>QEPC01008671.1:0-14235 GCA_003113815.1 Sphenodon punctatus | reverse complement strand
TCTCCCCCTGCCATGCAGGGTGCCTGCCTCTGACTGGCACTGAATATGCTGATATTCATCTGAATAATGATCTTCACAGGGACAACATCAATTGCTTATATAATTGGGTCCCTTTATCAAAATCTCCTGTACATTTGCTGAAGTGCCAGGAAAGGTATTTGATACATTATTTCCAAATATTCTGTAAACAGAATGGAATATCAAAATGTTATAGCTGGAAATGTATTTTCAGGTTAATGTCCTATACCCTTGGGACCCTTTATCCACTCTTTCTGAAAATTGGCAGAAGTATTAACCATATAGAGGGACATAATATATATTGGATGCAAGATAAAGAAGTTGTAGCCATTAATGTGTATGGAGCTTTTTTAAAATCACAACATTCAATTGCTTCTGAAATCGGTTCTCTTTATCTAATCATTTCAAATTATGGTACACAAAATGTGCTCTATTGGGGGTACACTCTCCCCAAATTTCATCAAACCTGAAAAAGAAAAAAAAATGTTATAGTTGTAAATATGTTTTTCATTTTTTCGCCTTTATTTCAAAAACCAAATGTCATTTTCAGTTTCTGATTGCACTAAACTAAAGACCGAACCAAGCCTGACTGAACTGAATACCGAATCTGAACTCAAAGTTTGACTCAAACCACCGAACGGCTGAACATCCAAACCTGGTTCTGTTTGCACATCCCTATGCATTTCCTCTTTCAGAGAAGCATTTTCTTTAACCAACCCTTCCACAGTTGCAAATATCTTATCAAACATTTGCCCTATTATTCTTGTTTGGGTACCTTGATCTCTCAAATCTTTTCTTGGCCTCTTCTCTACATTGCCTTTCTTTAATCCTCTTTCTCTCACTTTGAGGCTGTTGGGTTGGGCATGTTCTTTTCACATGACCTCACACTCACATCCCCAACATTGCCTTTCCAGCCTCTTAGCTATTTTTACTCTCCCTAGATGCTTTCTCTCAGGGCATGCAGACATTAAATGCCACTCACTTTGACATCCCCAGCACCTTTTCTCCCTTTCTGGGACTGTTTCTCTTTTGGAGTTATGGCTCTATTAGGATCCCACTCCTCGTGGTAATCCCCAGATCCCTTAGACCTATACCCCCACATTGCTTACAACAGTCCCAGTCTTTTGTAGGGTTGTCTCCACCTTGCACCTTTGTTCCTCACAAAAGGAACAATCCTCGGGGGAGAGTCTCTTTTCACAAAAGGTCCCATCAAACCCCACCTCTGGTTCTCCAGAGTCCAATGTCTTCTTGGTGTCTTGGGGGAGGGACACCACCTCTGCAAATGTCCTTCACCCCAACAAGTGTAGCACAGTCTCAGGGCAAAACCCCCATGAGGTTCCCTGTACCTCCATTCCCTCGCTGACTGTTTGCAGCTGTTGTGGTACTCTCCAGTTCCTCGGGGATAGCATTCACTGCTCCCTCTGACCACATCTGCATTGCCGCAGATCTTGCTCCACCCAGTTCCACAGGCTCACTGGACACCGCCATCTTGGTAGCAAACCTCTAGTCACCATCTTGGGTCTCTCCCTTGGTCCTCCAGAAGCACTATAGCCCATCTGCTTCTGGCCCGGGATCCCTGACTCCTCAGGGAGCACGCACAGACTGCTCCTCACAGCACTCTCACTCTCTGGGCACAGTCCTCTTCTGTAGACTTCATGCACATGTACATGCACTTGAGACCTCGCATCTTCATGAATGTTAGACCCCTTGTCTCTCCCTCTGTTCCCCTTCCTAAGTCTCTCCCCCAGATCGTGTCTATTTTATTACTTTGTAAAGTGCCAGGTACACTGCTGGTGCTATATAAATGTTTCTTAATAATAATAATAATAATAATAATAATAACTCCATGCTGCAGGTCTTTTAAAGTCCCATCACTTGGTAGCTAATGCTAGGGCTTGCCTCATTCTCCACCACTTTGTGGCAGGGTGCCTCTTGCCAGACTTAAGTCTTATCCAGTTCAAGCCCACATACAACAAAGTCTTTAGGGAATTAACTCAAATATGCTTTTTATTCAGCTTTAACATAAATCTTCATATGTCTCAGGGCAAATCCCTCCCTGGCTTACCCACATCCAGAGTTCCCAACTCTCCCCGAAGTCTTCAGTCCATATTTCCTTTCAGGGATTTCCCTAATTTCCAACGTTACTAGGTAGCTCTCAGTCAGCTTTCCCACAACAGCTCCCAGCTGCTTACTACCCTGCCAAACTCTCTAGACAGCTTCCGAACATGCTCTCAACTCTCCTTCCTGGTTCAGCCACTTCCTTTTTATAGGAAGAGCCATACCCCAAACATACTGGCTTCTTGCCAGCTGTCATCTTAGGTTTGGTGCAGCAGCCATTTTGGCTCTTTCCAGTCCTCTGTGGCCTCACTCTGCCTCAGAGACTACTTGGGAGCACTGCATAATTTGCATGACTGAGTTCCATAAATATGCATAAATTAAGGTTCCCCTCCGCAATTCAATTCAATGGAGACTGATATAATTAATGAATCCCCCCATTTGACTCTGATTGAATTCATTTCACCTCTACCCTTCAGCCCACACTAGGCCCCCACCTCCTAACACACTCCATCCCTGAGCCTTCACTAGGCCCCCACTCCTCCCTTCTCTGGTCTATTCTCTCCAGCCCCAAAGTGTCCTTGCTTAAATCAGGGATCAGCTATGTTGCGGGGGTCAGAGTAGTCTCATTAAATACTTCTCATTTCATGTTAGTTTGTTTGGCATAGTTTAGGCCACTGGACTTTTTGATGAGTCAGTGCAAAGCGAACTCGCTTCATCTGTTTTATCTTTTTTTATGGATTTTATATCCTTTGTGCTGTTAGGTAGCTGGCTAATAAAGTATAAAACCACCAACAAAAGCAGAAACAGGGCAGCGGTAAGATAGACAGCAAGAGACGTGGGTCAGCACCCCATGCAGACACTTTATTACACAGCACAGAGAGTGTACAGAGTTGTCATTCATAGGAAATTGCTGATTTGCCAATGAAAAGCTCTTTATTTAAAAACACTTATTTACAGGCTATATACTAGTATTCTTTATGTATTATTTATCATTTAATATGGAAAGTGTGTTAATCCATACATTATCTGCAGTAAATTTCTACGAAAGTTAAAAAAAATAAAAATAAATTAATCGTAGACCAAAAATTGGAGACACAAAAAGAAAAAAATTACCCCTTTGCACATCCCTACTATTGACATTAAAGTGTGCATGATACAAAGATGTAAGGGAAGAAAGCAGCTACAAACAGAGTCTACAGATCTTACTGCTGTTTATAGTTCAGAGAAGTTCATGTTATAATATACATGCTACCCCCAAAATCATTCTTATCCTTGCTAGACCAATTGATTAAAATTCTGGCACAGAGACTGTTCACAAATTGGTATAGTCAGAGACAATTTGGATCCAGGTTGCATCAAAGCTCAATGTGCAGAGGGGTGGATTAAAGGTGCCAGCTTTGGCTATATCTGAATAACTAACAATGCTGTTCATGCTAGACTGAACTATTTGCATATTAGGTTTATCTGTTAACTGACAGCATATTGTAAAAATGATTACAAAAAGCCCCCTTGTATAAAATAAAGACTAAATATCTTGCCAAGAGGATGAGCCGGCTATTGAAATGATAGCCTGACAATCTAGAAGGCAGTTTAGAAAATGGAGAGGCAGACACCGAGAGCTAAATAATGAGTTAAAAATCAGACTGAAAATGCTGGGGGCAGAAAGAGATCTCATTATCCAAAATAAAGTTTAAGCTGTAGCCTAGTTTCTAAAATTTGATTTTAAACTGGATGTTAAAGCTGAAATAATTAAAAGGACACTATGCATTGACCATCATGATCCGAGATTCATTCACCAAACAGTTCAATTAATCTGCTTCTAAATCAATCCATAGGCCTCTCACAAGCTGTGATTATTGGAATCCTGGGCTTCAGATTGCGTCCATCTCTTGGAGAACTTTGTGCAGGATAACATCAATGCCCTCTCTTCCCCAGCTATATATTATTTGATGTATGTTTCTTTATAAATCTAACTTGATTCTAGTGCTTGAAGGCTGGATTTCTAAGAAGAGCAAAACAACATCATGTATATGAGAAAGCTATTAAATTAGGAAATAAAGAAACCAGTGTTTTGGGACATTGCCTCTGTACCCTTTTCTTTCATTAACAATATAGAACTGTACTGAATTATTTTAGAACTCAATAGAGGTCTTAACTGGGCCAGGGAGATTATGGGGGATGCAATCTCCTTTCACTGGGAAAAGGAAGACTTTAGAACTGATCATCCTTGCATAACTAAAATGCATGGTTTGGGGCAAGCATACCTAGAATTAAGCTCCTAAATCCTTATTTGGTCCTCAGTGCAAGAGAGACTGTAGATGAAGTAGGATATGTGGTGGGGGGCAGGGATATTTGTACAGCAGTGGTTTTCTCAAGTTTTGCTTTGTGCAAACCCTCTTCAAGACTGAATAATAAACCCATGACCCTACACAACAACAAGGATGTGCAAAGTATATCAAATATCAATTGGGATCATGACCCCATCTGCTGATAGCTTAACCCCACAGTTTAAGAACCTCTGCTATACAGAATAGAACTGGGAAAATTGTTTGCCTAATGCTAAGACTCACACTTGTAAATTCAGAATTGTAATGCCACAGAATCACACAAACTCCTGTTCTGTGTTTGTTTAGGAGAAATATCTGGCTCCATTAAAGTACCACAATACATATCATATACCTAAAAAATGGCACCTGATTCACAACTAAGGCCACTTGCAAATGAGTGCAGGCGGCAGGGGAACTTCTGAAACCAGAGATCCTAGGAGGAGCGATCCTGGGATGCTCTGCTCATGTGCAGAGGGGTTTAGCCTGTTTCTAGTGTGATTTCCATCATGCAGTGCAGGGCTGGCCCTACATTACATGATAGAAATCACGCTGGAAATGGGATAATCCCCACCCCCGTTGCACATGAGCGGAGCATCCCAGGATTGTTCCTTCCGGGATCTCCACTCCTAGAAGTTTCCCCACCCACCGCGCTCATCTGCAAGCGGCCTGTGTGAGAGAGAGAGCCACTGTTCCATTGGGCATCCAGCCTGTCTGGCAAAACTCCCAGCCTCAGCACAGTAACTCTACCCTAACCTTTTCCCTGTGTGTTTTTAAATAAGCAAAGCTGGGTGGAGGGATCTGCAGTTAGTGAGTGGCACAGCTGCGGAGCAGCCACACAGGTGGAATGCATGGGGAGGGATTCCAATGGGCCGCTCCCAGCGTGACTACTATGCCAGCCACTTTGCACTCCCCCTGACCACAAACTAGGGGTAGAAGAGCAAAGTGCTCTTAACTGACCTTTGAAATTGACATGCTGCAGCATGAGTGATGGGGATCCCAAGCTTCCCAGCAGTCCTGGCCAGTTCCTGTGACTTGAAAAGGCTGTGTCCACCGTCCACAGTGTTTATGAGTAATTGACTGGTCTGCTGGTCTGGGTGGCTGCTCCAGTTCATATGGGCAGGGGATGTGTGGATGTCTGTTGCCATGCACATTTTTGGCTTTTACCGTATGGTGCATTCTGGACTTCTTGGCAGTGTGCCATGAATGGGTGCTGCATGGTTCACAGGAGCGTCCATTCCCCACCAACACCTCGGTCGGATGAGTGGCTCCTGGGTGGCCATGAGTGGTAGCATCTCGTTTAAAAACACCCCATGTGGAGAAGGGTGCATGGTGCGCATGGGTCTCCCCTCTGCCCCCAAGAAACAAACAGAAGTGTTCCCTGTGAGAAAAATTAATCCACTGAAAGTGTGCCCAGCAGTGGAAGTAGCCGTCTGAGTTAGTGGCAGTTGCAGCAGCTGGACCTTCTCTTATTAAAAATATCCGGAGATATTACTGTGTTTAAAGAACTTCTTTCTCCTTCAGGGCAGCAGTAGTAAAATCAGGACAGCTGAGAGTCTTGACGTTCATATAGAATGATTTGGAAAAAGCTGAGTATCCTGTAGTTCCTAGTGAAATTGGCAGGCTTTCCATCAAACCGTAAATGCTTCCCCTTTCCACTGCCTGTACCTCCTGAGACAGTAAATTCCCATTTGTATTGAGTTTAGCATTTTACATACTTCAGTGGTGCTTTGAGAAATTGTATTGTAACACGCATCACAGGCACCATTTGTTATTGGTGTACCAGAGTGCCAGGGAGCAATTTAGCCTATGGAACCTCTTTAGCCTTGTTAATAATGGAAATCATTGGGAGCAAATTCACACATGGAACAAAAGATATTGCTGACTTTAAAAGCATATCAAGATTTCAATAAAGAATAAATATTTACATGAATGATGAGAATTTCTACAATTATATTAATGAGGGGATTTTCTTTTCCACAACACCTATGAGCAATCTTGCTAAGGGGCATAAATCAACCACTTAAATGACAGCTCTGGGTAATTTCAGACATGCACCAGGCACGTCCAACCACGCACCAGGATCAGTTTTGGATCCCGGTCAGAAATAAGTCCAGCCATCCTTTAGACATGCCGGCTGATTCCTACATGGGATCGGGGAGGGGGTGGGGCTGCGTGGCACGACGTGCGGCTGCATAGCCCCGCTCCCCCGCAATCCCCTGGCCTCATGCGCTCCAGGAGACGAGTGGGCGCAGTGGCCAATCTGGCCGCTGTGCCCGATCCCGCATCTGGGTCCAGGCCACGGTCTGGGATTGGCAGAGGTAACAGACGTTACTTTCTGCTGATTCCAGACTGTGGTCCAGCTAACCACGGTTCTGGACTTCTGGGTGGCCGGAGGTTCAGAACTGTGGTCAATGCGTTTCTCACTGGGTGCTCACCGTGGTGAACCTCTGGCCGAACGCACTACAGACGTTATGGTACCGCAGTCACCACGGGGGATTCACTGTGGTTGACCGTGGTATCGTAACATCTGAAATTACCCTGTGAAGCAGAAAGTTCCTATATATACCCATCCCACATCGGGCTTCTTGTACCTTTCTCTGGAAAATCTAATGCAGGTTACTATTAGAGACAAGAGTCTGGGCTAGATAAGTCACCAATTCTGTGCAACAATTCCTAGACTCCTAGTAAATTATATAAACAGATTTTAGAAATAATGAACAAAATATCACCAAATGATATATATCAGAGGGACTAATAAGAGTTTATGGACACATGGGTTAAGCTCCAATTCAGGTCAGTAACAATAAAAAAATTAATAACTGACAGCAGTTTAGCTATTAAAACTATGGGTCTGTGATGGGCCCGATGGCCACACACACCCCACCCCCTCACACACCCCTGAGTACCAGAAGATACCTGGGGGAGCAGGGAGTCCACAGCTGCACCTCTGACTGTAGCGCTAGCGTGGAGCCAAAAGGGCGGGGAGCCGCCACCAGCAAAGGCACTGATGTCATCAGGAGGGAACAGGCATGTGGGCGGGTGTACATGCCACAGCGGGGGACAGAGGCCAAGCCTTGAAAATCCAGAGATGCCCAGGAGTGAGGAGGAAGGACTGGAGGCGCCGTGGACAGCCACAGGGAAGTAACCGCGCTCTCCTGACTGGGGGTGGGACTTATAGTGAGGGAACACCCGTGCTGTAATGCAGTGTCCACCCGAAGAGGGTCCCGACCCTGGAAGCCAGGGCCAGGGAGAGGGAGGGTAGGATCAGGCCTTGGCCTGTGGAAGGCATCCTGTCAGTAGGACTGGGTGCAGTCCCAGCTCCTCACAGGGATCGTCCGGAGAGAAAGGGGGTTTCCCTACCCCACTGGCCCAGAGCCTGGAAGCCAGTGGGGCACAAACATAGGGGACTGGCCACAACTGGCGTAGTCGTCAGGGTATGCCTGAAGGGGCGGTTAGCCTGGGAAGAAGGCTGCATGGCCTTGGGGCACAAAGGCATGATGGATGCTGAATCCATGTTAAAGTGGCTGATGGAATCCCATAAAATGCAGATGGAGACGCAGCGGGGTTTTTTGCAACAGCTGACCAGAGAGTTGGCAAGTACCCAGGTGCAGAGCCAAGCACAGCTGGCAGAACAAGTCACTACCCTACTGTCCCCAGCCATCACCGCTTTAACAGCCTGTGCTCCTGGGCCAGGGGAAGCCAAAGGACCTCAGGTGCAGCTTACTAGGATGTCACCCTCCGATGACCCGGAGGCATTTTTAAACATCTTTGAGCAGGTGGCTACCATGGCCAAATGACCCAAGGTGCAGTGGGTCATTCTACTGGCCCTGTGTCTATCGCACCTGGCCCAAGTGGTGTACAATAGGTCAGAAGCAGAGAAGGCAGTGGATTTTGCTAAAGTTAAAGAAGTTATCGTACAGGGAATGGACATTTCAGAAGAAACCTATAGGAAGCGGTTCTGAAGGGGAAAGTATCCCCCAGTAGCGTCACCCCAAGCCATAGTGCAGAAGCTGCGGACCCATTGCCTGAGGTGGTTAAAACCGCAGATAAGGTCAGCCCAGGAGATAGTTGAGTTCTTACTGACCAAGCAGTTTATTCAAATATTGTCCCCTGGAGGTTGTACATGGGTGGCTAACCACCAACCCACCACCCTGGGAGAGGCTGTGACCCTCATGCAAAACTATGAGGCCTTCGAGGGGTCTATGAGGTGAGTGGGGGAGAGAGAGAGACCTAAGGGACCCCCCCAAGACAAAAGAGACCCCAAGCTGAAAGGGAATGCCGGGAAGGGCACTTTGGTGGTCAGGGAAAAGGAGGACTCTGGGAGGAAGGGCCCCAAGGGATTGTAGGGGGAGGTAATGAGGACGAAGGGGGTAAACCCCTGTGGGGGAGCTAATGTTGGCTGGGCTCCTCCCCCTGGCTACCTCCCAGGACTAACCTTGGCCTGGAGGTGGGGGGAGGGCTCGGGGGCCCATGTGTGCTATCAATGTGGCAAGCCAGGTCACTTCAAATAGGATTGCCCCCTTATTTATTTATTTATTTATTTATTTTCTTACATTTATGAGTCACCCCATATGCCTACAGCATCCCGGGGTGATGTACAATTAAAAATTCATAAAAACATTTCCTTTCTTTAAAACATCAACAATTAGAACATCCAGGGATAGGGGGTGGAAAAAAGACCAGGGAGAGTAAAAACCCTATCCCATCCTCCCCAAAGGCCTGGGTGAACAGTCAGGTTTTACACGCCCACCGAAATGTTAGGAGGATTGGGGCCAGGCGAGCTTCCTCTGGGACTGTACCTTTGCAAATGGTTGGTTGGGGGATGACCCGGTGGAAGCTACGGGGAGTGGGAAACCTCTGGTCCCTGTATGAATAGGGGGCTGGGAGTATGGGGCCCTCATTGACACAGGGTGTAGAAAAACATTGGTCCGAGCAGGCATTCAAGGCTTACCTCGGCTGGCCCCCCCAAACATAGGCCTGCGGTGCATACATGAAGAGGTACGGTTCTACCTTACCTGTTCAGTGGCCATGTCGGTGGCAGGGCGGTCGATGCGCCACCACATAGGGGTGGTACCAGGGCTGGCCCACCCCGTCATATTGGAACATCATATTGGCTTCCCAAGGACTCCTGGGGGACAACCTTCCCATCAGGGCAGCTGCACCTGAACAGGGAGGGACTCACAACCACGACACTCCACCCAAGGAAATGCCCTGGATGGTAAGGTCCTTCGATTTTATTCAAGCCCAGTGTAGTGACCCCTTGTTACAGAATGCCTATGAGCAACTGGCAGTGGTTAATGGGCAACCCAGGGACCCTGAGTGACCCTTAGCATATCCCTATTTTGAGCTTATAGATGATCGTCTATACCGGGTGCATAAGGACCCTGCCTGGGGGGAGGAGGTGTGCCAGTTGCTGGCTTCGGGGGGCATGCAGCGGGACCTCTTGTGGTTAGCGCATGAGATACCCTGTGCAGGTCACCTGGGGGGTGGAGAAAATGCTAGAGAGGCTGGCAGCCCGATTTTACTGGCCCGGTGTCTGGGAGGTGGTACAACGGTACTGTGCCTCCTGCCCTGACTGCCAGTTGACAACAAAGCAGAAGGTGGCTCCAGCCCCGTTGATTCCCCTTCCCCTGGTAGGGGTGCCCTTTGAAAGAGTGCGACTGGCTATAGTAGGACCGGGGGAGAAGTCCACTGAGGAGTATAGGTACATCTTGGTAATGGTCAATTATGCCACCCGATATCCAGAGGCAATAGCTCTGCAGTCTATCAAAGCCCCTGTGGTAGCCCGCCAACTGTTGAAAATGTTTTCACGGATGGGGTTTCCCAAAACCATATTGACCAATCAGGGCACGAACTTTATGGGGAGACTGATGCAGCAATTATGCCATCTCTTAAAAATTCACCAGATAAGGACCTCCATGTGCCACCCCAAACTGATGGACTAGTCGAACACTTCAAACAAACATTGAAGGTCATGCTTCACATGTTCGTCTGAGAAGAACCACAAACTTGGCCCTCCCTACTCCTGGCCTTGCTGTTCACATACCGAGAGGTTCCCCAGGCCTCCCTGGGTTTTTCCCCGTTTGAACTCCTGTATGGGGTTTAACCCAGGACTTTGCTAGATTTAGTGAAGGAGGGGTGGGAAGAGGCCCAAACACCAAGTCTAACATGGTCCTGTATGTAACCCAGCTATGGGAAAAACTGCAGAAGGTTTGGGAGTGGGAAGGGAAGAATGGGCTCGAGGCTCAACAAAGGAAGAAAACCTGGTTTGATGGTGGGTGAAACCCCGTCAGTTACAACCAGACCAACGAGTGTTGATTTTATTACCCACCTCTGAGTCTAAGCTCTTGGCCACTTGACCAGGCCCTTATGAGATGGTTAAACAAACCAGAGAAGTGGATTATGTGGTACTCCAGCCCAGCAAGCAGCCCGAGCTTCAGACCTACCACATTAATCTCCTGAAGGAATGGAAGGACTGGGCTCCAGGGCCTATGGAGGCATTGTGATGAGATCTCACGAGGGAGGGGTATCTTACTGTGGCAGGACAGGACGTCCCCGTTGGGAAGGAGCTAGATGTCTCCCAGAGGGCCCAGCTGCAGTCCCTGGTAACAACTTTTCGGCAGGTGTTCACACCAGTCCCGGGCCACACTACCCTGATCCAGCATGACATTGTGACCAAAAGGGGGAAAGTGGTGCGGGAGCTGCCCCGACATCTCTGGTGGGTAATGGAGGAGGAAATCTGAAGCAGGTTAGATCTAGGGGTCATCACAGAGTCGAACAGTCCCTGGAGTAGTCAGCCTGTCTTGGTGGGGAAACCGGACGGGTCCACTCGCTTTTGCATTGACTTTAGGAAAGTAAATGTATCTCCCACTTCAATGTCTACCCTATGCCCCGGGTCGACACCTTGCTCGAACAATTGGATAATGCCCAGTATCTCTCTACCGTGCACCTTACCAAATGGTACTGGCAGATTCCTCTCGCTCTGGTGACTCAGGAGAAAATGGGTTTTGCCACACCCTTGGGCCTTTTTCAATTGGTGTGGATGCCATTTGGACTACATAGTGCCACGGCCACCTTCCAACGACTGATGGACAAGCTACTCGCCCACCACGGGGCATACACTGAGGCATATAGCAATGACATCATCATATTTAACTCAACTTGGTCCGAACATTTTGAGCATCTGCATAACTCAGACCCTGGCGGATGCGGGGCTCACAGCCAATCCCAAGAAATGTCGTTTGGGTCTCCAAGAAGTTGTTTACTTGGGGTATCGGGTGGATAAAAGCCAAATCCTGCCCATCTGGGACAAGGTCCAAAAAGGATTGGCCCCCACCGACCACAAAAAGGCAAGTCCAGCAGTTCCTCGGCCTCACAGGCTATTACAGGCGACACGTGCCCAGTTTGCAACAATTGCAGCCTCCTTGTCCAACCTGGCACTCGTGTTTGACACCTTAAAGGAGCAGCTCTGCAACGCCCCCGTCCTCTATGCGCCTGACTTCTCCTGACCATTCCTACTGCAGACCAATGCATCGGACGTGGGGTGGCGGCCGTGTTATCCCAACTCGTGAGGGGGAATGAACACCACATAGCGTACATCAGCCACATGTTAGACCCTTGAGAATGGGCGTACACTACCATCTAAAAGGAGGCCTTGGCCATACGCTGGGCCGTAGTATCCCTACGACATTACCTGGCCAGTACCACCTTCACCCTTGTTACCGACCACGCCCCCCATCCAATGGTTGACCTCCATGAAGGACACCAATGCCTGATTACTGCAGTGGTATTTAGCCTTGCAGCCCTATAGGTTTGAAGTCCGCCACTGCACCGGGCGCGTCCATCATAATGCTGACTTTTTATCCTGACAGGGTGAATTGGCCCCGCAGCAGAATTCCCCCCCCCCCGGGCCGACCTCTTGGAGGGGGGAAAATGGGTCCAATGGCCACCCCCCCAATCCTGGAAGATACCTGGGGGATCAGGGAGTCTGTAGCTGCACCTCCAGCCGAAGCGCTGGCATGGAGCCAGAAGGGCGGGGAGCCACCACCAGTGAAGGCACTGACGTCATCAGGAGGGACATGCACGTGGGTGGGTGCGCTCACTGCAGTGGGGGATGGAGGCCAAGCCTTGAAAAGCCAGAGATGCCCAGGGGTGAGGAGGAAGGACTGGAGGCGTGGGGATGGCCACAGGGAAGTACCCGCGCTCTCCTGACTGGGGGTGGGACTTGTAGCGAGGGAACACCCATGCTGTAACGCGGTATCCCCCTGAGGAGGATCCTGACCCTGGAAGCCAGGGCCAGGGAGGGAGAGGGTAGACTCAGTCCTCGGCCTGTGGAGGGCATCTTGTCAGGAGGGCTAGGTGCAGTCCCGGCTCCTTGCTGGGATCCTCCGCAGAGAAAAGGGGTTTCCCTACCCCACGGGCCCAGAGTCTGGAAGCTGGTCGGTCACAAACGTAGGGGACCGGCCACAGGGCCCTTTTGTGTAGATGCCTACACAATGGAAAGCACCATAATTGGTTTTAAATGGCCTTCTGAGGCATTCTGCCCTCTAAACTTTAAAAGGCCTAGTCAAGGCAGTATTGAAGCTAATTGGATGGTAGGATGCTCGAGCTGCAGCATCCTGGGTCAATTTCACTAGGATTTTTAGTGTCAAAATATAAAACAAAAAGGGGGAAATTCTCAGGTACTGAAGTATTCTCTATGGGGAAAAAATCTAATATTTTCAAAATGAAAATTTTCAAGATATTTTTGCTTCCATGTGTGTGTGTGTGTGCATGCACATATACATATGATCAAAATGTTTCAACTAACTGTACCTATGAGCATCAAATTCACCACAACAAAACAGAAACTCTATACAAGAGATTACTGAAATGTCAGACAGAATGAGAAAAAAGTTCAGTTAGCTAGGATTTAACACTCAAAAAGCCCCTGAGCATCATAAATCTATGAACTTAACTACCTCGTATAATGTTGCCAATCCTATTATTGATCCACATGTCATAAATAGGTCTTAAATGGGTAAAACTAAGCCTGTGCTAGAGACCTGTAGTTAAGTGCTGTATCTCATTCACATTCCACTTTTACCTCTTGCCAAGAAAGAAAGAAAGAAAGAAAGAAAGAAAGAAAGAAATTTGGTTTATTTCTGTCTTGCTGCCTCCTTATTCCTTTCCCCTGTTTATAAGAGGTAGACTTCATTTCCTGCATGACCTATTTCATGCCCCATGTAAAAAAGGAAGAATGTGTTTATATCTCATGGTAAGTCTCTGGACACTCAAATGCCCCATTATATGTCATAACGTGAACAACAATTTGCTTTGGCCATAAACAAGCCAGGCAATAGAAAAATATAAGACACAGCCACGTCTTTACTGGAAAAGCCCTCCCCTTCTGTTAGAAGGATGCCTCTTCAGTACCTTCAGTTGCTGTGGGTGCAGCTTTATTCCATCAAAGGACAGTGAGCGGGTCAGATGATTTTCTTTTACTTTTCTCCCTCTCTCATAACCTAAGTGCATGCCACCACTTCTGCTGAAGACAACAGACGCTGTGCAACTGATTTTAGTTAGGAGAATCAAGCCCATATCTTTCCAACTGTATTTGCTTTCTAACAGCCCCGTTTCTCATCCATACCTTCCAGTCAGCAAGGAGAACATTAGAGGAGTAAGCTATTAGGGATGGGTGAACAGATCGCGGTTTGTGTTCGGCCGTTCGGTTTGGCTGCGTTCGGATCGTGTGTTCATGTTCGGCCATTCGGTTCGGCCATGTTCGATTCGTGTGTTTGTGTTCAGCCGTTCGGGTGGATCGCCGCGTTCGCCTTCGGCCGTTCGGTTCGGC
>QEPC01008667.1:85710-122715 GCA_003113815.1 Sphenodon punctatus | reverse complement strand
TACATCAAATGCGACCAAGAACAGAACTCTTTCATACATTTTAAACCTGTAAATTGCATTGGTCAACTGCTATGCTTCAGTACAACAATTCAATATGATAAACATTGTAACAAAAGACGAATTACAGAGACATGTGCCTGTGCGCCCTCTGAGATCGGCTGGAAGAGCCTTTTTGGAGGTTTCCTGGGGGAGGTGGGTGGCCACTGATGTTAGATCATTTTTGGTGGCTGCCCCTGTGCTGTGGAATCTGCTCCCGGAGGAGGCTCATTTGGCCCCCACTCTCCTGTCATTTCGACGTTTATGTAAGACCTGGATGTTCCACCAGGCCTTCGGCGAGGGGGGGGGTTAGGGTGGGTGGTGTTGGGGGGTTTGTTTCCCTGCGTATAGGATACATTTTTAACTTTTCAAATTGTTTTATTGTTTTATCTTTGTTGTTCCCCGCCCCGGGCTGCCCTGTGGGCAGGAGGGGCGGGATAGAAATTTTAAATAAATAAATAAAAATATAAATAAAAAGTGTTCTTGGTGATCCTTGACTGTACGCCAGACATTAGTAATAAAGAACGGTTGTCTTTTGTCTATAGTCATCCGATATGCTGAAATCAGCAATGATGTGAGAATTGCAGAACACTTCTTGGACTTTATTGAAATTCATGACATCACTGGCAAGGGACTGTGTGATGTTTTGTTAAGCCAACTATAGTCATATGGACTAGATGTACTGAATTGCTGTGGACAAGGTTATGATAATGGTGCCAACATGAAGGGCCACCATCAAGACGTGCAGTCTCACATTCTCAGTCTGAATCGAAGGGCCTTTTATACACCTTGTGGAGCTCAGAATTTGAATCTTGTTTTAGGAGATATAGCAAAGTCCTCCCAAAGAGCAGGCAGTTTCTTTAATGTTTTGCAGTGGCTCTACAAAATCTTTTCAGCGTCAATAGCATGGTGGGAAATTCTGAGGAATCATGCCCCTGCACTTTCCTCAAAGCCTTTATCCGAGACAAGATGGGAGCGTCAAGTTGAAAGTGTAAAAGCAGTGAGATACCAGTTTGGGGCATATGTGATGCCTTGAAGGAAATAGCAAAGAAATCAAATGATCCAAAAATCAGCAGTGAAGCCAACTCTTTGGCTGAAAATGAGCTCAGTTCTTTTGAATTTATTGTCAGTCTAGTAATTTGTATGTCCTATTAAATGTTGTCAACCATGTAAGCAAAAACTTACAAAGTTCAACAATGCGAATTGACATTGCTTCCACACACCTGAAATCAGTCCTAATATTTTTCCGAAGCTACCGTGAAGAAGGATTTAATGGCTCCATAACAACTGATATAGCGGAACAGATGGGCATTGAATCTCTCTTTAAAGAACATCGCCTTGCAAAGAAAAAGAGGCTTTTTGCATATAAAGGAGAAGATACTCCAGTTGTCAGCGGGGAAGAAGTCTTTCAACTTGAGTACTTTCTTGTAATAGTGGATCGTGGAGTGCAATCCTTTCAGATATATTTTGAACTCTATCATGATTACGCAGATTGTTTTGACTTTCTCTATGAGCCAGGAAAGTTGAAGAAAATGCCACCCAGTGAACAGCTTAAACACTGTAAAGATCTTCAGATGGCTCTCCAGCATGGAGATTCTGGTGACATTGACGGTGATGAACTCCACAGAGAACTATCACTACTTTTGCATTGCACTGAAGACAAAACACCACTTGAAATGCTAAAATACTTGGTTGTGAATAAGCTATTGCTAACAGACTGTTAGCTTATTCACAACCAAGTATTGTAGCATCCAAATGCATTTGTGGCACTCCAGTTCCTTCTCACAATACCTGTGACTGTTGCAAGTGCTGAACGCAGTTTTTCAAAACTTAAACTGATAAAAAGCTATCTAACTCCACTTTTAGACGAGGAGCGCTGAAGTGCCTCCTGAACGCCGTGTTAAAAAACAAGCGGCCGGAAGTGATGTGTCCCCATAGCCAGCGGCGGCAGCGGGGAAACGTCACTTCCAGCCGCTTGTCTTTGAACGTGGCGTTCAGGAGGCACTTCAGCGCTCCTCGTCTCTTATACACATCTAGATGTGTATAAGAGACAGGTGTAAGATCAAGTATGAGCCAAGCGCAACTCTGCAGCATAAGCCGTCTCTCAATTGAATATAAAATCTCAAAATCGTTGGATGTTTACAAACTGATAGATGATTTTGCTGTAACAAAGGCCAGAAAAGAATCATTTGCTAGTAGTAGTTCTACATTTCCGGAAGAGATGAAACCATAGGATTGTCTTATTGACTTAAACAAAGGATCTATGTAACTGAGTAGGCTGCAAATAAAGGTTGTGAAGGTGTCCAAGACAGGGAGACCAGCGTGTCCCTGCTCGTGTGTGACTAACAGGAGGGGCAGCAGGCCGGAGCATGGAAGCAGATGCTGGGGAGTAGTAGTTCATTTTTTATTTTGGCCTGTAAGGCCTGTGTGTGATGTTGACCTTTACAGAACTCTCACTCACAAGGTGGTGGCATCTCCCAGTAGTATGCAAATCTCTGCCCCTTGGGCAGGTCTACCTAGACTTGAGGGCAGAGTTCACATCAAATAGTCACTTTCACCCCTGCCCTCTTAGCACTTTCACCCCTGCCCTCTTAGCACTGTGAGCTCATGCTGGTCGCCAAGTAAAATTGGGGCCGGGAAGGAATTTTTCCCACCAGTTTGGCAATGGTAGCCAGAGGTTTTTTTTTTGCCTTCCCCACAGTGCCTTTATTCTCTTTGAGTGCTGTCTAAGCAGCTCAGAGTGCATTTAAACCCAGGGGTGGGGTGGACTGGTCGTAAATAGATTGGTTGTTGAGACTCATCATCTCTCTCTATCCATCTGTAAGGTTTAAACAATAATAACCTACCTCACAGGGTTGTTGTGAAGATACACTAGATGGGGACAATAAAACACTTAAACTAGTGTTCAGCACTAGAAGTTGGCAGTTTGTAGTAGCCAGAATTTGGCAGTGAGTCTGTAAAAGGAAGTTCAATTGCTTTGCTAATTCAAGACAGTTACTTGTGTTTTAAATAAAGAGTTGTTGTCTTTTTAACCAATGTGTCCTGTGCTCTCTTTCTTCCATGTGGGGACAAAACATGGACTTAAATGTTCTTTGTTGTACACTGATTTAATTGTACTGATGGGTTAACATGGCATGGGGGGAATTCTCTGCATTTGTCTGTGGGGAGTGGGTGGGGCCTGTAGGGCCCCGCATTTTGTCTTTGCCCTGGACCCCACAATTTCTGTTGACTTTATTGCTGGAGGATTACACTCTTAGCTTATTTAGGACAATAGACTAGCAGTTCCTAATTCTTTACTTTGCAGAGCATAGTGCTGGTTGAAAGGAGAAAGGGTCTGATGTATGGATGAAATGAGATCTAGCAGAAGCAAAAGATCTCATCAAAATCCCAGCTCTCCATTTGTCTTGGAAGAACCCAACAGCCAGGAATGTATCGACAAGCTGTCAAGTGAGAAAAGTTTAAAAAATAAATAATATTCACTGCCTATTCACAAAATTATTGGTGCCCTTAACCAAAATGGTGGTGATGCTGTTCCCGCCATTTTGGTTAAGGGCAGTGGCCATTTGCGCAGTGAATGGTTGTTTTTTTTTAAAAAAAAAAAAAAACAAAAAAAAAAACCCTTGACCAAGAACTCGTGCCGGGGCCAACATCTCAATGGGATCTTAGTCACAGTTCTAAAAATTGCAAGTTCACTTCCACATAAAAATTTTGCTGCTCATTTCAGCTCTAGCTCTGGTACATGGGAAGCACGTTCAGAAGTAGCAAGAGTAAATCTCACAACAACTTTAGTTTTAGCTTGCAGAACATACTTCAAGGATTCAGGAGATCTGTGGCAGGAGTGTCTCTCTCCAAAATTAAGGTCTTTTCCCCTCCTCCCAAACTGCAGGGAAGAATATGTTCTTCCCACCCCCATTTTTTCCTGTGTGTGTATGTGTTTGAGAGAGACACACGATTGCACAGTTGTTTCTTCCCAGGTACAGGACACTACAATAGCCCACAAATGTTGACAGCAATATGCAAAGAAATACATTGGATGGTCTGAATGGACCTGGCTGGACTTCTGTCTGTAGTAATTCATTCCTCTGTTCCTTTTTCTTTGCAGTGATAGATAGCAGATAATCTCCTAACTCACCCTTGTGCCACTCTTTAGAGATGTCTTTGGAGATTCTAGTTAAAAGGAAATAGGCTCAAGCTATTATAACATGGGGCCCAGAGTCAGTAGATTAGCTGTCAAAGGTCTTGAAATCTACAGGAGAAAATACGTTGCAAAGTGCTTTGAGGGACTTGGATGAAAGGGATTGTACAAGAACAAAGATCAAGGACTGTTATTTTATTGCAGATTATGTTTATTTGTGAACTCAGGCTGCTTTTAAACGAGGAGCGCTGAAGTGCCTCCTCAACGCCGCATTAAAGGAAAGCTGCTGGAAGTGACGTTCTCCCCGTTGCCGGCGGCGGCGGCGGCTGGAGACACGGGGCTTTGGAGCGGCGCATTCTTAAGCCTGATAATTGAAGTCTTAAGAACGCGCCGCTCCAAAGCCCCGTGTCTCCAGTCGCCGCCGGCGGCAACGGGGAGAACGTCACTTCCGGCGACTTTCCTTTAATGTGGCATTGAGGAGGCGCTTCAGCGCTCCTCGTTTAAAAGCAGCCTCATACTACAATAATGAAAATGATAAAAAACAACAAGATTATTTTCTTAGAGCTGGGAAAAGGTTGATTCAGTGGCTGGGAGAATAGGAAAAAATGACTTAAAATTCCTTGCTCTATTGTAAGCCTTCTGTGTAACCAGTGGCAAGTTACTTAGTCTCTAGGTGCGTTAGTTCCTTGTCTGCTGAACGGAGGATGATATTACAATATATTCTTCCATATCCAGGCACCTCAAGGCAATAAGCTATTTGTCTAGATATGAGAGTGGTTCATATATGGAATACTCAGTGCTGAACAAGTTGATGAGCATAATCAGTAGATAAAAACAAATGGCACGGAACCCATGTGTCACAACTCACTCATATCCCATAAGTGCCCTGTCCAATAAATGAGAGGTGGGGGAAGGAACTGAGCAGGGTTCTCACCAGCTGCGAGCCCTGGTTGTCTCCTTCCTGCCAGGGAAGGAACTGAGCCACCATCTAAAGGGAGGGGTCACAGTCAGGGAAGGAGCCTTCCCTTGTGCGTGACTCCTCCCCTCCCCAATAGACAGCATATAGGGGCCAACACATGTTCATACCTTTGCCCACATGGCATCCTCCTTTACCTCAAGGAGGATGCTGTGCAGGGGACACGGATCTCCCCACTGGCCCGATAGACACCCATTTTGTTAACACCCAGTATTTCTTTAATCCAGACATGCTTTGTGTCCCCTTTATCCAGATACAAGAGATCTGGATAAAGGGGATTATAACAGGAGCATAGGTAGATTGGAATGGACCTGTTGTTCCCCCCTGCTAGGGATGGGTGAACAGAATGCAGTTCGGATGTTCAGTCGTTCGGTTCAAAACCCGAGTTCGAGTTCAATGGTTCAGTTCAGTCGAGTTCAGGTTGGCCGAACTTGGCCGAACAGTCAAAAACAACGAAACTGAAGCCAAAACAAAACTGAAACCTATTTTTTGGTCCTGAAAGATGTTTTTCCTGCCCCCGAATTCATCCGAACTAATCCTAACATGACCAAACTGTTCGGTAATTTGAGAGTTCGGTTCAGACGTTCGGTTCGGATGTCCAAACAGACTGAGTTCGGTCCGAACTCCGAACTGCGTTCGCCCATCCCTACCCCCTGCTACCCCTCCTAGTGGCAATGGACACAGCTGCACCAGGGAGTGTGTTCCTCTTAGGTTTACAGGCCCCGGTGCAGCTGCACGGCCTGCCCCCATTATAGCTATGCCCTTGGATTATACTGAACACAAAAGCCACAGCAAACGGGACCCATATATAGGAGGGAAAGGAGAGTTATCTTGTCAAATTAAATGTTTACAGCAAGGGGACAGATTTTTACACTATTTTTGCTTACTGCATATTTGATCATTAGCAAATCTATAATCTAGTATTACCTGAGGGAAGGAAAGTTGGGATTTGAAAACAAAATGAATCACTACAATATTAGGTGCAACGTTTTCTGGTGAAAATATGTAAAGCGGATCTCACTGTTCCAGCAAAGAAAAAGAAAACAAAGGAAGATTATTTCATGAATCATGCTCCCTTGGGAAATGGTGTCAGCAGACTTGGAATCATTTCAGATACTTCAAAGAAACAGTGCTGGATAGGACAAACAGATGAGCAAATTGATGATTAACTGATGACAGTTTTGGTTTCTGGAAAAAAAATGAACTAGCAAAAGCCTCATTTTCTTAATGGTAAAAATATGAGATAATCATTAGTAACCCTCTGAAGCTCAGATTTGCAGTGAAATAAATGAAAGTGCAGGTGGCATATTAGAGCAGTGGTTCCCCAAGCATTAAAGATGTTAGGATTAAAGATGCGAGGATTAAAAATGTTTAATGCAAACATTTCTAATATTTATTTATTTATTTATTTATAATAGCATTTGTATGCCGCCCCCTCCTGCTACAAGCATCTCGGGGCAGCTAACAACATCTTAAAACGTATAATAAAATTAATTAAAATCAACATTTCAGGATTAAACCCCCTCACAAAAACAATAAAAACCCCACCCTAACCCAACCCACCCATCCCATCTGCCTCGGCAAAGGTCTTGCGGAACAGCCAGGTCTTACACTGTCTGCGAAAAGAGGGGAGGTCAGCAGTCAGGTGGACCTCCAATGGGAGGGAGTTCCACAGTTACGGTGCAGTCACCGAGAACACCCTCCTCATGGTTGACACCCGGGAAACCCAGGGGACTTAAAGAAGGGCGCCCCCAGCTGTCTGCAGAGATCAATCCAGAATCTGGAGGTTGAGGTGGTCCTGCAAGTAGGTTGGACATGGGCCATTTAGGGCTTTAAAGGTCAACACCAACAACTTGAATTGGGCCCGGAAGACTATTGGCAGCCAGTGCAGAGAACAGAGCACTGGAGTAATGTGCTCATGTCGGCCCGTCCCCTTCAGGAGACGAGCCGCCACATTCTGCACCAGCTGCAGTCTCCGGACCATCACCAAGGGTAGCCCCATGTAGAGCGCGTTACAGTAGTCTAGTCCCGAGGACCATCATATTTTGAACCACTTGGTTAATCAATGCAGGCGAAAAGGACTTTATCTCTACGTGGCCTTTATAAACTTCTCATCGGCCTTTGTCTTAATTGATAGATCCTTGTTTTGGGCCAAGTTGGTTCATATGGGAATTGATTTACATTTGCTATCACTAATAAAATCCCTCTATTCTAAGTCAAGGATGCAGATTCGCTTAAATAGAGGGGGAGCTTTATCTAGTGAGATTCCCATTTCTAGGGGCATCAGGTAGGGTGCCTTTTGGCCCCTTCACTTTTCAACCTGTTTGTAAATCAACTGATTTTAGATCATAGAGACAAGGGTAATTATATGGCCCCTAAAATTCGTGAACAGCGTATATCTGTTCTAAAATACACAGACAACACTTTGTTGTTATCTACCTCCAGATTAGGTCTGAAAAGATTGTTGGAGGACTTTGCAGCTAAATGTCTGTCACAAGGTCTTAAAATAAATTACCAAAAACCAAAGATTATGGTCTTCACTAAACAGTATAAACCGGTTTCCTGGTTCCTAAACAACCATCAAATTGATCAGGTCCAGACCTTTAAATATTTGGGGCTGGTCTTCGCTTATAACAATTCTTGACTCCCACATATTCATTCAGTTAAACAAGACGCCCTAGCAAGTTCAGCTGCCATTTATAAATTTTTTAATGACAGAGGGGGGCACTTGGTGGCCCCGGCTCTTAAGGTCTTTAAATCTAAAATCTTGGCCAAACTCAGCTATGGTGTGAAGGTATGGGGTTACACCTCTGCTGCCGTGTCAACATTGGAACCAGTCCAAAATAAATTCCTACGGAAATTACTTGGTGTACCTCCCGGCATGTCCTCAGCATTGGTCAAATTGGAAATGGGATTTGTTTCACTGTGGGCCAAATTGGATAAAATAATTCTAGCCTTTGCGTTAAAGCAGGCCTTGGCCCCCTCAGACCCAATTTCAAAGGCATGTTATGACTTGGAGATGCAGTCTGTGGACTTTCCTTGGTCAAGATCAATTTGTGGAAAATTGAATAATTTTGGTTTTTATTTCCCTTTTTTGCTACAATTCCCATTAAAGGGTGCACTTAAAATGATTAAGGATAGGCTGGAAGATATTGATATGCAGAACTTGAGAAGCCAAGCGAGGACGGCTTGTGTCTCTCCCTGGTATCGTTTTATATTACGTTTTAGGAGTGGGTGCAATTATTTGAACGTTATATTGGATTATGGTTTGAGGAGAGCTTTTACTGACCTACATCTATAATCATTTGACTCTGCGGTCTCCACAGGCCGTTATGCGGGTCATCCCTAAGCAGAAAAAAAATGCCCCGGTGGGGGTGATGTTGTGGAGGACCTTATACATTATCTGTTATCTTGTCCACTTTATTTACAAGTAAGAACTGAAATGTGGTCTAGAATTAACCCTCCAGTGACTTTGTCTCCCCTTGGTTTGGTGATTTTTTGCCTTTTGGATAAGAGAATATCAAATACAGAAATGGTAGCTCGCTTTGCTCTTCAGATGAGTTTTTAAAGGAAGACATATCTCATTGAATTGTTGAAATATTGATTTATATATTGGAATTTTGTATTGAGTTATTATTGTTTGTTGTTTTGTGAGGTTCATTACCTTTGAAGGTTCCGGGACCCGGCACCTTGAAAAATGCTTTGTTGCCTCACCCTAAAATATGTTATATGTTGAATATTGTGGTTCATTTGTATTTATGGTATTACAAATTGTTTACCAGGATTTTTTTTGTTTGTTGTTTATGATCCTTGTCAAGGCTAAGGCCAATACAAGAATAAAGGAATACAATACAGACTAGTCTCGAGGTAATAAAAGCATGGATGATTGTGGCCAGGTCTGAGTCCGAGACATACGGTCTAAGCCGACGTACCAGGTGTAATTGGCAAAATGCACCCTTCGCCACAGCTACCACCTGGACATCCAGGCGGAGCTGTGGATCAAGGAGCACCCCCAGACTACAGACCTGGAATACCAGGGGAGGACAGACCTCATCAATGATGGGGACCATCACTCCCCTGGATTTCCCCACAACCATCAGCTCTGTCTTGTCAGGATTTAACTTCCAAGTGGTTCACCCTCATCCAGTCCCCCACAGCTGACAAACATCGGGCCAGCACCGAGACTGCTGGACCTGGGTCTGATGAAAATGAGAGCTATAGTTGGGTGTCATCAGCATATTGATGACACCTTACGCCAAACTCTCTAACAACCTCCCCCAAAGGCTGCATATACACATTGAACAAGAGAGGGGACAAGATGGAACCCTGTGGGACTCCACATGTGAGGCCCCAGGGAGAAGATGAATAATCATCCAGCACCACACGCTGGGTTCTCCCAACCAGGAAGGAGCGGAACCATTCAAGGAGATTGTGGGTGTAGAGGCTCTGCACGTGGTGATCGATTTGGCTGGGGGCAAGCTAGGGGTGCTGCTGGTGTACCGGGCCCCTTCATGCCCGGCGGCATCCCTTACCGCTCTAGCGGACCTGGCCTCGGAGGTGGTGTTGGGCTCCCCCAGGACTTTGGTTCTGGGGGACTTCAACGTCCACGCCGATGCCGGCCTTGTTGGGGCGGAGCGGGAGTTCATGGCCGCCATGGCAACTATGAACTTGTCCCAGGAGGTGATCTGCCCGACCCACGTGGGGGGACATACCCTCGACCTGATCTTCGGCTCTGGCCTTGAGGCGGGGGGTCCGGTTGTGGGGGAGGTGACAGCGGTGCCCTTGTCGTGGACGGACCATTACCTCCTTCAGGCCGGTCTTTTAGCGCGCCCCCTCCAGAAGGGGAAGGGACCAGTTAGGATGGTCCGCCCTCGGAGGCTGATGGAACCCCAGCGGTTCCAGGAGGTCCTGAGGGAGCTTACCCTGGATGTGGACGGTCACTCTGTGGATGAGCTGGTCCGGCATTGGAACATCTTGCTGGAGGAGGCCATTGACAGGGTGGCTCCGAGGCGCCTTCTGCCTCGGTCTCGTCACCGCAGGACCCCTTGGTTTACTGAGGGGCTGCGGTGTATGAAGCGTGTGGGCAGGAGGCTAGAGCGACGCTGGCGTCGGACTCGGTCTGTCTCCGATCGTCTTCTCCATAGGGCCCATTTGCGGTCCTATGTGGAGGCTGTGAGGACGGCGAGGAAGGAATTCCTCGCCGTCCTCATAGCGTCTGCGAAGTCGCGTCCAGCGGAGCTGTTTCGGGTGGTGCGGGGGCTGGTTAGTCCGGCCTCCCTCCGCCTGGATGGGGACTTGTCCCGGGCCCGCTGTGAGGAGTTTGTCATCTACTTCGCAGACAAGATTGCTCGGATTCAGGCCGATTTCGACGCTGGGTTGATAGCAGTAGGGGAAGAGCGCGGGGGGGCGGAGGGTCCGTCTGGTCCATCTTTATGGGGTGAGTTTCAGGAAGTGACGCCGGCCGATGTGGTGGATGTCCTGGGGTCTGTGAGGGCCACGTGTTGTCAACTAGATCCATGCCCGTCCTGGTTAATAAAAGCTTCCGGGGAGACGTTGGGGACGGTGCTGGCGAGGGTGGTGAATGCGTCCCTTCGGCAGGGGAGGTTGTCGCCTTGCTTAAAAGAGGCTGTGGTGCGCCCCCTGCTGAAAAAACCATCGTTGGACGTAGACGCGCTCGCCAGCTACCGACCTGTCTCTAACCTTCCCTTTTTAGGGAAGGTTATTGAGCGGGCAGTGGCGCTCCAGCTCCAGGGTCATCTAGATAATATCGGGCTCCTTGACCCTTTTCAATCTGGGTTCCGCCCCGGCTATGGCACCGAGACGGCGTTGGTGGCCTTGGTGGACGACCTCCGCCGGGAGATGGATGCGGGATGTTCGACATTTCTCATCCTGCTCGATCTCTCGGCCGCTTTTGACACCGTGGACCATGGGCTGCTGTTGAGACGACTGCGTGACCGGGGGGGTCTGGACGGGACTGTTCTTGAATGGTTCCGTTCATTCCTCTCGGGGAGGAGCCAGCGGGTGGTGTTGGGGGAGGAAACATCGAGCCCCCGCGCCTTACCGTGTGGCGTTCCGCAGGGATCGATCTTGTCTCCATTATTATTTAACATCTATATGCAGCCCTTGGGGGAGGTCGTGAGAGGGTTCGGGGTGCGATGTCACCAGTATGCTGATGATACTCAGCTGTACCTCTCGTTTTCTACCGACCCAGACCCTGCTGTCTCGGTGCTATCCCAATGTTTGGAGGCCGTGGCGGATTGGATGCGGCGGAGCAGACTGAAGCTCAACCCAGATAAGACGGAGGTGATGGTGGTGGGGAGGGCGAAGGGGGTGGTGGCCCCCCTGGTTGGGGGGGTTTGCCCCCCTGTAGCTCAGCAGGTCCGGAGTCTGGGGGTCATATTGGACGCAGACCTGCGGCTGGAGCGGCAGGTGGAGGCAGTCGCTAAGGCTGCCTTCCGCCAGCTTTATCTGGTACGTAGGCTGCGTCCGTATGTCTCTGGCCCGGACCTGGCCTCCCTCATCCATGCCTTCGTCACCTCGCGGCTCGACTACTGTAACGCGCTCTACGTGGGGCTTCCCTTGTTCTTGGCCCGGAGGCTGCAGCTGGTGCAGAATGCGGCGGCCCGTCTTCTTACGGGGACGGGTCGCCGGGAGCACATTACACCGGTGCTCCGAGCGCTGCACTGGCTGCCGATAGTGTGCCGGGCCAAGTTCAAGGTCCTAGTAATGATCTATAAAGCCCTATACGGCCTTGGCCCCTCTTACCTTAGGGACCGCCTCGCCCTTCGCGCCCCGGAACGACTCCTGCGGTCTGCCGGGGGTGCCCTCCTGGAGGTCCCCCGTGTTAAGCGGGGGGCCACGATGGAGCGGGCATTCTCGGTGGTAGGGCCGCGGCTGTGGAACTCCCTTCCGGAGGAAGCTCGCCTGGCCCCAAGCCTTTTGACATTTCGGCGGAACTGTAAGACCTGGCTGTTTGCCCAGGCCTTTGGGAGGGAGGGGGGGGGGGTTTTTAATCCCCCACCTGTATATTTATTTTTATACCACCCTGTTTTATTGATATGTTTTATAATTGTATTTTAAATGTTTTAAATGGATTTTATTTTGTAAACCGCCCCGAGCTGCTGTGCAGGATGGGGCGGTATAAAAATCTACCAAATAAATAAATAAAATATAAAGACAGCTCTGCTTATCCCTGCCCGGTCCCGCAACTGAGTCACCAACAACTTGTGATCAACGGTATCGAATGCAGCTGAGAGATCTAACAAAATCAACAGGGTCGAATGGCCCTGATCCAACTCTCGGGAGAGGTTGTCGACCAAGGCCACAAGTGCAGTCTCTGTGCCATAATCCAGATGGAATGTTTTTAGTACATTGGAATATGGATCCAATGTACTAAAAACGAGCAATAATCAAGAAATGGTCATAATAGTCCTAGTTCATTACATGCACAACCTATTAAAAATGAACTAACTATAATGTGATTTGCCATTTCAGGATGGTCAATGGTACGCATATGGTAAATATTGTACATATTATTGACAAAAGAAATACAGTGCTGAAATACATGCATATGAGAGCAATTTTTTTATTACCAGACTTAGGGTGTTTTTAGACAAGCGCCTCACCACCCACTACCCACCAATCACCCACGCATCATGCATGTTCCAGGGCTGCATAGGGTGCCAATGTCACCCTGCAACATACATGATAGGTGGGTAATGGGTGGGGATGTGCTTGTCTTAAAACACCCTTAAAGTAATTCACATAATTGCTGTCAGAACAGCGACCTGACAAGTTGCAATGGCATTAGGTTTTAATCATATACACATGTCAAAGCTAAGCTATTGATAATCCATTTGTTAGAGTTTAAGTGAATGTTGTTATTCCTGATCTTGTTGACAGCTTTTTCCTGTTTAACCACAGTGAATATTTTAGCGTGTATGATGGCTTTTCTCCTCTCCAGCCCTACAAAAATTGTTTTCAAGTTGTAAAAGGAAATATTTGAAATAGGCGTTTTTGTAATGATTTGACATTTTTATTGCAACTGGGATTGATTAGCTAAACACACCAGGGAATCTACAGGCCTGAAATATACAACACATGAAGCACTTATGCCAACAGACTATTGCACTTTTTTCACTAAGCTTTTAAACTATATTTTAAAGCCTCGTGTATACAATATGTATGTGTGTGCATATGTGTATAGACAAAGGGTGTTTTTACACGACACTCCCATGCATGGAAACTCACCGTCCATGCGGGGGATGTTTTGTTTGAATATAGTCCATGGGAGCGCGCGCTCTTACGACCCACACACCGCACACCCTATCCATGCACAGGGCACTCTGGGAAAATCCAGAGTGTTCCATGCATGAACAGGGTGGGTGGTGTGTAGACGAGGTAGCCATACGTGGGGCCGCTTGTGTGACGCACCCCCCCCCCAAGCATGGTGCCCACCCACCCACCCCATGCAACAACCATGCGCCCACCCATGCACCCATCTCGGGTAAAAACACCCAGACACATAGTACTTTATTGCTGGCCAACTTTGAAATTTCAAGCTGCACAAAACAAAATTAAGGTGGCAGTGCTCAACTTACTTACTCCAGAGTAGTCCCAACTGAAGTCAATGGGATTGTTCCAAAGTTACGTGATTTGAAGATTGTGACCTTAGATTGTAAAATAGTATTAATGCCTATTGCCTACTGATGCTGTCCAGACCTAGATTTACAATGACATGATGGTGCTAGGCCCATGCTGAGAAGGGGCTTACTGTAACATATGCTGGAGTCCAAGCTAGTATCAGTGCCTATCAGTATCAGGGCTAGGGAGAACAGCATGTGCATATTGATACAGGGATAAGCTGCTTCCATGACCAGAGGGAAGGCTGCGGCAGTGCCAAGACCACAGTCAAGGCAGAGAGCAGCGACAGACAAGGAATTCCGGAATTCCAGATTTCCCTGGCTGGAGACACTGTATGAGTATTATGAACCTAAACACCAGGGTCCACCAAAGGCTAATTCAGCCCAGCTGTATGTTTATTAACCTTTTTCATTTTCCATGTGCCTTCCTATTTGTCTCAGTATCTGCCCTTTTGTTTAGCTTCTACAATGTGTTTGCTATTTATTTATTTATTTATTTATTTGTGAGATATGATATCCCGCACACAGTCCTGCTTCAGGCAGCTCATGGCGGCTTAGAATAAGTTAAAAAATATAAAAATAGAAATATATATAAATAAACACACACACATAAATATAAAATCCCTAAAACAATACATTAAACTTACTGGAACTAAAAAACAACACCCGAACACCCAACCCCCCTCACACAAAACACCTGGCAAAACACTGTTGATGGAAGGAGGAAGATCTGGGGACAGACAAACCTCGACCATGAGGCAGTTCCAAAGCTGTGGATCGGCTACAGAGAACGTCCTCTCCATGGTTTCCTGGTAGACTCGGGGGACCACAGGGACCACTCCAGGACTTGGTGAGTGAGGCAGTACCACAGGTAAGTAGGGCCCAGACCATGTAGGGCTTTATAGGTCAACACCAATACCTTGAATCGGACCCGGAAAACTATAGACAGCCAGTGCAACGAACAGAGCACTGGTGTTATATGCTCCCAACAACCTGTGCCTGTAAGTAGATGGGCCGTTGCATTCTGCACCAGCTGCAGTCTCTGAACTGTTACCAAGGGTAGCCCCGCATAGTGTGCATTGCAGTAATCTAATCTAGAGGTGATGAAGGCATGGATGATAGTGGCCAGATCAGAGTCTGAGATATACGGCTAAAGCCAACGTATCAGATTTAGTTGATAAAAAGTGCTCCTCGCCACTCTTCCAGGCAAAGCCAGGAGTCAAGGAACACCCCAAAACTGATGGAAGTCACCAACTCCCCCACCCACCAGGATTACCTCTGTCTTGTCAGGATTCAACTTCAGAGAGCTCGCCCTCATCCAGTTCCCCACAGCTGCCAGACACCGGGGGAAGCACTGAGGCTGTCAGACTGTCAGTTGAAAAAGAGAGGTAAAGTTTGTTGTCATCAGCATTCTGATGACACTAAACACCAAATCCCATCACGACCTGCCCCAAAGGCTGCATGTATACGTTGAACAAGAAAGGGGACAGAATGGAACCTTGCAGGACCCCACACATGATCATCAAGCCAGAAGCATGTTAGCAGATCAGGACTCCAAAGCCAAAGTGGGGTCAGAGCTGTGAGGTCAATCAGGATGCAGCAGCCTAAGCACAAAACACAGGAGAGGGTCTGGAGCAGCAGCCTTCTGGTTTCTCAGACACCCACTGCTTACTGACATGCTTTTTTATATCCTTTGTCAGTCAAAGGGAGCAGGGGACGTGTCTGCAGGAAGTCGAGTTTCATAGCCTGATGGAGTGGGTGCTGTCCAGCATAGCTCAGCTGTAGTTCTGAGGGCTGGATAGCTGTACCAAAGACCTAGATTCGGGTCCTGAAGGACCTGACAGCCTCTCTATGTCCCCTTGCCATGTGAACTTGATGGGCTGATGATGGCATCTGCAAGAGGGTGCTCCTGGATGACCCTAGGGGCCAAGAAGTGACGTAAGAGAGGAGGCAATCTTTCAGATATGTGGGACCCAGGCCATTTAGGACTTTATAGGTCAAAGCCAGAACTTTGAATCATGCCAGAAAACTATTGGTAACCAGTGCAGACTTTGTAGCACAGGTGTAATATATTCACAGCTACCCATCCCCAAAAGGAGTTGGGCCACTGCACTCTGCACCAGCTGCAGCTTCTGAACAGTCACCAAGGGCAGACCCATGAAGAACGCCTTGCAGTAGTCTATCCTCAAGGTTACGAAGGCATGAATGAGAGAGGTCAGATCTGAGTCGAACAAAAAGGACACAGCCTTCTCACCAGATGGGGTTGGTGAAACACTTTCCTGACCACTGCTGCAGCCAGAGATTCCAGTGAGGGATCCAGAAGCACCCTAATGTTGCAAACGTGAGTGACCAAAGTAGTCTAGACCCCATCAATGGTAGGTGTCCCTATGCAACCCAGGTCACAGGGTCATCCAACCATCATCACTTTGGTCTTGTCTGCATTCAGCTTCAATTTGCAATGCTCAGCCTCATCCAGTCCCCAATGGCAGCCAGGCACCGAGTAAGCATCAAGATCACAAGCCCAGGTTTGGATGAAAAAGAGAGGTACAGTTGTTGTCATCAGCATATTTTGATAGCACGTCATTCCAGACTTCTGTACAATCTCACCCAGAAGCCTAAAAGTCTCATTGAAAATGGGGTGGGGGGACAAGATGGAACCCTACGGACCCCACAAGGGAGTCCCATAGGGATGATGAGCAACCATCCATCACCCCCTCTCTGGGACCTCCCTGACAGAAATGAACAGAACCTCCCAAGAGTGGTCCAATGAACCCCTCTCCAATCCTGCAGTTGTGTCAGCAATATGTCTGTTCTTTGGCTTAACTAGATAAACTTCTGAATTGAATGACAATGGGTGGATGTAAGGGAGGGGTTCCAGTGTCCCATGACCTGTCTGTTACTACAAGGAAGAAAGAAATGAACAACTACTCAACAAGAGAGCTAAAGATAGAGATTGAGAACTAGATGTACATCTTCTGAGGAATGTTCACAGAGACATTACAAATCAGAACATTACAAATACAGAGAGAGAGAGAGAGAGAGAGACTGCGTGCGTGCGTGTGGTCCCCAAGTGCTAATTTCAGCCTAATTTGTAAGAGGGGCAGAAGGCTCAAAGGTAAGAAGAGATTAAAGTTTGTATAACAATTGTTGCACCCAGAAGAAGAGAGAGCCCCTTTTGCAGCAAAAAAAAAAAAAAAGCATTGCCTTTGTCACAAGGTTGCCCCCATGGTGTGTGAGTCCCTGTAGTACCAGGGCCCATTATGCTCCCGTCCCCAATGCCAGGTATAGAGGTACAAGCACCAGTTGCTTTCCCAAAGTGTCTTTATTCACAGTGACTCCACCACTGTACAGACAGTTCTGATTATACAATCTCCCCAAGGCACCTGAAGGAAGCAGGCCTTCCTTTGGGAGGCAGGTTTCAGCCAAATACAGAAGATATAACATTCCCCTTCCAGGGATATCTGTAGCTCCGACAGGTTAGGAGCTATGCAGCCAGCTTCCTCTGCAGCTTCCATGCAACCTCCTTGCAGTCCCTTGCTGTTAGCTGAGCTTCCTGCTTATATAGCCCTGATTAGGCTCAGCTGAGAGCTGTGCTGAGGCTGCCGGTGGCTGTGTGCTGGACTGTCATGGCGCCAATGCTGTCATGACTCACCACAGCTAGCAAGCACACTGCCAGAGACTTACAGAGAGCATTGTTCTTGTAATAAACTTGGATTTGGGAGGCAGGTTTCAGCCAAGTTTGGCAAAGGCAAAGAGCCCCCAAAATAAGTTGGTTCCCACCATTTCATAACACCCTGGATTCTTTTGCAGCCAAAAATCCCAGTGACTGACTTTGAGCATTGCCCCCACTTAGGAAACCAGACTTCATTCATTCAAGTCTCGTTTTCTATTTAGCCATTTATGTCACAATTCACTCACAAACCACTTGCTCTGGAGTAGTCTCAGTGAAGTCCTGTAGGGCTACTCTGAAGTAAAGGTTTGTTTTACATAAAATGTTAGATGCTGATGTTTAATTAAAAATATATCATACTCCAAACTTTTAGATGCATTATGGAATAGTAACTGCTATACGAGGCAGAAATGTATGCTAGTCCTCCCAATTCATTATGCTGTCAGAACTGATTAGGCTTCTCATTGTGTGGTGCTTTTTATTTGATTTAATTTTACCTATGTAGTTATTAAATAACCCCTTTAAAATATTTATTCTTGTTGTACATCAGTGCTCCTGGGTATAATGGTGCCTCACGTCTGTCATAAATACTTAAGGTACACAGCTTTCCCATTTTCCATCCTGCCAAAATCAACCTTAATTGTAAAAAATAAAAACAGATTCCTTTCACTTACACCATGTTATCAGCAGTTTTCAGTATTAACACTGTTGGTGTTTCAGCTAACACCTTGAAACTATTTATAGCTGATTGTGTTTCAGTCAGGCAATTTTGGGGCCAGAAGTCCCCAGGCTTTTTAGGTGCACTAAAATAAATAACATAGAGGTGAAAATTAAGAAATATGGGATTCCTGAAGTTACTTCAACACCACCCAGGAGGTGATCCAACTGCTATCTCAAATCCTGTCAGGCAAAAAGAAGGAATAGGTGGTGGTGTGACTATGGCCCTTTTCACGAGAGATGCCCCACCCATGACCACACAGTTTCACTGCGTGCAGATGGGTGGAGGCATCCATGTGAAAGGCACAGGGGTTGGGTGGGGGTGCGTGTGCGCTCCTGTGCTACACCCACCTCCACCCATCACCCACGCATGGAGCAACAGGCTCCATTGCCGGTTGCTCCGTGGGTGGAGTTGGGTGTGCACCCGTGGGAACCGGCGCACACCCACCTCCACCCACGGTGGCCGCACGCACATCCCCCCCCCTCACCGCAGTCCATTTAAAAAGGGCCAATGATACAAGAATTTGAGGTTTTATGAAGCCATTTCCTTTCTTCGTCTATGTGCTCTTGTTAGTGTGAAATCTGTGGTCTTGTTCCATTGTTGTGTGTCCTGTGCAGAACTGTCATCTGTAGGAAATCTCAACTCTTAAATTGAAGATACTCATCTTTCTTGGCAACTTCAACATGTCAAATCCTTTTAAAATCATGTGCAGTTTCACAGGGCATTGATTAGATTATAACTGCTTTATATGTGGCCTTTGTATTGCCAGCTATCATTTTGGTTAGTCCAAAAATACAGCTTTAAGTTTATGAAACCTTTGATTTCTTTTTTAAAAAAAAATACTTTTCATTTTAATGATATGATGCTAGATTCCTATTGTAATTCTACAGTTGCAACCGTCAGATGAATAAATGATCACCTTATATTTGTAGAGGGCAATCCTCTCACTGTTTCACATCAGCCCTAGCCCTTTGCACCAAAGGAAGTTTCACTGAGGTGAATGAGCCTTCCATTGGTACTAATAGCTAGTGTCAGCACTAAATGGCTAGAGGATCACACTGTCAAAGTTTCAGGATACAAAACGTGAAGTGAACTGGATTTCTGGAATGTGGAGCTTGGTAATCCAGAGAGTGGGAACTGAGAAGTTGGGTAAATGTTCCAAAGTAGTATGGCTTAACTGGTTACAGCTGGTCAAAGAGCACATTTTTTACATTTGTGTATTGTTCATGTATACCAGGGTTCCATACACATAGGTGAGAGTGGTGTCAGTAGAGAGCCTGGTATGTGGACATGCAATGAAATAAGGGTTTCAAAAAACTTCAAACCCCCCCCCTACTAATTGTTGTTCTATGGAAGGAGGGAAATCTAGAAACCCTCATTTCCTTTTCCCATAAATGCCTCTGTGTTGTTTGTGACAGGTTCTTACAATACTCAGTGGGAAATATGTGTACATGAACCACTCAATACTAGAGATTTTCCAGTCTTGTTAAATGTCCTGAGGGGTTTAGGCTATTTGTGATTTTTTGTGGGGGTGGGAGGGAGTTGTTGGGGTTTTTCTGTAATTTAAAGTAGATCCTAAATATACTTTCTAGAAAACACATACGATTAGGTCTTGTAGAAGTGCAGAGGAGTTTAAATAGCGTTCCATAATGACTGTTTTATACGGAGAACCTAAATTTTAAAAGCATGAAATAGTCACAGATAGAGGAGAAAATAATGGTGTGCCGACTAACAAATCATATAATATTCCTCTTGGAGATGTAGTAGTTGCTTGTTGCTTGTGCTTTAGTGCCGCTGTGCATGCAAATCAGAGCTCATGGAGTTAGCTCATCTGAATTGTAACATTCACCATCATCCTTTACAGAAAGGCTAGGAAAGTACTTTGTTAAGTAAACTTGAACAAGGTACTTTGTCAAACGCTGAAATCAAAAATAATTAGGATTACAAGTATACACATTACACATTGCTGTACCTTCTTATACAAAATGCAATAACAATAAGGACAATTTTTAGAGTTTAGACATAAACGTGAGCCTAGTTTGTTGAGCACACAGTGCAAAGGTAGCCAGGCTATACATGTAAAATTCCTCGTGCTTCTAGAATATTAAAAACAGTTTTTCCAATTTGGAAGTTAGCTCATCTCCTTCACATCCTATATTGAGTCACTCACTGATCTCTGCTGTGTAGGGGCATGCATGCAGAAGGACCCATTTGTTTTTGTTTGAAGAAAACCATCTGTGCCAGCAGCATCACCATCATTTTGGAAAAGGGCAGCTGGTCTGCACATGCACAAAACCACCACTGTGCATGTGCAGACTGGCTGCCCTTTTCCAAAATGGCGGCAATGCTGCCAGTGCCATTTTGGGAAATGGGACACATGCTCAGAATGGCCCTAGTGGCCATTTTGCACATGCTCGGGGTTTTTATTTTATTTATTTATTTTTATTTATTTTTTTAAATGAAAGCAAACGTATGTTGTTTGGTTCTTCATTAGTCTTCGGAACATTGGGGCTCCATTTGTTTTAGTCACTAATAACTAAACAAATTGCACATTCCTAGCTGCTGTGGAATTCCATAGAATCATGCAACAAAATAAACTGGACAGTAACTGTCAGTACGGACGAGAAAGAAGGCAAACAGTAGGAAGAGACCTGCCATAAAACCAACATGAGATTTTACATGTATGCTTCTTTCTTTTCAGTAATTAAACCTTATTTTTACTATATATTGGCAATGATTTCTGCTAATTATAAGCTGTTCTTTGCATTTACATAAAGATGTTGAATTCTTTTGTAATGGTTCCTCTCCATGTAATTTGATCAGTCAGCTATTGATTATGTGTACTGAAAGTTTCTGTTCCTATTTCCCTGTCAAGCATTGCCTGCTCTTCCAGTAATCTTGTATTCTGACCTTTCAAAGAAGCTATTACTGCTGCATAATTGTAACTAGTATATTATTACTTCTCATATATATTAGCTTAATTGCATATATAGATACATAGCTGCTAAGAGCTGCAGCTGATAATGATCTGGTAAAAGGAAACCGAAGTACTCTTGCTAACCTCACAGAGCAAAGTGAAAAAAGCTTAGTTCCCAATCCCTCTTTTCTTTAGTATGAATCTGCATTTCTGCATTGAGAAAAATGCCATGTTGTATTAAGGTACATTTATTAAAGACTGCTTATTCCAACACTGCTTTCTTAATATGAAATGAATATTTAGATCATCATCATCACGATGTAATTGTATTTTCTTTGTGACAGCAAACCTCCACAACGGATCAATTTGCTGTTTAATAGATATGAAGTCAAAATGTCTAAAACATTGAAATTCTCCACCAAGGATCTTGTTAGAATTTTCCCTACTTGGCACTGCCCTGGCAGAAATTCCTAGCAGAGCCAAAACAAATGACAGATTTCAAATTCGTAAATATTATTTTTAGATTTGGATAGCCTACCAGATATTATTATTATTATTATTAGCTTTTATATACTGCCAGCGATGTACCTGGTGCTTTACAGAGAATAAGATAGGCACAGTCCCTGTCCGACAGTTTACAATCTAACCACATAGATTATATTATTATTATTATTAATTTATTATTTTATTTCTAGAATTTTTATCCTGTACCCATCCTGCCTCAGGAAGCTCGGGGAAGCTAACAAAATAATTTAATAAGAACAAAGATATAAAAACACATTAAAACACATAAAATTATTCATAAATAAAATCAGTGGAGCTAAAAAAACATCCGCCCAGTGCCACCCAACCCTTTGTCCTCTACCCATCTCCCCCACCAAAAGCCCAGTGGAACAGCCAAGTCTTATACTGTCAACAGAAGGAGGGAAGGTCCAGGGTTGGATGAACATCCACCAGGAGGGAATTCCAGAACAACCTTGGGGTAGCCACCAAGAACGCCCTCTCCATAGTAGTCACCCGAGACACACGAGAAACCTTGAGAAGGGTGCTCTCGGTCGTCCGCAGGGGCCGATCTAGAACCCGAGGAGTGAGGCAATCCCACAGGTAAGTAGACCCCAGACCGTAACGGGTTTTATAGGTCAAAACCAACACCTTCAATCAGGCCCGGAAGACTATAGGCACCCAGTGCTCCATTCATTGCACTGGCGTTATGTACTTTCAATGCCCCGTCCCTGTAATAAGACAGGCCACCGCATTCTCCACCAGCTGCAGTCTCTGAACCATCTCCAAGGGTAGCTCCATGTAGAGCGCATTGCCATAGTCCAGTCTTGAGGTGATGAAGGCATGAATGATAGTGGCCAGGTCAGAATCTGAGATATAGAGTCAGAGTCTGAGATGAGCCGACGTATTAGATGTAGTTGACAAAAAGCACTCCTCGCCATTGCCAACACCTGGACATCCAGGCAAAGCTGGGAATCAAGAAGCACACCCAGACTTTGAACCTGGGCGGTCAGGGTGAGACGAACCCCATCAATGATGGGAGTCACCAACTCGCCATCCCCACTCACCAGCATCACCTCCACCTTGTCAGGATTCAATTTCAGATGGCTCGCCCTCATCCAGTCCCCCACAGCTGCCAGACACCAAGTAAGCACCGAGCTGCCTGGATCAGCTGAAAAAGAGAGGTAAAGTTAGGTGTCATCAGCATATTGATGACACCAAACATCAAACCCCCTCACGACTTCACCCAATGGCTGCATGTACATGTTGAACAAGAGAAGGGACAGAATCGAACCTGTGGCAGTCCACACGTGAGGTCCCAGGGAGATGAAAAATGCCCCCCCAACACCACTCGCTGAGTTCTCCCAGTTAAGAAAGAGTGGAACCATTCAAGAACAATTCTACCCACTCTGGCCGGGTCCCACAAGTGGGCCACCAACATTTCATGATCAACCATATCAAAAGCAGCTGACAAATCTAACAGCATCAATAATGGGTATTTTCAGATGTGAAGGGGCCAACTGGCCCCGTCACAGAAACAACCCTGTGATTCCCAGCTGGGGACACCACGACACGGGCCAACAGACATGGTGGTTGATCCCGGTGGGGAATCGGGGAGGGGGTGGGGCCGCTCGGTGCAACATGGGGACGCACGGCCCCACCCCCATGCTCCCCTGCCACCCGCCCTCTGAGGAGACGGGTGGGCGCCGCGGTCAATGTCTCCCGGCTCTAACTACTCCAAGGACATCCCCCATATCAGCATGCAACACTGGCTGAAATTGATCTCACAAAACCTGACAAGATGGGGCATCCGCAACTTCTGGTTCTCTTACCACAGCAAACGCAGCATCAAAGTTGTGGTGAATGTGAGTGATTTTATCCACAAAATAGGCAATAAACATGCCATAGCAAGCACTGGAAAACTCCAGTTCCAAGCGGAGGCAGGCTGGACTGACCAGTCCCCTCACCACCCAGAAAAGCTCAGCTGGATGAGACTTTGCGGATGCTATGAGAGCAGCAAAGAACCTCTTCTTTACTGCTCATGCTCACACAGCCACAGCATAGGTTTTTAAACTAACTCTATGAGCATAAGAACATAAGAAGTGCCATATTGGGTCAAACCAGTGGTCCATCTAGCCCAGCATCCTGTTTCTGACAGTGGCCAATCACGGTGGCTTGGGAGAAGTACCCAACAGGTCACAATGGGGGATCCATTCCCTGTTGTTTTCCCCCAGCTCCTGTCATGTTCTCTGATCCTGTCTGGCTAATAGCTGCTAATGGACCTATCTTCCAGAACCTTGTCCAAACTTCTTTTAAACTCAACTATCATACTGGCCCTTACCACAGCCTCTGGCAGTAGATTCCACAACCCAATATAAGAAGAGTGAAACAATATTTTCTTTTATTTGTTTTAAACTTGCCACCCATGAGTTTTATGGAGTGTCCCCTAGTTCTAGTACTACCTGAAAGGGTAAGTAACTGCTCCTTGTTTGTTAGTTCCACACCACTCATGATTTTATAGACGTCTATCATATCTCCTCTCAGTTGTCTCTTCTCCAAACTGAAGAGCCCCAATCTACCAAGCCTCTCCTCATATGGGAGCCCTTCCATGCCCTTGATCATTTTTGTTGCCCTTCTCTGTACCTTTTCTAGTTCAGCTATGTCTTTTTTGAGATGTGGTGACCAGAACTGCACACAATATTCCAGGTGCGGTTGCACCATTAATTTGTATAGAGGCATTATGACCTCCTCAGTTTTATTCTCTATCCCCTTCCAAATAATTCCTAACATTCTGTTTGCTTTTTTGACTGCTGCTGCGCCTGCGCTGTGGATTTCATTGTATTGTCCACAACCATCCCCAGATCCTTTTCCTGAGTGGTAACTCCTAGTTTAGTACCCAGCATTGTGTATGCATAGTTTGGATTACTTTTCCCTATGTGCATCACTTTGCACTTGTCCACATTAAATCTCATTTGCTATTTAGATGCCCAGGCACCCAGTTTCGCAGTCTGTTGTCTTCAGTACAAGTATGATGCCACCATCGCTCCAACCACCTCCCTTTCTGCTTCAGCTACTCCATAAACCACAGTGACCTGCGTTACTGATGTCCAGGGAGCAGACGCATAGGAGCCGTCAAGTCAATGGCCTCAGTCAGCAAGGTGTTCCAAAGACCCATGAGGTCATCGAGTGAATGGCCGTCAAGGTCAGAGGGTAATTCCCTGAGAGCATTCTGGAACCTACCTGGTTCCATAAACCTCTGTGGTTGAACCAACTGAACTGGTTCAGCACCTTCCTGGGAACTGACGTGCCAGGAGACCAACCCGTAGGAGGTAATAATCCAATCCATCCATGACAAGGGCATCAACGACACATTCCCCCACCAACAGATCCCCCACCTCAAGGCCAGTGCAAAAAACATGTCCAAGGTACACTCACCACTCACCACTTGACAAACAAAGAAGAATCACAGAATGCAAATTTACAAAATATCAATTATGAAATTGTATTGTTACAGGAAAATATCCAAAAAGTAATAATAATTATAACAACCAGATACAAAATATTGCAAGCAGTGAATATCACAAACAGATGAACCAAAGTTCGTATCAGACACTTGACAACAAAATTTAGATCAAAAGGTCCATCATATAATCCATCCAAAGTTAAGAGGCGTCCGACATGTTTCAACTGCTGAAGTCTTCTGCAAGGATACTTTCAAATGATGGTAATCTGGTAGAAATACAAAATCATTCTATTGCTTGTAACAATAGTCAATTGAGTAGATATACAGAGGAAAGAGCAAAAACAATTCAAAAATACCTTGCACATTACAGTATGCTTATAAGGATCAAGCGGCTTGCTGTCATCCAGGGGACCTTCTCACAGTGGAAATCCTTATACTTCAAAAGATATGTCTATACAATTTCAAAAACTAAATCTATTAAAAAATGCAAATAACACTTGTCAAAGCGCAAAAAGAGGGGGGGAGGAAAAAAAGCAGAGGAGGGAGGAAAGGAAAAAGGGGGAGGGGGAAAGTGGGAAAGGAAAAAAAGGGGGGGAAAGGAAAATGAGGGGGAAAAATAAAATAAGGGGGAGGAAGAAACCCCATCAAGGGATGATTCCAGTTTGTGGTGCCCAAGATCTCAACAGCCAAGTGAAGGATAGTCAATCTTGCCGTACAGGAGTTTATATAAGAAGGATTCTCTCACAGCATCAACAGTAACTTCAATTAGTAGAAGTGATAATCACCTCTAACAAATATAGGGCTAAATTGTCCTCCACACTCTTACACCTTAATAAGTACCTCCAATAGATAACTTAGTTTACACATACCAATACGTGTCAGTTAATTGTTAACCACAATAATCACTTGCCTCAAATGTAACAATTCAAATCTAGTGAATCATTTAAACCAAAGGGGAATTCAGCTGAAAAATCCAAAAAGATTTTCGCTGTAGGTTCTTCTTTTTAATGTTTTTTGAAGGGATAACTCTCTCAGTCTCCCAGAAGGTCATATCTTGCCAACTGTGACCTATCTCCACATAATGGGCTACTAATGGAGCTGATAACACTTTTCTTCTTATGCAGCTCAAATGGTCACCAATTCTTATTTTCAAGGTCCTCATGGTTTGCCCAATATACATCTTATTGCAAGGGCAGCAGATAGCATAAACTACATATGAAGTGTTACAGTTTGTAAAGGTAGTTAAAGAATAAACTCTGTCCCTAAAAGTATAAAAGTGTTCATGTTCCTGGTAGATTTACAATATGAGCATCTGCCACATTTAAAGTGACCTGCACGTCTAGACATCCACTGGTCTTGTGGAGGTTGGTTTCTTATATTGTCAGCTTTTACTAAATATTCTTTAATATTCTTAGTATGTTTAAAGGCAAAAAGAGGAGGCAGATTGCAATTGGGAATGTGTCAGACAAGTTTCCAGTGTCTTATGATAACTGCTTTAACTTGGTTAAATAAATGTCCATAAGTTAATAGACAAACTATTCTGTTGTCATTTACCAACCTATCCTATTTACTCAGAAGCTTACTTAGAAAACTTTCTAAAGCCCTACAAAATGTTGTATGCAAATCTCTTTTGGGATAGCCCCTGGAGCAAAAATGATTAAATAATCGATTTGACTCCTTATTGAATGCTGATTGGGTAGACCAATTCCTCCTGGCCCTGAGGAATTGACCATAAGGTTTGTTCTTACATAGATGAACAGGATGAAACTTCAAAAAGGTAAGTAGGTATTCCTATCAGTAGGTTTGACATAAGTAGAGGTGATGAAACCCTCTGGCCCTAAAGACACTTTAATATCTAGAATATTAATGGCAATGAAGTCATATTTCAAATCAAATTGAATAGTATCATGGCATCCATTTAATCAATTGTGAAATTCTTCAAGTTCCTTAGAAGACACCCGCCATATCATGAAAATATCATCGATATATTTCCTCCGTAAGATTATGAATCTATAAAAAAGGATTGATCTGTTAATCCAGTACATAGGAATGCTTGTACGCATCCATAAACAAGTTGGCAACTTCAGGAGCCATAGAAGATCCCATAGCTATCCCGAGTTTTTGCATGTAAAACGAATTCTGAAACCTGAAATAATTGAGACAGAACTAAATACAGCAATTTAATCAAATATTCTGAAGGGGGCTTAGTGACATGATGTAAATCTAAGGCATTTTTAACAACAGTAAGTGATTCTTAATGGGGAATGCTAGAATATAGTGCTACCACATTCAAAGTGCCCAGCAAAACAGATTCTCCTTTAATAGTGTCAAAATCTATATCATCCAAGATGTTTTAAAAATGAGAAGAATCTCTTAAATAGGATGCTAATTGGGGCATCATAGACTTCAAAAAGTAATCAGTGTATTTGGCTATGGGTTCTAGAATGGAATTGGTGGCCAAAACTACGGGCCAGGAGAGGGATTCACACCTTTATGTATCGTAGGCGAAATATAACATAGAGGAATCCTTGGGGTATCATTTAAAAGATCATGAGAATTCATCATGAGAAATAAAACCCTTAAGTAAACCTTCCTGTAGAAGAGTTTTTATACTACCCAAAATTTCTTGAGTAGGATCGTGAGCCAAAAGGTGGTACCTAGATAGATCTTGGCGTTGTCTCTTTACTTCCAATACATAATCCACATAATTCATAACTAAGTGCCTCCCTTATCTGCAGGTTTAATTACGATTGTCTCATCTAAAGCCAAATTGTTTAGGAGATCCAAATCATGATGGGATATATTAAAATGGACTTTAAATTTCTTTTCAAATAGACGGTCTATAGCTTCATTAACCAATCTTTCAAAACTAGAAATAAATCAATTGGAAGTGCCCCTGGAGACTGATGGAACCCAAGAGGTTCTGGAATGCCCTTGGGGAATTCACCTCCAATCTTGACGACCGTCCACTCGATGACCTCGTTACCTTTTGGAACACCTTGTTGACTGAGGTCATTGACCGGACGACTCCCAGGCATCTGCTTCCCCAGCATCGGCACCGCAGGCTTCCCTCATTTACAGAGGACCTGCGGCAATTGGAGCAACGGTCCCACCAATCTTGTACCGAAGCTGACGACTGCAACATAGAGCCAGTTTACAAGCCTATGCTGTGTCTATGCCTGGTCATCGTTTTGTTAGTCAGCATTGAAAAGCACGTATATATATGTATGCATACGTTATATTCTGAGGCTCTATTACTGTCATTTATTGTAAAATTTTATTGTTTCTTTATTGTTTCTTTGAAACTGATCTTTGAAACTTTGGGCTGATCAGTAAAGTATTACTACTACTAGTACTGTGTCTATGCAGGCAGCAAAGAAGGAATTCTCTGCCACCCTTATAGTATCTGCGAAGTCTAGTCCAGCGGACCTTTTCTGGGGGTGAGGGGGCTGGTCAGTCCGGTCTTCCTCCGCCTGGAACCTGAACCATTGGATGCCTGCTGTGACTTGTTTGTTTGACTATTTTGCAGATAAAATCATCTGGATTCACCACGACTTCGACACCGTGCTTTATACAATTGGAGAACTAGAGGCTGTGGAAGCCCCGCCATGTCTGTTTTCATGGGATCAGTTTCAGTGGGTGTCACCCTCTGATGCGGAGGATACTCTTGGGGCTGTCAGAGCCACCTTTTGCGAACTGTATCCATGCCCATCTGGTTAAGGCCAGCCAGGAGACGTTAGGGTCGTTGCTGGTGCAGGTGCCAAATGCCTCCCTTTGGGAGGGCAGAGTGCCAAGTTTCCTCAAGGAGGCAGTGGTGTGGCCTCTGCTCAAGAAAGCCTCTCTTGACATTGATGCCCTCGCCAGTTATCGGCCTGTCTCTAATCTTCCCTTTTTAGGAAAGATTATTGAGTGGGTTGTGGCTCGGCAGTTGCAGGAGCATCTGACTGGCATCAGTTTCCTGGATCCCACACAGTCCAGCTTTTTTCCGGGTTTTGGTACTGAGACTTCACTTGTCGCTTTGGTCGACGACCTCCGCCGAGAATTGGATTGGGGTCAATTGACCCTGCTGATTCTATTAGATCTGTCGGCTTCTTTTGATACGGTTGACCACGAGATGTTGGTGACTCGCCTGTGGGACCAGGCAGGGGTGGGCAGAATAGTCCTCGACTGGTTCCGTTTAGTTCTGGCTGAAACAACTCAGCAGGTGGTGCTCAAGGATTGTTCTTCATCTTCTCGGGAACTCTCGTGTGGAGTCCCACAAGGTTCTATTTTGTCCCCTTTCCTGTTCAATGTGTACATGCAGCCGCTGGGCGAGGTCATGAGAAGGTTTGATGTTCGGTTTCATCAACATGCTGATGACACTCAGCTCTACCTCTTGTTTTCATCTGACCCAGACCCCGTAGTCTCAGTGCTTACCCAATGCTTGGCGGCTGAGGGGGACTGGATGATGGTGAGCCGACTGAAACTGAATCCTGAAAAGACAGAGGTGATGTTAGTAGGTAAGGCAATGGGTCTGATGTTCCCTGTTATTGATGGGGTTCATCCCCCATTGGTTTCCCAGGTTCTCAGTCTGGGAGTGCCCCTTGACACACGACTCCGCCTGAATGTCCAGGTGGATGCTGAGCACGTTCTTCCAACTACGTCTGGTGTGGCAGCTATGGGCATATATCTCAGACTCCAACCTGGCTATCATCCATGCCTTCATTACCTCGAGATTGGACTATTGCAACGCGCTCTACATGGGGCTACCCCTGGTGACTGTCTGAAAGCTAAATGGCTTGGGCCCTGCCTACCTGCAGGACTGCCTCATTCCCTGGGCCCTGGAGCAGTCCCTGTGGTTGGCTTAGGGTGCCTTCTTGGAGGTCCCCTGGGTATCCCATGGGGCGAATCTGGAGAGGGCATTCTCGAAGGCTGCACCTAGGCTGTGGAACTCCCCTCTGGTGGAGACCCAGTTGGCTCCGGTCCTCCCTTCCTTTTGTCGAAGATGCAAGACTTGGCCAGGCATTTGGTAAGGGAGATGGGTGAGGGTGGGTGGGATGGGTTAGCGTGGTGGGGACTGATTATTCCCCCCCTCCAGTTTTAGCTGAATTTTAATATATAGTTTTAATTTATTTTTACTGGTGTATTTTTGTATTTGTGTTTTTATTGTTAGCTGCCTTGAGCTGCTGGGAGCAGAAGAGGCAAGATATAATAATAATTAATAATTAATAATAATTAATAATAAATAATAGGAAGAGGGGGATGGAGGATACTAAGAAGGAGTGGTGTTGGTGTGCAGAGCATGGTGAGGACGAATCCCTGCCCATCTACTAAGTTTGTCAGGTTAAACAGGTGGGGGGGGGCTGCCTTCACACAGAAGAACTGCATGCAGGGGCTGCTCATTTATTAGGGTCTACATGCTAAACAGGTGATTGGGGACTGGACAGACTGAAGATGGACTCCAGTGGGCTAGTGTCACATTTGTTTACACTAGGGCTGAACTGAGTAGAAGGAAAAGTATTTCCAAATAGCAAGGTACTATCCTTGAGTTTTCGGAAGCTACTTGTTAATACTGTCAAACACTCGGTACCATGCGGTACTTGGTAAAATACTCAATACTCAGTAAAATACTGAGTATTTTGCCAAGTGTTTTACCAAGTTCCCTAAGTGGCAGGCAGAAATGGGAGCGAGAAGCAGGCAGGAAGAAGCAGTAAAGCAAACTCACTGAGCGAATGCAACCAATGGAGTTGAAGTGAAGCTGGCTCACCACTTGCCACCAAGTCTGACCCCAGCGAAGTCCCTCGGTACTGCACATCTGCTGTCTGCAAGCAGGGAGATGAGGCCAGCATCTTTTCCCTGGGAGCATGCTGGGAAATGTAGTCCAGCATGTTCCCAGAGAGCATTAGAATGCTGGCTCTCTGCGAGCATGCTGGACTACATTTCCCAGCATGCTCCCAGGGAAAAGACGGTGGCCCGATCTCTCAGCCTGCAGCCAGGAGACATGCAGTGCTGGGGAACCTCACCGGGGTTGCAGTGCTCAGGGCAACAGCAGGCGGTGGCAGCAGCAGGCGGAAAGTCAGCTCCACTTCGACCCCATGGGTCATGTCCTCTTGGTGTCTTTGTTTTGCAGCCCCTGCCCCACTCCTGTCTCCCTTCTGACTTTTGTACCTGCCCCCGTCCCTGCTCCCCTTCCTGCCTGCCACATTAGGGGACTCATGCCTACCCCCCTTACTGCCTGCTGTGCCTTATTGCTCAATCAACAAGTTACCAAGTACCGTGACCATTACTCGGTTTCTTGGTACTCGGTAAAATCAAGTCAAACATTGCGATCCTCAGTAAATACAGAGTAAAACCAAGGACTGAGCCCTAGTTTAAATCTGATGTGGACTTAAAAAGCTAACAAATTGATATGACAATATTCTATGCCCATGTTTCACAGGAGTAAATCATGAACAGGGTACCACGTTGTGCATAATTAGGGTCCTTGTATATATGCATTGCTAAAGGTAATAATTGCTGTTTTATTCTAACTACCAGTGAAAAATTGTGATTCCAAACTATATATGATAACTTGTTTCATAAGTTCAAAAACCATATTATGTTCCTACCATATATTGTTTCTGTTGCACTGAGTAGGGCCACTTTCAGACATCCCCCTCCCCCATCCTGGTGCATATTCTGGCTGTGGGAGGACGGGGGCAAAGCCATGCGGGTGTGTGTGTGTGTCTTTCAGACCAGCTGATCCCCACGCATATCCTGGCTGCTCATCCGCCCCCCCCCCCCCGCAACCAGAATATGCGTGGGGATGGGAAATGTCTGAAAGTGGTCAAGGTTCTTGCCTTGTGATTGTGTGTGGGTTGTTTCTTATTGATGTTATCATCTAGTCCAACCCCCTGCACATTCCTGCATTGGAGGTGAGTCATTTTGCAGCTCAGGGGGGTTTGTCTTAACACAGCAAACCAATACAGCCAGATAGAGATTACTCAGCTCTCTTCAGCATCTCTCCCAGTGGGAAGAGGAACCAGTTCCCCACAGACTCACTGAAAGGCAATGAAGGCCTAGCAGGAGACTGAGCACTGAACGCCAAAGACATCTGCCTTATATAGCAGCAGTAGCTGCACCCAGCTCTCAACTGATTTACACATGACACCCAAGAATAGTTGGGCAGATGTGTCTGTGATTGGCAATTTTTCAATCCACTAAAGGATTGGATGCCCCAACCATGATGAAACTCCACACTACCTCTCTACGTGGCAACATAATGTGCAATTCATTTTTGTTTTTATAAAAACAAAAATCCCATTTTTGTTTTCATTATCATAAAAAAAAAAATGGAGGGGGGACTGAAATTGTTGAATTAAAAAAATTAAAAATGTTAGAGCATAGATTTCAGGTTGAAATCTCTTTGTTGTCCATTCAATATGCATGAAAATTGGAAAGCTTGTACCCCGCACCCAAGGGGTGCCCCTATTTCATAAAGATTGGATAATGGGCTTCTATTTTATGAGCAATGTCCTGGTTTGCACACACATTTCTATTTGTAATGTCTTTGTTTGCCATCTAATTTGGATGGAATTTGGACAGATTGTACCCCTCTCCTAAGGGGTTATCCAAGACAGATTTCGGAAAGATTAGATAAAAGGCCCTAATTGTATAAGCAATTGAACATTCATGATTTTAACAGAAGTTGTGCGAACTAGTCCTGAAACATTTGGGGCAAAAACAAAAATTTCAGAACATAACCAGGACTTCAGGCAGCAAGGCAGAGGGGAGGGAGAAGTAGCCTAGCAATCAAGAGACATGATTGACACATCCAGGCTGGCCAATTGGCATTCCAAATACAGCCTTCAGCACTGTGACAGAGGGCATAAGAGTCAATCCCTTATTGACTCTTTTAGATGCTTCCAACTTCCCAGTAACGGCAGGGGAGTTGGGATGGGCGGGCACAGCACCGAATGAGGATACACCATTGACATTTCTGCAGGCAATTGGCATCACAAACCCATCTTGTACCACTATGACAAACATAAGAGAATCTCTTGTATAAGTTCATTATCTGGAGATGCTCCCCAGGCTTCCAACATGCCATTACTCAATCACTGCAATCAGGGAGAACTGAGGGCGGGCATTGGGGAACAAATATGAACTTCTGCCAAGCTGCAAAACCCAATCGTGGTTAATTCTTGTGTGGCTCGTAGGCTGGCTCAGTGCTCTTTGTGTGTAACTGTGTGTGCTGCAATCTCCAGACTCAATGCAAAGGCTCATAAAAGCAGATCTCTGCACCTATTCTCCCCCATGTATATCAACATAGACTTTGGGGTGCCAATGACGGAAGCCTGTGCCAGTGCCTCTGGCACCTGCTTCTCCTCTGCTCTGTCCACCTCCTCCTGTCTTCTTCACTCTCTCTACAAATACTCCAAAAAGCAGATCTATGCACCTGGGAAAACCTTTATAATTTAAAGAGACAACACCTACAATTGATTTAAGGTAATTTGCAACACCCTGAAATTTCATTGCTTATAAAATTCGAATCCTTTATCCAATCTTTCTGAAATTTGGCAGGGATGATCCCTTTGGTGAGGGGATAAACCAGTCCAAGAATAATCCAAATTGGATGGAAAACAAAGATGTTACAGCTGGAAATGTGTGTGCAAACCATGAAATGATTAGAGTGCTTATAAAATCAGGACCCTTTATTCACTCTTTATGAAATTTGTCAGGGATGATCCCTCTGAGTGCTGCAATCCATCCAAATTACATGGAAGTAGGAATGAAAAATGAAGAAGATACAGCCAGAAATACATTTTCTATTGAAACCAATGGAAAACGAAAATGAAACTTAATAACGAAAACAGAAATTCTTGATAACAAAAAAATGAAAAATGTAATAATGAAAAAGAAAAATGGAAAGGGTCCCTGGTGCATACCCACATGACATAACACCTAAGCCACTGAGCCCTCATTGNGATTGTGTGTGGGTTGTTTCTTATTGATGTTATCATCTAGTCCAACCCCCTGCACATTCCTGCATTGGAGGTGAGTCATTTTGCAGCTCAGGGGGGTTTGTCTTAACACAGCAAACCAATACAGCCAGATAGAGATTACTCAGCTCTCTTCAGCATCTCTCCCAGTGGGAAGAGGAACCAGTTCCCCACAGACTCACTGAAAGGCAATGAAGGCCTAGCAGGAGACTGAGCACTGAACGCCAAAGACATCTGCCTTATATAGCAGCAGTAGCTGCACCCAGCTCTCAACTGGTTTACACATGACACCCAAGAATAGTTGGGCAGATGTGTCTGTGATTGGCAATTTTTCAATCCACTAAAGGATTGGATGCCCCAACCATGATGAAACTCCACACTACCTCTCTACGTGGCAACATAATGTGCAATTCATTTTTGTTTTTATAAAAACAAAAATCCCATTTTTGTTTTCATTATCATAACAAAAAAAATGGAGGGGGGACTGAAATTGTTGAATTAAAAAAATTAAAAATGTTTGAGCATAGATTTCAGGTTGAAATCTCTTTGTTGTCCATTCAATATGCATGAAAATTGGAAAGCTTGTACCCCGCACCCAAGGGGTGCCCCTATTTCATAAAGATTGGATAATGGGCTTCTATTTTATGAGCAATGTCCTGGTTTGCACACACATTTCTATTTGTAATGTCTTTGTTTGCCATCTAATTTGGATGGAATTTGGACAGATTGTACCCCTCTCCTAAGGGGTTATCCAAGACAGATTTCGGAAAGATTAGATAAAAGGCCCTAATTGTATAAGCAATTGAACATTCATGATTTTAACAGAAGTTGTGCGAACTAGTCCTGAAACATTTGGGGCAAAAACAAAAATTTCAGAACATAACCAGGACTTCAGGCAGCAAGGCAGAGGGGAGGGAGAAGTAGCCTAGCAATCAAGAGACATGATTGACACATCCAGGCTGGCCAATTGGCATTCCAAATACAGCCTTCAGCACTGTGACAGAGGGCATAAGAGTCAATCCCTTATTGACTCTTTTAGATGCTTCCAACTTCCCAGTAACGGCAGGGGAGTTGGGGTGGGCGGGCACAGCACCGAATGAGGATACACCATTGACATTTCTGCAGGCAATTGGCATCACAAACCCATCTTGTACCACTATGACAAACATAAGAGAATCTCTTGTATAAGTTCATTATCTGGAGATGCTCCCCAGGCTTCCAACATGCCATTACTCAATCACTGCAATCAGGGAGAACTGAGGGCGGGCATTGGGGAACAAATATGAACTTCTGCCAAGCTGCAAAACCCAATCGTGGTTAATTCTTGTGTGGCTCGTAGGCTGGCTCAGTGCTCTTTGTGTGTAACTGTGTGTGCTGCAATCTCCAGACTCAATGCAAAGGCTCATAAAAGCAGATCTCTGCACCTATTCTCCCCCATGTATATCAACATAGACTTTGGGGTGCCAATGACGGAAGCCTGTGCCAGTGCCTCTGGCACCTGCTTCTCCTCTGCTCTGTCCACCTCCTCCTGTCTTCTTCACTCTCTCTACAAATACTCCAAAAAGCAGATCTATGCACCTGGGAAAACCTTTATAATTTAAAGAGACAACACCTACAATTGATTTAAGGTAATGTGCAACACCCTGAAATTTCATTGCTTATAAAATTCGAATCCTTTATCCAATCTTTCTGAAATTTGGCAGGGATGATCCCTTTGGTGAGGGGATAAACCAGTCCAAGAATAATCCAAATTGGATGGAAAAAAAAGATGTTACAGCTGGAAATGTGTGTGCAAACCATGAAATGATTAGAGTGCTTATAAAATCAGGACCCTTTATTCACTCTTTATGAAATTTGTCAGGGATGATCCCTCTGAGTGGTGCAATCCATCCAAATTACATGGAAGTAGGAATGAAAAATGAAGAAGATACAGCCAGAAATACATTTTCTATTGAAACCAATGGAAAACGAAAATGAAACTTAATAACGAAAACAGAAATTCTTGATAACAAAAAAATGAAAAATGTAATAATGAAAAAGAAAAATGGAAAGGGTCCCTGGTGCATACCCACATGACATAACACCTAAGCCACTGAGCCCTCATTGACACATTTACAAAGCCTCCTTTACCCCTAACTCCCTATTGGCAACTTCACAATCTTTACAGTAACTCAACTGTTCAGCAATTTATAGTAACATTAGCAAAGACAGTCCAAACAAGAAAATAGTGAGCAGTCCTATGCTAAATCTTCACTTTTTTCACCCAGGCCAATTCAAGTCATCCCACTGATTATTGCTGACTGAACTCATAATCAGGGTTCCTGGTTTTCTGTTTGCAGCAGAAAATTGAGGGGAAACGCTGAATTCCCTTTTTTCAGAGAAAAACATGGAATTCCAGTTTTCCCAGAGAAAACCATGGAATTCCTTGTTTGTATCTGGCTGCAAAAAATGTACCAGTTGCTGTTCAAGTGAGGACTCTGCAAGCAGCATTTGCCAGTGGCGGTGCACCTGGAAGTACTCTCTGCACATGTGCTGAACACCATGCTGTTCTCTTCAAGAGCACGGCACAGTTGCAAGAGAACAGCCGGCAGTCCAGGGTGAACATCAACATTATATCAGTGGAGGCAGTAAGAATGTCCTCCTCTGGAGGCTGCTGTCTGTGCTCTCGTGCCACTCATGGAAGGGGGTCTTATGAAGTGCTTACGGGTTGGGCTCTGGCAGCTGTTCATAGAAGTGGGGGGTTGAAGGCCACTGTCACTATTCTCCAGCTGCTCATGGAAGGTGGGTCTTTGGAAGCTCGAGTGAATGACACCCCCCCCTTTTGCTGCCCTGTTACTGACACATGTCATGGAACCAAAGTGGTAGCTGGGAGGGTAGGGTTTGGAGGTTACTAGTGCATGGGGTTGGGGCTTGTGGAGCACTGATGGCTTGGGCTGCCACTTGAGGAAAGGGGGGTTTGTGAAGCTGAAGTGAATGCCCCCCCCCCC
>QEPC01008667.1:56451-79774 GCA_003113815.1 Sphenodon punctatus | reverse complement strand
GGAACCATTCAAGAACGGTCCCATCCAGACCCCCCAGGTCACGCAGCCGTCTCAACAGCAGCCCATGGTCCACGGTGTCAAAAGCGGCCAAGGGATCTAGCAGAATGAGAAATGTTGAACATCCTGCATCCATTTCCTGGTGGAGATCGTCCACCAAGGCCACCAATGCCGTCTCAGTGCCATAGCTGGGGTGGAACCCAGATTGAAAAGGGTCCAGGAAACCGACGCTATCTAGATGCCCCTGGAGCTGGATCGCCACCGCCCACTCAATAAGCTTCCCTAAAAAGGGAAGGTTAGAGATGGGTCGGTAACTGGCAAGCGCGTCCACGTCCAAGGATGGTTTCTTCAGCAGGGGGCACACCACAGCCTCCTTGAGGCTGGGCGACAACTTCCCCTGCTGCAAAGACGTGTTCACCAGCCTCGCCAGCACTGTCCCCAACGTCTCCCTGGAGGCTTTTACCAACCAGGACAGGCATGGATCAAGTTTGCAACAGTTTTACAGTTCAGGGACCCATTCCACATAAAGGATGACTATTCTGACCCCTACAGCCACATGTAGTTTTAGCAAAACCCACTAGCGCATGCATACCAGCCCTGACTGAATATGAATTCAGTGCATAAGTTGGAATTAGAGGTGGGTCAAATTTGCCATTCCAGTTTCACTGAAAATTTCTGTGGAATCACAATTGACATCAGAATTTCTATTGGAAATTTCAATCAGAAATTTCAATCAATTCCAGTGAAACTGAATCAGAACTTCCGTTCATTCCAGGTTTACCAGAATGGATTGAACAGCTGGATTCAGTCAAAAACAAAATTTCACCTCTAGTTGGGATTTTATAAAAAAAATCATACAGTAAGTATTTGTCAAAACTAGGCATAATCTATAATGTATATTTGAATAATAGGAAGAGTACAAGGTTCCCTCTTCTAGCCAAGTATGCATATAGCTGAGTTTGACTTATAGAGCGCATGTGCAGTCGAGTTTTCTCTCCGCTACTGGGACAGTAGCGTCAGTTCAGCAGACAGAACCAAGTGCTCAGTAGGGGATTAGTGATCAGGGGAACCAGAGCTTGATGGTAGCTCTTGATGGAGATCTGTGGGAGGAGACTTGGGAAATGCAGACAGGGGCTACATGAACTCTGGATCCAAGAAAGGTCAGCTCAGAGCAGGATTGCCTGAACTGAAGACATAGCTGGCTACAGGAGGAACAGTGACTGGCAAGCAGAGCAGTGAATACTATGGGGCTACAGGGCGGTACGAACTTTGTATATGGAGAAGCTGTGTAATGGTAATGGGCCATTGGATTTTGAAATAAAGAGAGCTGAGCTAGAGATTCCCCACAGAGCATGACTTTTTGGCCTGGATCCTGCCACTACTCATTCCATGAGCCCCGACACTGCTACACTGTACATGGGGTATATTTATGAGAGATGAGGCTACAGGTAAGTGCTGACCACATGGAGAGACTCGGAGGGGGGAGATGACAATGCCTGTGCAAGTGAGGGTGCGTGATGGGCAATGATGCTTCTTACTGTGAATTAAGATTTGGCACCCACTTAAGTGTAATGCAACACTTCATTTCACATACACACACACAACTCTTTTGCTCACCTGGACCAATGACGATTGCACCCTTGGTGTACAGGAACACAGGTAACTATGCATCGGTATATTCTGCACATTTTAGAGTGAGCTGTAGTAATATATCACTCAAGGGAAGGGAAGTATATTTGATCCCAAAGGCTGCAAGATAAGAACAAGATTTATTTAAAAGGTTTTGATATGGACAGTCTTGCAATCTGTCATTGAAGACTGTCTTGTATTGTTATATTCCACTTGCAAGCAAGCAGTGAGTCAATGTCATAAAGTTTGTGGAACGAGCTATTCAAAAGAATATGATTAAAATAATTCTATTTCTTCTTAGTAAGAACCATGAGTCAACATGGTGACATAGCTTTCCTATTGTTTGTTCCTCAAACATGTCAATTAAATTTGTCCCATCACTGTTATGATAAACACAGTGCACAGAGGAGTCCAAGCTAAGAAGACAGCAGAGCACTCAGACTGGAGTGACATGAGAGATCTTGTGTAACAGAAGCTGTCGCTGATGATAACATTTTCCTCGGAGGTGTCTCTGAAGGGAATAAACGGCACCCTCTCCATGTACTTTTCCCACCTTTCTCTGGCCTTGCAAGAGCGTTAACACTTCATGATCAATGAGTTCCAAGGGTGTTTCGAAATATAATAAAAATAACATAGACACCTAACCTTTGTGCTTTGCCTAGAGGAGATAGTCAACAAGCCAAGTGCGATTTCCCTGTCTTATGAAGGAACTCCTTCCCCTTAGAGTTCTGCCTAAGCCCAAGCCTGCTCATCTTCCAGAGGAGATGTAAGACCTTTTTGTTTGGCCAGACATTTGGTAGGTAGGAATAGGGTTGGGTGGGATTGGGTAGGGGGGGTTGGAATGAGTTGATGGACAGTAGGTGGGGGATAAAGGATGGGGTGGTTGGTGTGATGTTGGGGTTTTAAGAGATTTTAATGTGTTTTATTGCATTTTACATTTCTAACGTTGTAAGCTGCCCTGAGTCTATGGAGAAGGGCAGGGTAAAAATTTGAAAAATAAATACATAAATTCAGGATCCTACTTATCCAGATCAAGGAGCAATATGTATTGATCTGGGGCTGGGGAAAACAAATTGATTTGACTTTTCCAGAAATTCAAGTTATGCAAGTTGTACTTAAGTGGATTCCAGTGCCTGTAGGAGAAAGTAAGCCCTAGGGGCAGGGACCGTGTCTATTTTATTACTTTGTAAAGTGCCAGGTACACTGCTGGTGCTATATAAATGTTTGTTAATAATAATAATAATTAATAATAATAAAAAAGTAATCTGGTCCTGGAATACTGCATTATAGGAGTCAAGCTAGGACTTGCCCCTCAGTGCTTGATGCCCACTCCCCATATTGTGAAGGGAAATACTAGATTCTCATGCCACGTAAGCTCCCTTTCTTCCCGTTAAGGGAAACCACAGAATCATAGAATTGGAAGGAACCTCAGAGGTCATCTAGTCCACAGCATCCCGGACAGATGGCTGTCTAGCCTCTGTTTGAAAACCTCCAGCAAAGGAGAGCCCACCACCTCCCTGGGCAATTTGTTCCACTGTTGAACAGCGCTTACTATGAGGAAGAGAGAGCTAGTGTGTGTATGAGTGCCTTACTGCTTCTGAAAACCCTGCATGTCTGAAGGACTGGCCTACATTATCCCACAATATCAGTCCCAAAGTAATTATGATGTATGAAGACTTGTAATACCCTCCTACCAGTTAATGTCTTCCTTCCTCAAGTTCTAATTAGAAAATGGGGGGCGGGGGGGGGAGCAGGAGGAGGGAAGAATATCAGCTTTGGAGGATTAGCACATGACATTGGGATCCCCATGTGAGTCAAACCTATTTGAAAAAAGGGAATCAATTCCATTCTTAGCGAAACAGGATTCTATCCTAGCAATCTTCATTTTGTTAATCACACCCAATGCAAGAATTGGGTAGATTCTCTGGAATCTACTCTGTAATTCCAAGGATGGCATATCCATCAAAGCAAAGTAGTCAGAAGTGTTAGATGAAAGAACTAGTGCCAATGAAGAGTTTTTATATACATTGATAAAATACTGTGGACGTGCAAGTTTACATTTGATGAACGACTGCAATGTACAACTGAAGTGTGTATAATGAGTCATCTCTGTTCTGTAGCAAAGTGCTTCTGGGGGTGGGGGTGGGGGAGATTTATATCAGTTGAATGAGGCCCTGTTCAAAATCCAGCTCTGGAAAAGTGATTAATCTAGTCTACACACCTTCTGGCCACCAGGAGGGAAAGATTCTCGTGCCCATTGGAGTTTCACAAATATGGTCCACTATTTTGCTGCCTGACAGGGGCTTAGCTAGGTTGGAATGGGCCCTGGCACAGAAGATGGAATGGATCCTGCCAGGGCTTAAATTCAAGGGGGGGGGGGGTCTGAGCCCGAGGAAGTGAATCCCAAAATGTAAAAGACCAGGAAAAGGCTAATATTGGACATTTTGGGGTTGAAAATAAACGACAGAAAAAACCTGCCTGGTTTATTTGACTTTCATTAATGACTTTCCTGCCCCACCACTGGCCTTGGCCTTGGTCATCATATAGATTAAAATACAAGAACTCTTGTTTTAGATTCATCTGTAGACAGGCAAGTTGATTCAGTGGTTGGGTTGCTAGCTGGAGATTAGTGTTTATTTCCCTATGCTGTGGGTCAGGAGGCATGACTTTTGGAGAGGAGGTGTGGCTTCTGGGGCAGGCTTGGGACCTACAAATTAAGCACCGATCCCGCCCTCCTCCCTTTCTCAGAGACAGGGAATGCAGCTGCACCAGGGAACAACACATGCCCTGCACTTCGGCTTTTTAAGGCAAAAGTGGTTTCTCAACTGCTGTATGCAGTGGCTATCTGGGGTCTTCCTGTCCTGGATAAGCTTGAAGCAGCACAAGCTTGAAGCAGCATGGAACATCTTTTTACACTCAATGCTTGATGTTCCAAATTGTGTTCCACAGGTAATTTTGAGAGGCGAAACGGCAATGATTTCTATTCGGTCTCAGGCTTTAATATTTTACCCTCAAATTCTGGTTGAAGGTGGCAGTTTTTCCTCCTGCTCCAAATTCTCTTTTGTCATTTATTTTTAATATAAGTGCAAATGATTGCGAGTGTGGCTCTGTTGAGCTGGAAGTACTTAAATTAGGCCTCTCAAAGGAGATTTTGAGTCCGCTAGGCTATAAAGGGGCTGCAATGTTGATAAAGTAGAGGGTTAATGATCAAGAACAACAGAATGAAAATAATGCTCTGTCTATCCAAAGGATTGCACCATTCACTAGTCCTAATGTCTCTCCACCTCAATATTTAATTAATTGGATGGCATAGTCACATAGGAGAGCATTTACCCTAATGCGCTGCAATGTTTTCCCATGAGCAATTTTAGATGGCAGATATCGGAGATTACCTCGAGATGATAGGCTATGCTCACATTGCGAAATGGCAGTTCCTGAGTTGGACATACATATAATCTTATACTGCCCAAATTTTAGCCATCTAAGAGATAAATATATTGGGGCTTTTATTAAAAGCCTACCTATTGGGCTGCATGATGATCTTGTAGTGCAGTTACTATTGGACGGCCGGGACTTGTCCCACTCTAGAGCAGTAGCAGCTTTTTGTGCGTGTGTAGCTTTTTATAAACAGAGGTGTGAAATCATTCATAAGCCGTAATATATTTGTTATGATATGGGATGTCATGTTTAAAAGTCTTTGACTTAGTTTATTGTTTGTGGATTTAAATATTTTAGAGAGATTTTAAGATGTTTATAGTTTGATGGGATATTTATGGTGTTACCTATATTTATCTGCTTGGATTATTAGTATTATGTTTTAGTATATGCCTTGTATTTTCGCTATTTTATTTTTGTTAAAGCCTATGGCTAACAATAAACTTACCTATATAGCCAAGAATGATTTAACTTCTGCAACATTCTTGGGTACTGGAGCATCATTAATGGATTCAATGTGTGTGTGTATGCTTTCAGCATCTATGCAATGCCCCAAATAAGAAACCTCCTTTTGAAAAAATGCACACTTCTCTGTTTTTACCTTAAAACCATATTTCTGTAACCTGTGCAAGACACTTTCCAGGTTCCTTACATGATCCTCCATATCTTTCCCAATTGTGAGAATATCATCCAGATAACATACCACCCTATTTAAACCTTGCAAGACCTGATCCATATGTTTTTTTGAATATAGCAGGAGCACTAGCTACCCCATATGGCAATCTTTGATACTGAAACAGGCCCCTATGAGTGTTCACCATCAGGAACCTTTTGGAACCTGAGTACAATGGAATTCGTTGGTAAGCTTGGGAAAGGTCTAATTTTGTAAACTGGACTCCTTCTGCCATTTTTTGTAAACAAACCTTGAGGTTTGGGAATTGGGTCTTGGCCAAGGGTTGATGGTAACCTTATAATCCCCACTTATTCTTACTCCTCCATCACTTTGGGGGATACAAACAATGGGAGTTGCCCAATGCCCAGTCACAAAACTCAACAAGCAAAATTATTCCCTGTTTCTCTAGTTCTTCTAATTGTTTATCTACTGGCTCCCAAAGTGCCCATGGTACCGGGCATGCTTTATGGAATTTGGGAATTGCCCCTTTTGCCACATGCAGTCTTACTGTTATTCCCTGCACTAACCCCATGTGTGTGTCAAAAACAGGTTTAAACTTTTATTTTAATGTTGTTACTACCTCTGACACATGATGTAAAGCACTCCAGTCCAGTCTTAATTTCTATAGCCGCTTTCTGGCCATCAAAGGGGGATCATTCCCTTCAGTTACAATTAGGTCCAGTGGAAGCATTTGATCAGCATATGCCACCCTGACAGGCAGCTTTCCCAATACCTTTATCTGCCCTTGACTGTCATTTTTCAAAAGCACCTCTGTTTCAATTAATGACACCTCAGAAAAGTATTGTTTCTACATAGCTTCAGGAAACACAGACACTACAGCTACTGTATCTATTTCCATCGGTATCACCACATCATTTATCTTCACTCTGGCGTAATAGGGTGCCTGTGTGTTGCAGTTGCTTTTGACCACAAATAGGGCTGCAAAGGGATATCTTGCATCTGTCTCCTCAACACAGGGGTTGTCGGTGGCATGCTCTGGCGCCTCTGTACCTACATGGCTCATCAGGAGTCTCCCTCAGGCTGATGATGCTGGGGGAGTTCTTCTCCAGGTGCCCTCAGGGTAAATGACATGTGCGAGTGGCATGACCCTTCTTGCCACAATTGTGACACTGTAGATTGATAAAGATGCATTTTTCAGGCTGATGTGATGTCCTCAAACAACAAAAACATGGTTTCACCTTATATGCGGGCCAGAGCTTATAGGCTGTCTCTTTTGATTCACCTGTCTGCATTGCGCCCTTTTCACGATCTCCTCTTTCACCACATACGCTGGCAGAACCTTTTTCTCAAACTGCGAGGAATTCTTTTTTGCAGCTTCGAACATCAGGGCTAACTCTATTGTTCCCTCTAATGGTAGGTCCTTCTTTTGTACCATGTCCAGCAGCCTCTCTCTCAACTCAGGATTCTTGATTCCAAAAACAAACCAATCCCTCAAGGCTTCATTCAAAAAAGTTCCAAAACAACATGTCGCTGACAGTTTTTTCAAACTGGCAAGAAACTCTGAAACATTTTCCCCTGCACTATATGCTGTATACTGTTCATGTATTGTATACTGTTTGTACTCATCCAAGCATCCGCTCACAAATGGAGAGTGGGGTGGAGCTGAAACTGCAGGGGTCAAATGTGCCGCCATAAGCCCTGGGAAGGGCAAGGCAATTAGGCAATTATATCAAGGAGTGTAAAATCCCAATATATGGGACTCTAAGTGTCATGGCCCAAAGCCACACAGGGGTATCCTTGGCTGTGGAACCATGGGGTATGGCAGGTGAAGCTTTGGAAGGCAAACAACTAACAACTATCCTTCTGTTAATTAGCCTACTCTGGGTATTTTTATGACATTGCGGTATTGTTTAAAACTACAGTTTTGTTACATGGAATTGTATAGCAATATTGGTATGGTTGAATGTCAAATAAACATATTTCTGATTGAAAATATTGCTTCAATGAGGAACAAGCAATCAGTATTTGCAGTTTGCCGGCATACGCCACAGGGCCGGTTCTTGTCTGCTCCCTGTCTGTGGTATACGGTTCTGGCTATATTGGTACATTTAACTTGCTTTGCTGCACTGGTACTTATGTACTCATGTCTTTTATCTTGTATATGCATTTTATTTTGTACGTTAGCGGCAATGACCTTTGGTTAGCTGTACAATAAATGAATGAATGAATGACATTTTCCCCTTCCCTCTGGTTTCTTAAGTAAGTGGAATTTATATAATTCTACTAAGATGTTAGTGGCAGGTACATAATGGCTCTTCAGGATTTTTACAATGACTTTATATTCCACTTGTCCAGGCTTCTGTGGCTTCAGTAATGCAAAGGTTACCTTTCCCACCAGTGTGAGAAACATAGACCTTTTTTTTCATTCTCTTCAATGCCGTTCGCTTAGAAATATTGCTCTAGCCTCTGACCATAAGATTCAAAATCTTCCCCCTTCTCATTGAACTGAAAACCTTCTGTGCTTCCATAGGCAGCCATTTTGTTTTTTTCTGGAAGCCTCTTCCCTCCTTTTTCTTTATAAAGATCCCATCCTCATCATCAGAGATTATACTGTTATGTTTAAGCTTCACACTTCAGGCATCATAACTCCAACCAACTTTATTGAAGTGCGGGAATGTCAGAGCTAGGAAAAAGGGGGGAACAAAAACAGAAGACACAAACTCAAAGCATAGCAGGCCTTTGTACAGAGATCACCTCACATCCTGAAAGAGCCAGAAAGTCAGCTCTTAAAGAAACAGTACTCCATTAGAACGTGTTCCATACACCACAGTCATAAGCTGCCAAAGCCAATGTAGTACACAAAGCCCTATAGTGTGCCAATTTTTTTTATCCCTCAACAAGTGTTTATAATTGTTTTTTTAAAGTAAAAAATATAGCAGGGACTTCCTTCAAATTCACTCTCCTGTATCCATGTGGTAGAGCCTTCTGAGCTCAAACCTGATATTTTGCACTGGCCTTGAGGCAGGCACCTTGTCATGGATGGACCATTACCTCCTCTGGACTGGTCTCCTGGCACATGTCTGCCCATGGAGAGGTGTTAAATGAGTTCGGTTGGTTTGTTCCCAGAGGCTTATGGAACCAGAAAGGTTCCGGAATGATCTTGGGGAAATACCACCCAATCTTGATGACTGTTCACTTGATGACCTCGTAGCTCTTTGGAATACCTTGCTGATTGAGGCCATCAACAGAACGGCTCATAGGTGTCTGCTTCCTGAATGCTGACAATGCAGGTCCCTATGGTTTACAGAGGACCTGCGATGGATGAAGCAGGAGGGCTGGCGGCTGGAGTGATGGTGAAGCCGTACTTGTGCTGAAGCTGATCAATTGCAGCATAGAGTTAGTTTGTTTGCAGAGCCTATGCTGTAGCTGTGCGGGCAGCAAAGAAGGTGTTCTTTGCTGCCCTCATAGCATCTGCGAAATGGTGTCCAGCTGAGCTTTTCCAAGTGGTGCAGAGGTAGGTCAGTCCTGCCTCACTCTGCCTGGAACTGGAATCTTCCAGTGCTCGCTGTGACATGTTTGTCAACTTTTTCGTGGATAAAATCACCCAGATTCACCACGACTTTGACGCCACACTTGAAGCAGTGGGAGAACCTGAGGTAATGGAGGCCCTGCCTCATCTGGTTTCATGGGATTGGTTTCAGTGGGTGTTGCCCGCTGATGTGGCGGATGTCCTTGGGGCAGTTAGAGCCACTTGCTGAGAATTAGATCCATGCCAATCCTGGCTGGTTAAGGCCTGCTGTGAGACGTTAGGACCATTGCCAGGCACGGCTGGCCTCCCAGGGTGTTTGGGGCGCTGACCCCCCCAAGCGCCCCGCCAGGCGCTGCGGCCGCTGTTCGTGGGGGGAAAAAACCTCACCGTCGCCGCTGATTCCCAGCACCGCAGCAGCCTCTGCCTTGCCTTTGCTTCAGAGCAGAGGCTGCTGCAGCGCTGTTGTCAGTTTCAGTGAAACTGACAACAGCGCTGCAGCAACCTCTGCTCTGAAGCAAAAGCAAGGCAGAGGCTGCTGCGGTGCTGTTAGTTGACTTCTGGAATCCACTCCAGAGGAGTGGGTCCCAGAAGGCTCAAAAATGCCTTCCAATGGAAAACGCGGTTTGGGCGGCTGAGCACTCAGCCCAACTGAGCTCCACTCTACACAGTACGTATAGGACGTGCTGTGGAGGGAGGAGCTAGGGCTTCCATTGCACTCAATGGGCACAAGGAAAGCTCTCACCAGGGTGCTTGTTGAAAGCGCCCTGGCGAGATGCCTTGGGCTGGGGGCCTGAGGCAGGGAGCAGCACACGTGTGTGCTGGTCCCTGCCTCACATGCTCAAAGAAGACCATGAATGACTGCCTCTTCCGCTCCCAGCACAAGGTAAGAATAAGATTCCTATTTCCTTCCTAATCCTATCCTCCTCCCGCACCCCCCCAAGGCTGTTTCCCCCCCCTGCACCCCTCTCCCAGGCTACTTCCCACTGGGAAACAGCCTGGGGTGGGGGGGTGGGGTGGGAAACAGCCTTGGGGGGTGCAGGGTGCCTTGGGGGGGTTCGGGGTGGGAAACAGCCTTGGGGGGTGCAGGGTGCCTTGGGGGGGGGTGGGGTGGGAAACAGTCTTGGGGTGTGTGCCTTGGGCAGGGCCAGCCTTACTGCCCCTCCAAACTCAAAACCCACCAGCCACCCCTGACCATTGCTGGCTGGGGTTGTCAATGCCTCCTTTAAAAAGGCAGTTCAGCCTCTACTCAAAAAACCATTACTTGACATTGACTCCCTTGCCAGCTACCGACCAGTCTCTAACCTTCCTGTTTTAGGGAAGGTTATTGAATGGGTGGTGGCTCGGCAGCTTCAGGGACATCTGGATCGAGTCAGTTTTCTTGATCCTTGCAGTCCAGTTTTCGTCCTGAGTTTGGCACTAAGACTGCACTTGTGGCTTTGATTGATGACCTGCGTCATGAATTGGATCAGGGAAGATTGTCTCTTTTGATTTTTATTAGATCTGATGGCAGCATTTCATACTGTTGACCATGAGATGTTGGTGGTCTGTCTGTGGAACTGGACTGGGTTGGGCGGAATTGTTCGTGAATGGTTCCACACTTTCCTCGTAGGGAGAACTCAGTGGGGGATGCATTATCTCCCTGGAACCTCACATGTGGTTCTATTCTGTCCCCGCTTTTGTTCAGCATGTATATGCAGCCTGAAGCAGTAAAGGCCTAAGGCGTACCTCAGCAGCAATTGTTAGCTTCTTTTTGGGTCTTGGTGGCAATTTGGTCTTGCCTGCACTTCGCTTGTTCAGGGCAAAAGTAATTTTCCAAATTCTTTATGCCTTTCTTTTATGGGGTACGGCACTTGTGGATAATTTGGAAGTTGTCCAAAATGGTTTCCTGCGTGCAGTCCTGGGACTTCCCAAGGGTACACCGCAGGTGATTCTAAGAGCAGAAACTTGTAGCCAAACATTAAGGCAATCCGCCCTTCGGTCCTCGTTCAGATATTGGCTTAGAATATTCCTGTTCCCATTGCAGGATCGGTCACTCCTATCCCTAGCAAGTAAACATGGATTACTGAGTGCCTGGGACTCCGTGATCGAATTAGAAGCCCCAAAATTGGGGTTCTCTCATGCCCACTTGTTAGTGGTTGGTCGTGATTCTGCCGAATCACTTATAATTAGGACACTGGCAGACCAAGAACTTCAACAAGAGGACTCCCTTTTATAATCCCAGAGAGCTGCCCCTGCTTACTTCTCCCCGGTCCCCCACCAGGCCAAAATTAGTTATCTATTTACCTGGTTGGATGCCTCAGCAAGACAGGCCTTTACTCACCTTAGATGTGAGGCCTTTTCCCCGGATATTCTTGAGGGCCAATACACATGGGGCTCCCGCCCAGAGATAACATGTATTTCTCCCTTTGTGACCTTCTGGAGCCTGATTCTCTTGTTCACGTCTTTTCTCGATGCCCCGCCCTGATTGACCTAAGGGAAAAGCTGTGGGGCACTTTTCCTTTTTCATTTTATGCCAATAGCCCCCAGTCTACACTAAGGATGCTCCTCTGCCCAATAGATTCTCTGCTGACTCATTTGGTGGCCCATTTTGGTTTAGTGGTGGCCCGTAGGCACAAATTCCTTTCCTATCCTAAGGGCCCCTAACTAAGAGTAGCTTTGGTTTTAATTGCTCGCTGGGTTTCTTTGATTGACAATTTGAGGATGATTTGTTGTGATGGATCTGCCAGTTATGTTTCATTGTAAACAGCGGTTGTTTTGAGTATCTTGTGCCTATGCATTTATGTATCTGCCAATGTCATTTTAGTATTGATGTGTTTTGTTTTATGGTTCCCAGGATTACCTGGATTGTAATAGCTTCGGCTACACAATAAATATATTTGATTTGATTTGTATATGCAGTCTTTGGGCGAGGTCCTGAAAGAGTTTGACGTATGTTGTCATCAGTACGCCAGTGATACGCAACTTTACCTCTCTGTTTCTGTAGACCCAGACACGGCCAGCAGTCTCGGTGCTTACCTGGTGTTTGACGACTGTGGGGGATTGGATGAGGGTGAGCTGTCTGAGGCTGAATCCCAACAAGATGGAGGTAATGTTGGTGGGTCGGGTTGAAGGAGTGGTGGCTCCTGTCATTGATAGTAGGGATGGGCGAACAGATCGCGGTTCGGGTTCGTCCGTTCGGTTCGGCTGCGTTCGGTTCATCTGTTTGGTTAGTTCACCGGGTTCGGGTTCGGCTGTTTGGTTCGGCAGTTCGGTTCGGGTTCGGCCTTTTGGGAAATGTTTTGTTATGGGTGTTTTTGTTGTTTTTATATGTTTTTTTGGGTTTTTATTTGGTTTTATATGGGGTTTTTTTATTTGTTTTTTTTGTTTTTATATGGGTTTTTTAAATTTAATTTTTAATCTAATATTAGATATATCTATCTACACTAAATCTAACTGCTATTAACTATTCTAAATGCTATGAACTAAATGGATTATCTAATAAGAAAAAAGGCCTACTCCTACAAACACTAAAACTAAATCACTAACGCTATCTCTATCACTAAGCTAACTCCTACAACTGTCTACTATCCCTATCTATTGATCTATCGATCTATCGATCTATCATCTCCTCAGTGACTAGTACTACCCCTCCCTGTCACGTTTGACCTTCCAGTGAACCTTTTTTTGCCATCTGAACTCACCCGAATGCGATCTGAACTGACTGAACTGTTCGGTCATTTCGACATTCGGAAATGAGTTCGGTTCGGCCAGTTCATGTTCGGATTCGGGTTCGGATTCGGTCGTCCGAACAGGCCGAGTTCGGGCTGAACTCCGAACTTCCAAACAGCGTTCGCCCATCCCTAATTGACCCCCTTTAGCTACTCAGGTCTGTAGTCTGGGGTGCTTCTCGATATGCAGCTCCGCCTGGATTCCCAGGTGGCGGATGTGGTGAGGAGTGCCTTTTGCCAGTTACATTTGGTGCGTCAGCTGCGATCATATGTTTTGGGCTCTGACATGGCCACCATCATCCATGCTTTCATTACCTCTAGGCTGGACTACTGCAACACACTCTACATGGGGCTACCCTTGGTGATGGTCCAGAGGTTGCAGCTGGTGCAGAATGCACTGGCCCATCTCCTCACGGGGATGGGTTGTGGAAAGCACATTACACCAGTGCTCTGCTCTCTGCACTGGCTGCTTATTATCATCCGGGCTTGATTCAAGGTGTTGGTGTTGACCTATAAAGTCCTAAACAGCCTGGGCCCCACTTCCTACAGGACTGCCTCATGCCCTGGACCGTGATGCTGCTCCTGCAGTTGACCGGGGATGCCCGACTCGAAGTCCCCTGGGTTTCCTGGGTGGCGACAATGGGGAAGGCGTTCTCGGTGACCGTTCCTAGGCTGTGGAGTTCCCTCCCAACTGAGATCCGCCCACCCTCAGACCTCCCCTCTTTCCAGAGACAGTGAAAGACCTGGCTGTTCCACCAGGCTTTTTGGGAGGGAGACGTGAAGGGTGGGAGGGTTGGAAAAGGGGTGGATTTGGTTCTGCTCTCTTAATGAGTTTTATAATTTTTATGTATTTGATTTTAATTATTGAACTCTTTTATATTTTGAATTTTGTTTGTGAGCTGCTGTTGTGAACAGGAGGGAGCGGGTTAAAAATGTCTTGAAATAAAAAAATTAAAAATGAATCTTTTTGCCCAACAGTCTGTATCAAACCATTTGTTCCTATCCTTAGGGCTGGGGGAAGGCAGCCCAGAACTAACACTAGTCAGACAAGGTTGCAGCCACATAACAATTTTCTCACAGACACCAATCGCTCCCTCAATTGAAGCTGCAGCCAGAAAATCTATCCGTAACTATAAGCCTGCAGTGCAATAAAGTATTTGCATGACATTAAAATATATAACATCTGACTAATTTACTCATTTAAAACCTCCCTCCACCTCCAAATCAGGTGGGCGAAAGGTGCCAATATATTAACCGTACAACCCAAAGGGAGGGCCAATTTGAAATGCAATGGTTTTATAGGTCCAGTTGCTGACCTAGAAAAAATTCCAAAGCAGAGGGCAGAAGGGAGACAGAGATAGCAACATTATCAATAACGCTGTCTCCCGTTCATGATAGATATGTTAACTCCCACATCTTGTCTCTTTGATGTTTACCATTTAAGCTAATAAGATTGGTGCTATACAATAGCTTAGCAAAAGAGAAACCAGCACTATCACACCCATATCCTTGGGGGCAGAGAACACAATTCCTCCTCTAACCATAAAATCCCAAACCGAAAAAGAGCCTCATCATTCCTCCCTATCTGTGCATTAAAATCACCTGCCAATACTATAGGTACTGCAGGGAACCTGGTCTCTAAATAAACCATGAACTCACCCAAAGCCTCCCATTGGGAGTCATCATATGTTTTGCAGATTTAGGAGGGACATAAACATGGACAAAAAGACACATAAACCTCTTCAATTTTAAACAAAACTCTCCCACTGAAGGAGGGCAATTATCCAATGGGAATATTTCAGCATCAACAGATAGAGAAACCATACAGACCAATCCCCCACTTGTTCTTCCCCTACTACTCAAGAGTACTTCATCTACTGGAAAGGTCACAAAGCACCTAAATCTAATGGTCCCACAACCCAGGTTTCCTGGAATAGAAAGTTATCAAAGATCTTGATAAACCAAATAAAGCCTTTATCCTGCAATTTGGCCTTCCAGCCTGAAATGTTCTGTGATAAAATTGTCAAGTACTTATTACTCTGGGTTTCTATAGGTCATTTTGAGACCAACAATGAATTATCCACAGTAATCTGATTACAGATGTTATTTCCATTACTAAGGTGATATGATTTGGGCAAAATTGTCGGATTTCTGGTGCAATATTTCGATCTCCATAACGTTTGTCTCAGAAACCTCTACAGTTTTTCACAGATCAATAGGCTCAGCCATCCCCTGCCTATGAAGTTCAAGAGCCTTCACAGCCAACTGTCTGTCATAAGTGATGGTTTAGGAAGTTTCAAATCATCAATCAAACCATCAACCAATGTCCTCTGCAAAACTCTAAGCCTGTTTAAAATATTCTTCTGCAACCATACCTGGCTTATCAGATTAAAGTAAAGATGGAACGCCTACCTCTCCTCCCATTTTATCAGCAGGCAAGGGTGAGTTATTTTGAGCCCAAGCTTGAGACAGAGTAGTGAATTTTCCTGCGGGATTTGGAAGTCAGGGAGCAAAGTTTGTGTGGGAACAAAATTCACTGACTTTCTAGACACTTGTACCTTCTTAGACTTAACAAATTGGGGTCTTCTAATTTAGCAGGGTAAGACAGTGAATGCAAAATCAATCTGGCCAAGGTATTCTCAATTTGATGTATAAACACATTCGAGTGTTGTAATTTGTTTCTCCCTTTCCATACACATGTAGTTATTTCCCAGCTAACAAAATGCACTTCATATCACTTGAACACGCCCTGTGAAAGAATTTGTCTGACCAACTGGACCGAGTTCAAAGGAAGGTCTATTCCTAGTTTGGTGATCAAAAAATCAGTCACCTCATCTGAAAGAACCAGGTTAATCGGGAAACCCCTTCTGGCAGACAAACAAAAAAGCAGAGCTGGTGTCCACCTATGTTTATGGGATTCGGGCCAAACCTTAGGGGAATCCAATGGAATGGCAGAGGGACAAAAGCCCACTGTATCCATAATGGAATAGTCTGAGAGAGAAGTAATCATACCATCAGATTGACTATTGAGGCTTCTTAAATATTTTGGTTACCAAAAAGCCTTCCAGAAAAAGTACCCATAACAGCATCAGGTGACAATACTAAACCAGCCTCAGAGTTCCCATTGTATTCATCTATTGTAAGCCAGGAAGCCTTGGCCCCATTTAGTAGGGAAGAAGATTCCAAATATGAACTCTTTTCACAGGGTACCTCAGTTTGGGTTGCAACTTCCACTAGGTTATTTTGAGTCTTCGCAAAAAACTGGGTACTAGTGTGCCCTAGTTCGAGAATTAACCATAATCCACCCAGCAAAGTCCTCAAATCCAGTATTTACCCTTTAATCTGTATTAACTCTTTAAGAATGACTAAAAAGGATGAAGAGGCTGAGGACAGAAAACTATTAGAGGAATCATCCTCTACCAAAGGCTCTTTTAAATTGCCAGTTGTAATCCCATCATGCTGAGTGTTTTTCTCAGAACCATGATTCATATTGACATGGTTATACTGGTTAGGGGCATACTCCACATCAGCATTTGAAGAACTCTTACACATTTCAGATTGATTGAATATATCAGCAAGCCTAACGTTACCACAATGCTGTGGAAAAAGTTGAACTGAGGGAGCTAAATCTTCAGAATGAATCCCTGTGTTCCGGCAACTAGAGGAGTTAAATTGCATAAGCAAACAAGTCTCCCCCATACCAGTTCTTGCAGTGACTCTGACTTCCATCTGAAAAGGTAATTGAATCATCTAACCATCAGACTCTATCAAGGGCAAAACTTCCTTAACAACAATTCGTTCCAGACTACTGGGAGAGGCCTGGGGGCAAACAGGCTTCCTACAGCCATCCAGCCTATTTGAGGAGTCTATGGCAATTGCCTCCTTTGCATTAGTACTGGAAGACTGTTTCAAAGAGCCCTTTTGTTCTATTGAAGTCACTTGCCTAAAGTAATCAGTCAATTTATGTTGACTTGAACATACCACGGAATGGCCATCATTGCTATCTATGGTAATGAGGGGTGGAGGGGGGACTTGCTATTGGTGGCATAAGAATTTTGTTAGATCTTAACATTATGTATCGATTTGCACAAAAAAGGGCAACAGTTCTCAAAAATTTCTACTCCACAAAATACATTAATAGTAGCTTTATCCTTGTCCTTGCCCTTATCAAAACAGAGGCTCAGGCCAGCCAGGCCCCTGAACAAAAATAAAGAAAGTCCTCTTAATCACTGTTCTTCAGTTGTTATACCCCTTCACAGGATATAAACATGGACTATAGATAATATAAAGCAGAATCCCCAAACCACAGTTTTCAGAGTTCTTAACCTCCTCAGGGTAAAATTCAGCACAACTTGATCCTTGAACAAGATGGAATGGGTTCCTAGGAGTGTGCATGTCGTTTTTGTTATTACAATAATAACAAAAATTGCCATTTATTGTTATTGCAGTAACAAAAACGACAAATAATAATAATGAAAATAGAAATGAAAACAACATTTTGTTTTTGAAATAAAGGGGGAAATTTGAAATATGTATTTCTGACTATAACGTTTTTGTTTCTTATTCAATTCTTTTGAACCTTGGAGAGATTGTACTCCCAATGGAGGGCACTATTTGTACCAATGTTCAAAAAGAGTAGATAAAGGGAAGCGATTTTAGAAGCAATTGAATGTTGTGATTTTAAGAAATGCTCCACACACATTCATGGCTACAACGACTTTATCTTCCATCCAATTTGCATGAAACCTGTGAATATTATGTCCCTCCACAAGCTTAACACTCCTGCCAATTTTTGGAACAATTGAAGAAAGGGTCCTGATGTTATAAGATATTAACTTGAACATACAGTTCCAGCTGTAACATTTTTATATTCCATCCTGTTTACAAGACATTTGGCAGGAATGTATCATATACCTTTCCTGTCACCTCTGCCAAACTACAGGACAATTTGATAAAGGGACCCAATTTTATAAGCAATCAAAGTTCTCCCCTTGAAGACCATTATTCAGATAAATAGCAGCACATGCAGTGCCAGTCAGAGGCAGGCATCTGGCATGGCAGGGGGAGGGAGACTGTAGGAGGGAGTATGTGGAGCAAACCAAAAGACGGACAGACACATTCACTAGCCAATTATTGCATGCTTCTAGCTTTACAGGACTAATTGTTAGTAGCTTTGAGGTGGGCATAGGGGGTGGCCCTGAGGCGGGCATAAGGGACATAACTGTGACTTTGGGGATAGCATCCAAGAAATCAGGAAACATAGTTTACACATCCAGGCTGGCCAGTTATCATAACAATCACATCCTATAGCTCTGTGACAGAGGAAATAAGAGAATCTCTATTGACTCTTTCTTAAACGGATGCTTCTGACTTCCCAGTAACAAGTGAGGGAGAGATGCTGCGATGGTCACAGCACAGAATGATGATATTTGGTTGACCTTTCTGCTGACCAATTAGCAACACACACCGATCTTATACCACAGTGACATGTATGAGAATTCCTGGCATAGGCTCCTTCTCTGCATATGCTGTGCAGGCACACAGAATTGGGACCCTTTATCACATCTTTATGATATTTGTCAGAGATGATCGTGAAAGTGTGATATACAGCCCTGCCAAATTTCATGTATACTGGTTGGACTACAAAGATGTTACAGACATACATTTACAAGTTAATTACTTATACCACCAGGACCCTTTATGCAATCCTCCTGAAATGTGGCATAGATAGTAAATATGGGAAGGGGTATAAACATGCTAAGTTTCATCTACATTAAATGTGAGGCAGAGAAATTACAGCTAAGAATATATATGAAGATTTTTGCAAAATAAAATGTCAACTGCTTCTAAAATAGGATTCCTTTAGTCAATCTTTTTTGAAATTTGGTACACATAATGTCTTCTATTGGAGGTATAGTTACCCAAGTGTCAGCCAAATATAGTGAAAAACAAAAAAGGTACAGCCAGAAATGTGTTTTCCATCGAAACCAATGGAAAACAAAAACGAAAGTAAAAATGAAAACGACAGATTTAAATAATGAAAACAAAAACAAAAATAACATGGGCCCCTGGGGCACACCTCTAGTTCCTTGACCATAGTTGCCCAATGGCCTCACCTTGTTCAAAACAAAGGACCAGATCAACCTGGTCTCTAGGTGAATAAAATGGATTCCCTCAGTCAAAAAAAAATCCCAGTGTCTTTACCCTACTCAAGTAGGAGGCTTGGACTAGCCTAGCCCCTGATTAGAATAACAAAGTGTCCAGGTCACTGCTGCAGGTGATCAATGTCTGAGCCCTTCTCAGAGGAAAGACTTGGACTAGCCTTGCCCCTGGATGAATAAATCAAACCCCCAAGGGAAGCTCACAGGGCTAAAATTATTAGGATATCTCCTGGTAGTGAGATGAATATTGCTTCAGGTGATCACTGTCCTTGCCCTTCTCGGAGCAAAGGCTAGGACTGGCCAAGGCCTTTGGTGAATAAAGCAAGCCCCCAAGACAAGCTCACAGGGCTAAATGTGTCAGCATCCAGATATGTCTTCAGGTGGTCAATGTCCTTGCCCTTCTCGGGGCAAAGGCTTGGACTAGACTAGCCCCTGGGTGAATGAAACAAGCCCCCAAATCATGGAGGTGAGGATATTAGTATATCTCCCAGCATAGAGTTGTACACCACTTCAGATAATCAGTGTCCTTGACCTTCTTGGAGTAAAGGCTTGGGCTAGCCTAGCTCCTGGGTGAATAAAACAAACCCCAAGACAAACTCACATGGCTGGAGGAGCCAGCATGTCTCTTGGTCCCAAAGTGAAAACCGAAGCCATCTTCCGGGTGTCTTGCAGATCCGTGGTGAATGTTCCACTCCTCAGTCTCCTCCGGCATTACCTTGTTCTGGAGCCAGCCACCCAGGCGTCCTAAGAGAGCCCACAGCCAAAGCTCCAAACTTATTTTATAAAACTGGGGGAAATCCCTCTAGGGGGAAAACAACAAGTTTCATGCCAAGGAGACCCTCACTCTGTGTCTCTTCTCCCTCTCCTTCTTCAGAAACTGTGGCATCACGATCTCTGCTGGGCAGACTCCCTCCGGGTCACCAAACACTAAATCCTCCGGAGATAACTTCACTCAACTTCACCCAGGAACTCCAGTCTCTGACACCACCCATGCAGTCAAAAAAAATCATAGCAGTAAGGGCAGAGTTTCAGCAAGGCAGGGGGACAAAATAAAAAAATTAAAAAGACAAATCAGTCAGCCACGCCACACCAGCTCCCAGCTCCCACAGCTGGTTCTACCGGAACCGGAGGACCTACCGCCAGTTTGCCATCCCGATAATTTGGGACCAATGTGAAAGCCACACTTTCTCTATAAAGGCAAGTGAAATATTTGACAAATTTTATGAGTTTCCAATGTGAATTTCAATTCAAAATCAGTGTCAGGTTTGTAATTTCTGCCACAAAATTCAAACCTGTAATTATTAACATTCCTGAATTCTCACTTTTGTGAGTTCCCAATTCTCTGACAGTTATAATCTGTTTAGGAGGAACTGTGATAGAGGTTGGGCAAAACTCAGGTAAGTGGGATTTAAAGTTTGGGTATCCCTTCTTAAAAGGTACAGCAGTGGAAACCAAGTGTCTGCTTTGACTCTGTATAATGCAGTTAGTTGCTACTTTAACTGTTATATTGGATAGTTGGATTGTTAAAAACCCAAACAAACTAAAATTCTGATTTTTTTTTTTACAAAACTGGATGAAGTAAATGAAGCAACCTCAAATTCCATGATGCAACAATATGACTTTAAACAGGGGTATTCATTTAAAAGAAAAAACGCTTGAATTTGCCTGGCAAATCAGGACAGCCCTATCCATTTCAACTCTACTTGTATATTTGTCTTAATATTTTATGTTCTTTTTTTTTCTGGATTTGACAGGACACTTATTCAGGTTTTCTGTGGAGACAGACTAAAATCACATCAGTCTCTGCTCTCCACATTTTCCTCACATTGTGGAAACAAACTACTAAGCGTAGTAGTGTGGTTAGAGGGCAATAAATAATAAATAACCACATCACTGCTGAACATCATCTAGCAAGATGAGTATTTCATCTGAAAGCTTTGTCACTTGCTCCTCTGAAGTGTACTTAAGTTCCTGGTCTCGTCTACGGCACATCAGTGTTAGCATAGAAGGAAATCTAAATCTAAAGGAAATGAAAGCAAAGTTACAGCAGCAACAACAACTGAGTAAGAGTACAGAAATAGCCATTTGTACTGTGAGCTGCATTGCCACTGACATCAGAGCCTCAGAATGAAATTTTCTTAACATGAATTTCTCAGAGTCTTTATGGGATTGAGACTAGCCCACCATTTTCTTTCTTCTGCTATATTTATAACAAAAAGGAAAAGATATAATGTTCTGGTTATACTACTATTACGAAAGCTCTGAAAAAACTATAGAATAGATTCTGATCTTTGTTGCACCGGGGAGGAGCGGCTGGTTGGGGCTATTGGACTAGAGTGGGTTGTGTGAAGGAGCCGGGATTCCCTATTCCCTGGAACCAGGAGTCCTGACTCCAAGCCTCCCCTCCCCACCACTCTATCCCACTAGAGTCCCCTCCCATGGGATAGAACACAAGAGTCCTAATCACCAGCACTTACCTCCTCCCAAGAATTTTAATACTGTGGCTGAAGATCCCATTGGGGTTACACCAACTGTGGATGTGGTCATGTCCTTCTTTCTCTTTGGGATCACAAGATTATACTTAATTCTTAAAATGGGGTCATGCAGGAAAATAATTGGGGAAACCCTGGTTTATATCGGTATAGCTTGTACCTCAATGACAGATAAAGTATACATTGTACCCTTAGTCCTACTTCTGTTCATAAAGTGGTGTCTCTTAGGGTGTTTATAAATAGCTCACTTGAGTCTGTGTTCAGTTTGTGTAGCAGCTACTCACCTCCCACACACATTTTTTTAGCATGTAGAGGTAATAAGCAAGCTGGCAGCCTTCTGCCTGCATTTCATCTGGTGGCAGTAGCCACCACCAGTGGTGCCACTCAGTGCCTTCCCTCTCCCCAACCCGGCTCTGATGGAAAGGGAGAGGGGGGGTCACAACTAGAGAAGGCTTCTTCCCTGGCCGTGACCCCCCTTTCCATCAGAAGCAGCGCTCACATGCTTGGGTGGTTGCAGGAAGAGAAGGTCCTTCCTGCACCCCCTGCTCTCTCTTCTTGCAGCCGCTTCACAGCTGATCATTCTCTCACAGCCGCTTCACAGCTGATCATTCTCTCACAGCCACTTGAGCATGTGCAGTGATCAGCTGTGAAACAGCTGCAATTCCATGGAAAGACAGGGGGGAAAGGAGAGAGACTTATTTAAGTGCCTCAGAAACCCTCTGTGACAGGGTCATAGGGATTCTCTCAGAATCATGCCTGGAAACTGGGATAAGTCCTGGCAGGATACTGCCTGAAAAAGCAAATAGCTTTGGACTCAAACAAGAGACAATACTAAGTAGGTCACCTGAGAGGCTGCAGCTGTAAAATCCTCAGCTGCCTATAAAGAGACTGGGAACTCTCTATAGAGAGAGCCCAGAAGGGAGAAAGCTGGAAGGAGATTACTGAGAGCGCTGTGGTAGGTAGGATTTATAAAGACTGCCAAAGCTGGGCTGAAAGTAAAAGCCTCGGTCTCTAGGCTGATAGAATGCAAGCAGGAAGGAAGCATGACAGAGGCCATGGAGTCCAGGTGGGGTTTATTTATTTTTAATTTATTTTATTTAGTTTCATTTATACACCACACCCTCCTGCCCATGGCAGCTCGGGGTGACTTCCAACAATAAAATTCTTTCTTTTTATCCATCTATCATCTATTATCTATCTAAAATATAACATACAAAAATAAATAAATCCAAAATATAAAACACTAAAACAAGCAGAGTCAGAAAGAAAATGGTGCCCAGGTCAGTGTCCGAGATTTATGGCTGATGCCATCACATCAGTTGTAATTACTTAGTGAAAGGTGCTCCTCGCCACAGCCAACAGCTGGACATCCAGGTGGAGCTGTGAATCAAGGAGCATCCCCAGACTACAGACCTGAGGAACCAAAGGGGGGGGCAGACCCCATCAATGGGTGTCTTCAGACATTACGAGATCACGGTGAATACCCACCTGTGGTCACCGTGTCTCGAATGTCTGTTTGCGAGGCGCCAGATGTTCGCCACGGTGAATCCCCACATGGGGTCTGTTTGAACCACGCTTCCTGGGCTAGCCGGGGGAAGGTCCCGGGAAGCGTGGTCAAATGGACCCCGGGCCAGGACCAATGAAAAGTCACATCTGGCCGCGCGCCATGGCCCAGGATCCCTGGCGGGATCCCGGGCCACGGCGCTTCCAGCCTGACGCGGCGGCCGCAATGGCCCCGC
>QEPC01008667.1:29983-41527 GCA_003113815.1 Sphenodon punctatus | reverse complement strand
TTTTTCTCCCATTGATTTCAATCGGAAAACTTCCCCTTTGATTTCAATGGGAAAAAATCCGGTACCAGTAATACCAGTTTTAATCAGATAATCTGAGATCGGATATGCAGTAAAACCGGTATCTGATATTTTCCGCCAAGTCCCACCCCTACAAAACATTCTCTGTTATGGCAGCAATGGTGTCTGTCCTTATTGTGGGCCAGGTAGGAACTTACCCCTAAACCTCAGACCCCAGAAATCAGGGACAGGGAGTTCCAGTGGGACACTGTAGGACACCATATGGGAGCACATTGCACCATACAATGGGCATATATGCACATATATATTGAAGGATCAGCGAGCTTGGGCATTCATCCAGAACTCTGAGCCTGGGCTATAAAGAAATATATCCATACATGGCCAGGGATTTCATAGCCTTACTATAAACCCCTCTTGCAAGACATTTAAAAAACTATACCTTTTCAAACGGCAGAGATGGAATTAAAATACTTGGACATAAAGTTGACCAAAAACCCTCAGAAACTATATAAAGCCAACTATCTGCCCATTTTCTAATCAATACATCAAATGACACTGGATTGTAAAAATGATGACTATGCCAAAATTGCTCTACACTATATTTGCATTACCTATCAGACTAACAGGGGATTTTTTATAGCTATTAATAAGGTTTTTTTTCAATTTTATAAGGAATCATAAAAAGCCCAGGATATGGAGATCCATTTTGTATGCTGGAAAGGAGATTGGAGGCTTAAGTGTCCCAAATCCTAAAACATATCATATGGCCTCAGCGTTGCAGACCATAAAATGCTGGTATCAGGATTTAGAGGAACCCTCATGGCCAAAGTTAGAGGCTAATACTTTCAGGGTTCTAAATTTCAAGCTGAACATTATTCGCATACCTGCAAAAACAACTAAATAAGTCATATCCCACCCATTTGTGAGTTTGGCTCTATAAATATAGGACAGAGTGAAACTAAAGATGAAAATACATCAATCTAAAACACCCTTTACCAATTTGTTGTCCTTGGGAATAAACAGATGTGATAATTTAATAATTGATTTTAAGACAATTAGATAAGAAAAGGATTAAAATTGCCAAACAGATGTTTGCTCAAAGTAAAATGCTTGAGCAAATAGAATGTATTATGTTTAATGTATTAATTAATGATTTGGAAAAGGGTGTTAAGAGTGAGGTGATCAAATTTGCAGACGACACCAAGTTATTCAAGTTAAACACGAGCAGACTGTGAGAAACTGCAACAGGATCTTACGACATTGGGTGCCTGGGCATCTAAATGGCAAATGAGATTTAATGTGGACAAGTGCAAAGTGATGCACATAGGGAAAAATAATCCAAACTACACATACACAATGCTGGGTACTAAGCTAGGAGTTACCACTCAGGAAAAGGATCTGGGGGTGGTTGTGTATAATACAATGAAATCCTCAGCCCAGTGCGCAGCAGCAGTCAAGAAAGCAAACAGAATTTTAGAAATTATTCTGAAGGGTATAGAGAATAAAACTGAGGAGGTCATAATGCCTCTATACAAATGAATGGTGCAACCACACCTGTAATATTGTCTGCAGTTCTGGTTGCCCCATCTCAAAAAAGACATAGCTAAACTAGAAAAGGGACAGAGAAGGGAAACAAAAATGATCAAGGGCATGGAAGGGCTCCTGTATGAGGAGAGGCTTGGTAGGCTGGGACTTTTCAGTTTGGAGAATAGGGATGGGCAAACAGATCGCGGTTCGGGTTCGGCCATTCGGTTCGTTCGTAGCATTCGTGTTCAGCCGTTCGGCGGTGGGTCCTGGGGTTGGAGTGGTTGTTTCTTGATGCGGTGGAAAGACATCACCTCCGTGTGAGGAATGATGGCCCAAGACCCATGATGGTGGGTCTTGGGACTAGAGTGACAGCTCCTAGATACATATTGGCCACAGCCCTCCCTGCGTGTAACTTGGCCCCAGAATCCTAACGGCGGGTCTTGGGGCTGGAGTGGCTGTTTCTTGCTGCGCTGGAATGACATCGCCTCTGTGCGAGGAATGATGGCCCCGGACCCATGCTGGTAGGTCCTAGGGCTAGAGTGGCAGCTTCTAGATACATATTGGTCACAGCCCTCCCTGCCTGTAACTTGGCCCCAGAGCCCTGGCAGCGGGTCCTGGGGCTAGAGTGGCTGTTTCTTGATACTTTGGAAAATCGGCTCTCTGTGCGAGGAATGATANCCCCAAGCCCAGCGCGCCCTTGACCACCAGGTGGAGGATATGTGCGGTGCAAGGGATGCTCGTGAAGCCCCCATTGTGGACTTCCTTGAGTATATTGGCCCCATTATCGGTCACCACACACCCCGGGGTGAACGGTGCCTCTATGTTCCTGGATGTGTGGGGGCAGTCCATGACTTCCGCCTGAAGCAGGGCCCGCCTATACCCTGCTTCAGGACCCCTCATGACACTGTCAAATGCCGACTCTGGGTCCTGCCACCAGTGCACTGTTACAGCCAGGTACGTGTGCTGGGCATTCCAGCTGGACCACAGGTCAGTATGAAAACCCAGTACATACCCCAGTTGTTTGTTTTTTTGTGGCCACTGGCAAAGTAAATGTTTTCATAATGCCTATCCGAATAAAGACCTTGGTCCTCAGAACTTTGGAATTTGGCCTTTCTGAACTGAATACCTTAATATTTGGCAAATTCTGAAGTTTTACAAAGACTTCGTTTCAGCCCTACTCTAGACTGCTGTTATCCTACTGCTTGAGATGGAGTCCAGGGGCAGGACTGAGCACACTGGGAGCAGGTTAGGGGGACATACATTGATCTGCTCTAGTGAGTTCTTTTAAAATGAAAGGGAGTAAAAGAAATGTTTCTGCTAGAAGGATAAACTTTCAAATGCAATCCAGCATGTTCAAATGCAGTCCAGAGTAGCACGTTCCTGCCAGCATGCAAAAGAAATGCAAATGAACAGATTCTGCTGTGCACAAAACCAAACATTCTCTTTCCCAGTGTTAAAACAAACTGGGAAACAGAGGAACATGAACAGCTGACAAGTTCCTGAACAGATGACAAATTACATTCAGCAAGAAACAGCAAAGTACTGATAGAGGCATACTTGAGGAAATAACCTTCAAAATACAAAAAACCAACAACAGATTCTAATTTATGTAACCTCCTTTTTAAAGTAGCACTCGCTTTACAGGGACAGGTGCCCTGGGAGTCCCAGCTGTGTTGGGGGAATTGGGGGGAGGCTCCTGATTGCTACTGCAGTGCTTAATAATTATAATACACCCTGGCGGTGCCTCCATCTTGCTAAGTCCTATAAATAGAGATTTCTGCGATTAGGGCAACCAGGAAGCAACATTTCAGACCTTCTGTCAGATAAAACAGTTTATTTAATCTGTTGCAACTTTAAAACTAGAAGGAAAATAATAACAGAAGGGAACACCACCAACACTGGTTTCAATGGAAAACACATTTTCAGCTGTAACGTTTTTGTTTTTCAATATATTTGGATGACTCTTTGGTGAATTGTACCTCCAATGGAAGGCATTATGTATACCAAATTCCAGAAAGATAGGATAAAGGAATATGATTTTAGAAGCAGTTGAGTTATGCAGTTTTGCAAATATCTGCATATACATTCCTGGCTGTAACGTCTTTGTCTCCCATCTATGTGGATGCAAATTGGCACATTTATACCCCTCCCTATGTTTAATATATATGCCAACATTCAGAAGTATTGGATAAAAGGTCATGGTGGTATATGCAATTATCCTATAAATGTATGTCTGACTGTAACATCTTTGTAGTCCAACCAGTGTACATGAAACTTGGCAGGTCTGTATCGCATACCTTCAGGATCATTTCTGCCAAATATCGGAAAGATGTGATAAAAGGTTCCAATTTTATATGCCTGCACAGCATATGCAAAGAAGGAGCCTATGCCAGGGATTCTCTTACGCATCACTGTGGTATAAGATCGGTTTGTGATGCCAATTGGCCAGCATAAATGTCAACCAATTATCCTCATTCTGTGCTGTGACCACTGCAACCTCTCTTCCCCACTTGCTACTGGGAAGTCAGAAGCTTCTGTTTAGGAAAGAGCCAATAGAGCTTCTCTTATGTCCTCTGTCACAGTGCTGCAGGATGTGATTGTGATGATAATTGGCCAGCCTGGATGTGTAAACTATGTCTCCTGATTGCTGGGATGCTATCTCCAAATTCCCAGTTATGTCCCTTCTATGCCCGCCTCGAAGCCACCTGTAAAGCTGGTCCTGTAAAGCTGGAAGCATGCAGAAATTGGCCATTGAATGTGTCGGTTAATCTGTTGGGTTGCTCCCCATCCTCCCTCCTACAGCTTCCCTCCCCCTGCCATGCCAGGTGCCTTCTTCTGACTGGCACTGCATGTGTTGCTATTTATCTGAATAATGGTCTTCATGGGGACAACTTCAATTGCTTATAAAATTGGGTCCCTTTATAAAATGCTAGTATTTGGCAGAGATGACAGGGAAGGTGTGTGATACATTCCTGCCAAATGTCTTGTAAACAGGATGGAATATAAAAATGTTACATCTGGAAATGTATTTTCAGGTTAATAGCTTATAACATCAGGACATTTTATCCAATCTTTCTGAAATTTGGCTGTAAAGCGAATGGAGTACTGACATTCTGACAACAGGATTTATGCAGGTCTTTACAAATGCGCTGTTGTAAAGGTAGGTTTTGGCCACTCCCCAAACGCAAGCACTGTTAAATAAGCGCATGGAGTCTCTCATATCATGATAATATTTGGGGAAAAGAAAAGTGCGCTGATCTCCTGGATGTGGGAATGTGCTGAAGAACACTCGCTCATGATCCCGTCCCCAAACGTAGCTCTTACAAGGACAGGAGTTCTCACAGCATAAAAGCAGAATAGCGCATTCTCACATGCACTAATTCCCATGAGAACAGAACTGTGATTGCGACTGCAGACGTTCTTCGTCGCCCCCCGCCCCCCATGTAACATGAGAAAATGCCCTGTATGGCCATATGAATGCATTGAAACATGTTGGTGTCCTGAGAAACAGGATTTTGGATACTGTAGGAGACACCCAAATATGAGTGCACCAGGAGCTGGGTGGATAAAAATCAGTTCCTTTAAAAAAAAAAAAAAAGTCTGATTTTTTTATTTGATTATTAGATTTAATTCATTTTATTAGTTTTTTTTAATTCAATATTTTAATATTAATTTAATACAAAATATGATAAGGCCAAATAACATTAAATTATATACTACTTGAGACAACATAGCTATACAATATTCCAGAGAGTTCTGAGCTCCATAAGTCTCTAGGGTGCACCAACCTAACTCGTCTCCCACCCCAACGGGCACATGAGATGGCAGGAAACTGAGCCTTCAGGAGGTAATGGTTTGACCATAAAAATGGCATCTTCAGAGCACCTGTTTCCAGGTCAGTGCAGAACATAAAATCTAGCATAGCCTGTACCTCATGTGTCTGTCCGGTTATTACTTGGGATAGGCCCATGGTTTTCATGGAGGCCATGAATTCCTGAGCTGGCCTTAAAGAGCCAGACTTGGCGTGAATGTTGAAGTCGCGCAGCACAATAAGCCTGGGCGCCATCGAGACAACCCCAAGACCAGCTCAACCAGGAAGTCTGTTGAGAAGCAAGGTGGGCGGTACACCAACAGAATCCCCAGTTTATCCTGGCACTAGGGATGGGCAAACAGAACGCGGTTCGGATGTTCAGTCATTTGGTTTGAAACACGAGTTTGGGTTCAGTGGTTCGGTTCAGCCGAGTTCGGTTTCGCCGAACTTGGCCGAACATTCAAAAATAGCAATATCGAAACCGAAACTGAAACTGAAACGAAACCAAAACCTAATTTTTGGCCCTGAAAAGATGTTTTTACCACCCCCGAACTCATCCAAACTCATCCGAACATGACCAAACTGTTCGGTCGTTCAAGAGTTCAGTTCGGACGTTCGGTTCAGATGTCCAAACAGACCGAGTTCGATCCGAACTCTGAACATCCGAACCGCGTTCGCCCATCCCTACCTGGCACTCCAACACCAGAACACAAACTCTATGCCGGATATATCAGACACTGGATACCTCCAAAAAGCAAGATCGTCTTTACAGATCACTGCCTCTCCCCTCTCCCTCTCAATGCTGTGCTGATGCTGCACCGAGTACCTCATTCAGCCCATATAACCACTGGCTCATAAAGTAATCTCCTTCATAAAATCTGTTTTAATGGTTATATTAAACAATGAGAAGGCATTTTTAAAAAAATCAGTAATTAACCCAAGGTTTGCAGTCCAATGATTTTAAGTCATATTTACATTGGCTAATTTAAATCAGCTTGATTAAAATCAAATCTACCCTAACTCTCTCTCTATATATATATAAAGAGGGGCAATTCAGAAGCATTGAACAGCGGCAAAATCAGTTTGTCTTTTGATATCTCTCAAACGCTGAAGGAGTTGAGCTTTATCCTCCCGTGGGAAAAGCCTGGCATTGTCCTGAATCAAATTACCTAGCCTGGCTATCCTAAGAGTGTAGGTAATGTAGGATAACCAAGGAGAGTGACCTTGAACAAGAGAGCTCTGTTCCTCTAAGAGGCACATTTTAGGTAAACGTAGGGGAGAGTAGGACATAACCCTGAGCCAATAATTTAAAACCTGGATAGAAATTCTAACAAGGACTGAATCCATATATGTTTCCAACCTTAACAGAGCTGCTGGAAAAGAAGGGAAACACCCAACAAATGTGGAGAAACCTATTCTGGGGTATCTCTACATCTTTATTGGCTGCCATATCTCTGTCCCATAGATCATCTGAGCTCTGACCACAGCATCATAGGCCTTCAAAGGAACTTGAACGGATCTCCTTAAAAAGAACTCTGGCTCCTTAAAAATGGCCATAGACATTTCAGAGGAAATGTTGGTGTCCTGATCGACAGTGTGTGGGAAACAGTGGGAAACCTCTAAATGCCCTCAGCAGGGCACCTGCACACCAAAAAGACAATATTGAATCATAGGAAGCCAAACTCACACGCCTTTGACTTATGTCCTTCTGAATGGCCATAGGAATGCATTGGAACAGGTTATGATCCTGCCCCAAGTGTTTGAGACACACTGGGAGATGTCCAAATGCCTTTTGGGGAGGATTGGGGGGTGGGGTGTTCCACAATACAAAATAACTACACAGAGACATAGGTAGTCCACTTCCACTTCAAATTCCCTTTAAAATTGAGTGCCACGTGGTCTTAGGAATGCAGAGTCCTTCTAAATGGCCATAATCATGTAAGGCTCCATTGGGATGTGCTGCAATCCTGATAAACAATGTGTGACCCATAAACATCTGTCGGGATGCGCTGTCGGTCCCCAGCATCCCAAAATAACTACTCACACAGAAACCAAAAAACAACCAATTTTTATTATTTATTTTTTTAAAAAAACAACTCCTACCCTAATTCCAAGATTGTCAGGGCTGGGGGTTCAAGACTGATGGGGTGGCAGGCAGAGCCACTGGGTGGTTTGGGCTCTTGTCCCCTGCGCCACCGCCTGGTTTGTTCTGGCAAAGGTTTTCCTGTATTTCCCTCTCTTCCCTGTATATGTGGTCCCACCCATCCGGATTCCTGATTGGCTTGCAGCTTTATATAAGGCATGCTGGGCGCATCTGACTCTGTCAGTGCTCCATCCTGTGTTGCTCCAGGTTCTGCTCTGTTCTTGCTTACTCTTACCCTTTCTCTTGCTCCCCCTCCTCCCAGCCTTCCTCTTGTTGAGACCTCAATTGAGGTTTCTCTTCCTGAAGTCCCTACGTTCCTTTTGTTATACTTTTGTTCAGTTAAGAAACCTTGTGGTCTGCAGTGCTTGTCCTTATTTTGCCCCCTGCCTGGATTCCCCCCTTACTCTTGCATGTGGTCTTATTTTGTTCCTTTTGTGTATCATCACCCCAATTTCTCCCTTAGTTTTGGTGTTGCTTGTTATAGATGATTTGCCTTGCTGTCCCCAATCCTCTCCATACCCTTGAGCGTGTCTTGTTGTGATTGCTCCTTCTACATATTACTGCCCATGATTCTCCCCTTAGTCTGGGTCTTGCCTTGCTGTGGATTGTCTGACTTCCTCTATGCATTGTTGCACCTTCTTCTAGCCCTGATTGTAGCCCTGCTGTGGAGTGTCTGGCTCCTGCTGTGCATTGATGCCCAATCCTCCTCATAATATTGAGCATTATCTTGTTGTGACTTCTCATGTTTCTCTGTGTATTGCTGTCCCTTATGAACTGAGTGTGTCTTGCTGAGGCTTTTCTTGGTCCTCTATGTATTGCTGCTCCAATCCTCCCCATAATCCTGAGTGTTGTCTTGTTATGCCATGTTTTATCCCTCCGTGTACCATTGCCCCAGTCCTCCCTCTGCATGTTATTGCCCCCAAGAGTCCTTCTCTGATTCTGGATCTGTCTATGTAGCTTGTCCTGTCCTTAATGTATCAGTGTGTCCTTAGCCTCTTGGTGGCCTTGACCACTCACAGGGTGCCAAAACAACCTCGGCTAAGCGGGGAGCAGAGAAGCCACAAGGGGCAGCCTGACCGGGAGCCACCCCGCAGTGCACCAAAACAACCCCGGCTAAGCGGGGAGCAGAGAAGCCACAAGGGGCAGCCTGACCGGGAGCCACCCCGCAGTGCACCAAAACAAGCCCAGCTAAGCGGGGAGCAGAGAAGCCACAAGGGGCAGCCTGACCCAAGGCATCTAAGCACAATAAAAACATGCAGCCCTAGAAAAGGCTGCAACATACTTGTTTGGCAATTGTCCCTTGCTGTTTTCTTGGTGACCATCTCTCCTCACTCCTGAAACGTCGAGTCAGTCACGAAGAGGAAGTTTCGGCCACCGAGCTGGGAGAAGTGGATTGCAGCAGCTTCCTGTCTTTTTCTCTCCAAAAATTCTATGGTCCACGGTAATTCACTGTAAGTATTATTAACATAAATTTCCCCCCCTGCTTGCTCCTGTTAAAAATGACTGGGGAAAAAAACACAAAATGTCAGGGCTGCTTTTTCAACCCTGTCCAGCCTGGTTTAATAACCAGAAATTGACATGACTGGTGAGTAACCATACGTTCCCACATTACACAATCTCATGTTAGATTGGAATTAACGTGAGATTGTGTAATGTGGGCAAGCAGCCTATGCTAGGTTTATACTACCCTATTAAGGAGCAAGCTTCGAGCACACATAGGCATAGTAAAGTTGTTATTAGCAAGAAGGTCAAAGGTTGAGGCATGGCTCCAGTACATAATACTCTGTATGAGTCTGTTAACCACTTAATACATGTTTTACTACACAAGTGGTTGGTAGTGAGGGTGCTGCTACTGTAGTGGGTGAGTGTTTGGTAGTGGTGATGACACATGCTGTGATGGGACGGGGAGACAGGGCTTCACAGAGCAGACAGAAGGTTTCTTTTAAACATGACTCTATCTCAACCAAAATAAAAGCACACAATACACAAACAGTTCCTCTTCCCTTCTGCCCTAGGAAAACATATGTTGCAACAGTCCAAGTGCATATAAAAATCGACTGTAAACAGACATAAATATAATGGTGAACAGGGTTAAATGGTCAATAGATACAAGTTGACAACCTCCTCCCTTCTCCCAGCTATTCTTTTCTTCTAATGTGCCTGAAAGAGGGGAATGCACATGTATGTTTAATGCCCATTTGTCAATCCGATTCTCCACTCCAGGGTTAGATAATCAGTCAATGGGAGGTGGGCACGGTTACTTATGCCCACCTACCTAATATGGCCTGGATAGGCAGAAATGGGGCAGGGAATCTTGCCACCCTGGTGGCTGTACCAAGCATGCATTTATCATCTCTAGATATGGTCAGAGGAAAGAGGATTAGAACATGATGGATGTTCAGCAGCACTCAGTGCCTGCAATCCTTCCCCTTCAATGAGTGTAGTACTCACCAAAGGAGAAGTAGCAAGTAGCATGTAACAGGAGTTTGGGGTTCCTCAAGGAGCCAGGAGTGTCTTGCCAGGGGTTGGGAAGAACTTTAGCTGGAATGTAGGAAGGCCTGGCTAGACCTTAGGTTATTGTTGGTAGATGGTCTTTATTCAAACAGTGTGGGGCATCGGATCATGGAAGGGGCTTGTGGGACTGGTGCTTTCATGGACCAGCATTAAGCTTATGTACCTGTAAGAGCTCCATTCTATGTAGGAGCCAGGTAGGTACACCCATAATACAGTTGTGGTCTGATGTGGGAACAGGGTATCCATTCAGATGACCCAAACAGGGAAGCCCTACCTGTCACACTCTTTGAAATAGAGGCTTTACAGGTGCAGGAGTGTCAGGCTGGTTTGGACATGGTAACTCCATGTATGTGTGCGTCTGAGTGTGTTTTCGTGCATGTGTATGCACAATCTGTGCTCTGTATATTGGTGTGTTGCAGGGGTGTTTGACACAACTCCTGCCCCCCTCCCTATTTGGGGGTTATCAGCTGTAAGTGATGTTGCCTTAACTTCAGAAAGCTACAGATCATTCTGGAGATGAATTTTAGATAAGCACCATGACCAGACCCAGCTTCAAGTCTCTGAACCCAGGGGATATAGGTTTTTCACATTCACATTAAAAAAGAAAAAATCTGTATGACCCAGAGCCAGTGTCATGTTAGTGAGGTAGGGAGAGGCTCCAATTCAAGTGTCACTTTAGCCATGAACTCGCTGGCAATCTTAGGCCAGTCACTGATCTTTTAGTCTGAACTGGGTTGTGCTGAGGATTAATAATTGAGTTATTAGGCTAAAGAATCGTGAGCTGTCCTGAGCCTAAGGGATAGATTGGGATAAAAATATAAAGAAATAAACAAATAATTTGGCACAAACATAAGAATATCATTGCAGCTAATATAACGCATTGCCAAAAGGGAAGTCTTACCTTTATCAGTGCTGCAGAATGGGCATATGAAATACAATGCGAGTTCTTTAGTGGTTCTTTGAAGGCAAGCAACATGGAAGCAATTTCTACACAAAGAGGAGAAAATAATTTCGTTCTGAGGTGTAAAGTTGCCAAGGCATAATGCACGTGGACAGGTGGTCTACATGCTGGGGTACTTCAGACGTTACGCTCGCCCGATTCACCACAGTGGATTCCCAAAAGTGGTGAGCCGGCTAACCACCCCCCGTGGGCAAGAGAGACCCCAAACAGATGTGATGGGAGTGGGACCATGGCAGGGAATCGGACCGGCAGACCACGGCCCGGGGCAGCGCAACAGACGTTACGCCAATCCCGGGCCATGGTCAAAGCACCCAGAAGGCACTGGGGAGGGGTGGGAGGCAGACATGGCCAGCTGAGGGCAAAGGAAGCCAAAAGGACCCACAGGGAATGCCCACACAAGGAAAGGGAGGGGGAAGAGGGAGAAGAGCCGCCGAGGCAGCACACACAACAGGCACAGGGAAAACGAGGTCACAGTGGAGCACACAGCACAAACATATGCCCAGGCACACGCACACCCGCACGGGAAAGGAAGGGAAGGGGGAACACAGCGGGACGGACAACACACATGGC
>QEPC01008667.1:15677-29883 GCA_003113815.1 Sphenodon punctatus | reverse complement strand
GGAGCCATCTCGAAGAACCTTCTTTACAAGGTAGCAACCTTCTGATCAGCACATGGGCAGGAGCTGTTTGTAAACAAACAGCCTTATCTCCCAGCCCGATCACTGTCCCACTGCTGCTTCAGCGCTACTAGGAGGGAGAGTCAGGTAAGCCCTCCCCCTCCCCTCCAACACAACCCAACCCTACAGGGGTCAGGACCAACAATTTTTTTGGTTTGTTTGTTAAGAATAATTTAAAAAAAGACAGCGTGACCGGCCCCTGGCCCACCAGGTGCATTCGATGGCCAATCTGCCCCTGGCAGCGGAGCAGAGGTGGGAACTCTCAGTGGGGCCAGCTTTGGGAGCTCCCCTCCCCCCTGCTGTCCGTGTCCCCAACAGTGTGCTGGGAGGCCTTGGTTTCCTGATGGTTGGACGGTGGTGGGAGGGCAGGCAACCCTGGGGCTGGTGGGGCCCCCCTGGGTGGCTGCTCCCTCCGGAGGCCAATAGGGACCAGTAGGCGGAAGCGCGGGCCCAGCGACCATGCCGGCAGCTGGGGCGGGGATGCCGAGGGGCCCGTCATCAGGCCTGGGGGAGTCAGGTTGCCCGGCGGGAGGCTGCCATCACATAATCACTCATGGTACCCATGTGTAGGCTCAGTGAGGTGCCAATGTCATTGGACCGGTCCATCTTGGCTGAGTGATCCTTTACCATCCAGTCTATGGCCTGTTCCAGCCACCTGAATGACTGCACCTGCCTGCTGTGCTCCCGCCTCTGTCCAAGGCACATCTCCGCCTGCAGCCTCCAGTCCCTGGCCTCCGCCTGCTGCACAGCCCTTGTGTCCACTGGCTGAGGGTGACCAGTGTGCCGGCCTTGGATGGACATCGGCTGGGGGCTATCTGGGCTGGTGCACGAGGGGGGCCTGCTGGTCCCCAAGGTCCCGGGCCGTTCCTCTTGGGGGGCGGGGCTCCTGGAGCTGGTGCCTTCCATGGGGGCTGCGAGGGGAGGGGGTACCTTGGCCTGTTCCCTGCCCTGGATCACGGCACTCCCCACGAGGCGCGGGGTGATTATGGAGCCCTTCATGTGCAGGATGCGGTCCAGGGTATCATAGTAGGGAGCAGTCTGGGCTCCATGCCCAGACTGCCTGTTGTTATCTTTTATGGCCTTGTACCCCCTCTTGAGCTCCTTGAGTGAGTGACACTAAGTACTGCATTATTGGTCTCTCTACTGTGCAACATCCACCTCCATTTCAAGGAATTTGGTGTTTATGTACCTGAAAGAAGAATGGGTTGGTTTCTGCTTTTTTTTTCTTGCAGTTGCATTTTTAGTGTTCAGCCACATTAACACCAATCCAGGCTTGAGCATGCTCACATATGACATCTCCATATTGATGTCCACAGACAACAGAATAGGTTTTCAAAACATAGACACTCCACAGTCATAGCTGTTTGACTGGTAACCAGGCCAAGCACGTGCACCTTGGACCTCGCATCTTCGTGAATGTTATTATACCCCTTGTCTCTTCCTCTGTTCCCCTTCCTTCATCTCCCCCACCCCCCTGTCTCTCAGATTGTAAGCCCTAAGGCAGGGACCATGTCTATTCCATTCATTTGTAAAGCACCACGGACGTTGCTTGCACTATATAAATGCTTGCTAATAATAATAATACAGTATATAGAGCAGACAAAAGATATAGTGCATTCTTCTAGTTAAATATTTTCCATTCAGGTTCTTTCTTGAAGTTGTGCAATAAGCATGCAGTCTCATATATTCCAGTTGTATGTTTTTAAAATATCCCTTGGGTAATTACTTATTTATTTCATACAGATCAATAAACACAGGTTTAATTTAATCATTTAATTTTATATTCGCCTTGAGCTATGAACATGGCCCAGTTAGACTGAGGATTATATTTCAGGGTTCCCTTTCTTCCTGCCTTGCAACTTTGTAGATAATAAGACTACACAATTTTAAATCACTTCTACAGATTTGCTAGAAATGAATGCAAATATTTCCTGTCTTAAAGGTATAATTTAGTTAGTCACAAGATTCATACTTTAATTAGAAGAAAATGACACTCTTGTGAATAACATTACACAAACAAATGTACAGAGCCAGATGCTTAGCTGGAGTAAATCAGTGACTGCAATACTGAATGATGCTGATTTTGGTACCAGCTAAGGGTCTGGCCCATATTGTGGTTTGGGGGTCGAATTCAAACCTAACCGTGTAAGGAGCTTATGGCAGGAACCTCTCTAGACCCTGCCACTCTGGCTCCATGCCCAGCATTGTTCTCCATCAAAATGTGCGATATTAGTCCTTCCTGGTTATGACTAGATATTCATGACTAGATACTCCTTTAGTCACCTTTCTCACACAATAATTCTATTTTGTTAGAGGGACTGACTTCACCTCCACAGCTCTGTAGAATTACAACCACATATTTAAAAGCATCATGCAAGATAATCTTGTTGGATTTTACCGTTTGCTAGAGGTTTCCAACACCTTTATGAAAAACAGTCTCCAAACATTGCCGGTAAAGCAGAAGCAAACTATCCAAAATCCATCTGAAAAATTAAAGAGAGGGCAGGAGAAATATACAGGATGCTCATAAATAACAGTGTTTTTTTAAAAAAGATCGTTTGTCTGGCTCTCTCGCATTTTAATACATAGAACACTAGACAAAAGTTGATCCAATAAAATGTATCATCTTAACTACTTTTTCTTTTTGCCTCTACTTAGAATACCAACATTTTCCAGATTACCAGTCAAATTATTATTAAACAGATTACCAGTTTAAACATTTCTTATGCATGTTGCAGGGCTGCATAAGGCACCACTACAGCCCTGCAACATGTATAAGAAATGTTTACGTGTGGTTAAACTCTGGTTAGCGTCATGTCTGAAAACGCGCAGCATGGGCCTGATCCAAAACTCAATGGGTGGTTTCACCCAGACCCAGGGCTGCCCACTTCAGGACCTGTTCCGAGGGTGTCCAGCCCTGCCTGCACTGGGTTTACACAGACCCGGCGGATGCCACAGCCCACAGTTCACCCACACAAGGCCGTCCTCCCCGGCAACTCTAGGCTGCCACCTGTGATTCCATGGGGCAACCACCAGCTGAGAGCAGAGCCGCAGCAATGTTCACCGAGCAGACAGGCAGCAACTCTACCTTCAGCTGGTGCTCTAGGTTTGGACGGCCTGGTCTCCTGACGATGCTCCGGGATGTTCCAGAGCACCACAAGCAGGGTTGCCTTCTCCACCTCTGCTCCGCCTGCACTTTTGATGGTCTGCTTTTACACAGATGGGCCACCTGGGGGTGAGGCTGCCATCCGTCTGTTTACACCCAATGAAATCAGTGTAAATCAGTTTACACCCAATGAAATCCTTTAATTGACACAATGGGTTTAGGAGGAGGCCCCATATCTGCAATCTTAAAAAAGTCTTATTACATTAGGAGGCGCTGACAGTAAACTTCAGTTTCCAATGTGCATAGTAGCAGTTTGAGCAAATGGAAGCAGACATATATAATCTGAGGTTTATCTGTTTCTGTATACATTTGTCAAGCCTGATCCTAAAAAGAAAAGCCTTAAAATGGTTTTACATGTCACATTTTGCAAGTGGTGGAACCCCTAAAAATCTGTAGAAAGTACTGACAGTAACTCACCATAGATCTATTTGTTACGTGTCAACACTTCTATGACACGTTAAGACTACCATGACCTATGAAAAAGCCTCTTCCAGAACACCTTCCATGGATCACCATGGATTTACCAGGCAGCAGAAGTGTTCACAGCCAACAAACCATCTGAACACTCAGTGCATTCAGCAGACGTTACCACTTTAAATTATTGAGTGAAAATAGTCTTTGAAATTCCTCATTCACAAATTAACATTGTCATAACTTCATAATGTCTGTACATTCAATCTCTTATTTTTTAGAAAATGTACAGATTAAAAAGAAAAATAGTGAGGCTCAAAGGTGCAAAGGGATTCTTCTGTATTCCCATAAATGCACCACAGTTTTAATTAGAAAGGGGGTGGACATCTCTTTAAGGGCTTCACACTTTCCAGCATCCTTCATTAAAATAATAGAAAAGTCTCAGAGCAGCAAACATCTAATCCGCATGGCTGTGGGTGTGTGTGTGAATCACTGGGTGGACTGTTAATAAATCAAACTTTGTTGCTACTGAATTTAATTGATGAGATGCAGCTCACCTGTTTCCAATCCCCTAACTGAAGTTCAGTACATAGGTTTATATGATGTGCTATGAAAACTTTCATGCAAATGAAATAATCTTCAGTGAAGATTAAACTGGTGCAGCCTGGATCATGGGACACTGATTAAAATTAATTAAATTTGGAAGCAAATTAAGTCTCTTGTATAGTAGCAATTGACTGCATTAATAGTTAATGAATGTTGTGATTCAGACTCTGAGATCTAAAACATTTATGGTAGTTCTATGCTTGATTGGTTTTTGTTTTAACAGATTGAAGTTTGTAGTATAGCTGGAGTGTAAGAATGACCAAAGCAAACAAATTACTGTGCTCATCACATTGTGAGAGACAAGCACATGTATCATTTGAAAAGTACATGATGAGCCTTCTAGCATGCCATATGTGCTCCAAGTACTGTAGGAATTGGTTATTAGTGAACTTCAGAAATGTAGTGACTTCTACATAGATACTTGAGGTCTTGTTCAGATTCTGAAAATAAAGTATGTATATTTTCTTCAGTGTATTTACTAAGGTATACATTGATCAGGCAAAAACAGCATTTTCATCTTTCTGTCTCTTGGAATTATCTATAAAACATACTGCTTGAATTAGCTGAATGTCTTGGGAACCGTTAGCCAGGCAGCCATTCAATCATCTCGTACTTGCTTCATACTTCTTGCTTTTGTAGTTTCTTTCATACTTTTCTTTATTCTTTTGAAAACTGTTGGGGAAAGGATACCAAATCGATTCCTTGGGCACCAAACATTAACTACAGCATTAGTCTGTCACTCATCAAGAGACATTCTTTTAATAGCTAAGGGAATTCTGCCTCCATGGACAGTCAGTTTGTGAGACAGAGTTGAATTCATAGTGTTCTGGTCTTCTCAAGATGTTCAGGAGCCAAGAATATTCCAAATAAGAAACTAAAAAGGACGTACTTCTGAGCAGAAGGGCACTCTTCTCCTAAGAACATAGTCTTATATTTTTGATTGCACAACACAAGCCCCTCTCTTGAAGTAGCCAACAGTCATCCTCATTTGTACCAGCTATGGCAGTTATGATTGTTTGTGATTTGCATGTGTCAGTTGGAAACATGAACCATCATATAGTAGCCATCAACCTGACCGTAATGGGTAGTCTTTCAATAGGCAGTGCTGTCTCTTGGCACCACAGTCTTACTTGTTGGAGAATAAATTATATCCTTGGGACAGAAGCCACCAATTTGGCTCTACATTCAGCACTGAGGACAGCTCCCAGCACAAGCCTGCTCTGCAAGAGCAGAGGTCCAGTGAGTCGGGATCCTCTATTCGGTCCTGGAAGGGTCTAAGATGGGTCTCATGAATGACATGGGGCAGTGCCTTGAGAACCCATGAGTGCAGCTGTGTTGCATCCTCGGCTGCGTCCCCATTGTAACTTGTTCTGGCTGCCTCTACTGCTGAGGATCAGGGAGAGAAGGGTGGGGGGTGTTCTCCTGCAATTTCCCCATCTGTCTGGCTCCTTCATGCTGCCACTGCTGCCACAACCACGAAGATCATCGCCTACACCTCTGATAAAGCCACTGAAACTTGTCCTGCTGCTGCCACTATCTTCAAGATCGCCCACCCATGCTGCTGTGATTCCTGCTGCTGCCACCCCACCACTCCTGCTCCTGGATTTAAGATGGGTCTTATATTTTTTAAAAAAAAAAATTGGTGGGTCTTGCCTACAAATAGGCTGAGAATCACTGTGCTGGAGATCTGCCAGCATTCCTGGGCCAGCTACTCTTACCGCCATAGGGAATTTTCAGACATGACAGCACCACGCTTTGATCCTCACTCCAGGCAGGATCTAGTCCTGCCACCGAACAACTATGCTAGTAGCCAGGGCTAGGGAGGGGACGGGGAGAGGTTGGGGACGACATGAAGATGTGGTCCGCATGGCCTCGCCCTCCGTGCTGCTCAGAGCAGCCATGCCTCCTCCCTGATGGGCTGGTTCGGCAGCCGATAAGGCCACTGCGCCCGCCCAGAAAAGATCTGGTCACAAGCCAGGGTTAGGTACAGCGAGGCCATCATACATGACAGCCCACTTTACTCCGATCCGGGGATTGCTTCCCTTGACCATGGCAGGGTTAACTCTGGGTTGTGAAGTGGCAGGGAGCCAAGCTCACAACCCGGAGTTAATCCTGCCATGGTCCGGGGAGTATTTGCTCCCGCCTGCGGTTAACATCTGGTGGGTGGGAACAAACATGACACCACCATGGATGGCCACACCGGGGTACGCATGGCCACCTGTGGTAGCGTCATGTCTGAAAATACCCCTAGATTGGGGCAGAGTCAAGAGTGAAAGGCAGGCTAGTCTTAAAGGGACTGCATACTACTCCTTCCCACTGACCAGTATTCAAATTGGCGATCTAAAGGGGAACCGTTCCATAAGTATAGCCACATGAATGTATGTTTAATGTATGCTAAGATCTCGAGTAACTTAACGTGAACGTAGGTACAGAGTATGTTATAAATTTGTTCTTATTCTTCCTCATCTCTAATCTATAATTTGAAGTGACCTATAAATCCATGCAAGTGGGCAACAGTCTACATGTATAATGCCACATCATGGAGAGTCCTGGTTATTTCAGTTTGGATGCAGAACCAGCTTTTTAAAGAGGAACCTTTGTACCTAATTTTGTTTGGTAAACACAAGCCACATTTGGATAGGGTTGGTTCTATGTTTGGTGGGAGTAAAACTGTGTTTGGATAGGAAAAATACAAGGTCAGCAAGGTTTTACTCCAGAGGTTTAGACAGATCATTCAGTTTGTAGTCTAGAAGTGAGACGTAGCATGGCTGGTGAAAGCTGCAGGACAGGTCTTTTTACAATGTGGATTGCCTTTCTATGAGAAAAATCCACATACTCTGATGGCTTTTGATAGGTCAAGTGCCTGTCATGGCATAGCCCGCAAGATAGGTGAGTCCAGGCCTAGGCCTGGATCCTTCACCACCATGTAGCATTATTCACAATGGTTTTTACAAAGATGGGCTCCTTAGGCGGGGAGAGGTATGCTCCCACCCACTAGAAGCAGCCTCCAAGCACCATCCAGCTCAAGAACCATAGAACTGTAAGGTTGGAAGGTACCTCATGGGTCATGTAGTCGATCCCCCTGCCCTGAAGCTGGATAGCCTACACCTTAAGTATCCCAGAAAAATGTCCATTTTCCCCCTCAAAAACATCCAGGGAAGGAGATCCCACAATCTTTCTAGACCACATATCCCACTGCTGACCTGGTCTAACAGTTGGGATGTTTTTGCTAATATTTAACCTAAGCCTACCTTTCCTGCATTTAAAAACCATTACATCTTGTCATGTCTTCAGTAACAATGGAGAACAAATTGTCTGGTTTCTGGTGGGTTCTAAGGCTGGTGGGGCGGAGGGCAGGGCCATAAGTGGGCGAATTCTGGCCAATGGTAGGCGGAGCCTAGCCAAATTTTGAAATGAATATGGAGGTTTACAGCCCCGGTTCCCCATCTGTAAAAAAAAAAAAAAAATCTCTAAAAATGGGAATGTGTGTGTGTCCCTCTCCCTGTGTTCCCCTCACCTTTGTCCTTCTTAGACTGTAAGACCACTGGACGAGGGACCCGTCTTCAAAACAACAACTGGGGCCCACAGGGACCCCTCTCCAATAAACAATGGGCCCACAAAATGGCCTCTGCACATGCTTGGGAGGGGAGGGAGGAAGCAGCAGTGCATCATGCAAACACAGAGCAAGCAAAGCAAACCATCTTAACCCAACAATATTATGTGAAGTCCTTAGCATACCATAAAAGCAGCAGCATGGAGTTCCACTTCTTCCCCAAGACCCCAAACAAGCTGCAGCTACACAGTTCTACTGCAGAGTAAAAGGCAGCTGCTGCAGCCAGGCAGAGTAGATTAGCCATTAGCCAAACAACATGTAACATGTCCTTCTTGCAGAAAAGCCTGTCACATCTCACCAAAGTGCAGGGAAAATTCAAGCAAAGAGAAATGCTTTCTTTCAAGCCCCTCTCCCCTCCGCCCAAAAGACAGAAAGCAGAAATTTATGGTGAAAAACAGCAAAGGGACCATTTATTTTTGGACATTAATTCTTTGGGGCATTCCGTTTAAGCGTAACAGCTAATTTAGAGTACAAACTAGACTAGAGAGAGTAACTAGAAACAGACATAACTTGCCTGCCAATTCCTAGAAAACTTAATACAGCAAAAAGGGTTGATATTCAGTTTTAAATTCATAGCAGTTTATCAGCTTTGTGAGGTCAGCTATTTAGGTTTCAACAAATACTAAACCCCTGAAGTCTCTGAAATATTTTATATAAATAACTTTTCAGGGAAAGCTGTAAAATCTGATGTGTTAATTCAATAATTCTGGTATGGTATTTAGTTTTTCAAGTGACTATGGGGATAGAATTGGTGGTTCTCTCCCTAAAACTATTCTAGAATTTTCTACACTGCATATGAACATACGCATATACAATTTCAGAAAGAAGTCATTGTCAAAAAATTAGAAGTTGATCACCCATAGTAACCAGACTTAAAAAACACACTTGGAATTAGTGTTCTTTCTAGTGTTACTGATTTACATTTTTGCAGATAAAACTAAGTGTAAATGTTTGTAATAGCCAAAATATTTTCAGAAAAGAAAAACAGTTAAAATAGTTTTATTCTTAATATGTTAGGCTTCTATAAAAACATAACACCAGATTCTGCTCTCAGTTACTTAGCAGTGAGTAAATAGAGTAACCTCCTTAGCGGCACCTCCAGTTACACTTGATTGAGATCCATACAACTGGATAGAAACTGGCCCATAATTTCTGAATCTCAAAATTTTCCCTAATCCTATGCAAATTGTTAAAAAACTGGTTGCCACAGAAGCTGTTTATGAGCCACACACAAAGCAATATATCCTATGCTAAAAGACAGAATATGAATGATCAAGACTATAAATGCTCACGTTAGGAAGTTTAAAGTTATTTCCCATGGAACTAACACATAGCTGTTACTATGGGTATTTTCAGATGCTACAAGATCACGCTCAAGCACGGTGAATCCCCACATGGTGATCATGATCCCGTAATGTCTGTTGTGGGGAACGGAACTTCCCTCCCAGATGTTCACCCCCATGAATCACACGGGGGAATCACATTCAACAATCAAACGGAGGTCCTAGCCGGACCATCTCCGTTTGCATGTTTAATGTGATTCCCGCCCCCCCCCCCGTGATCAAGGGGACCGTAATGTCTGATTCCCTATCACGGCCCAGAATCAGCGGCGGGATTCCGGGGCATGATCAATGCGGGCGGGTGCTGCAGTCGCATTGACCACGGTGGCTGCCCGTCTCCCAAGAGGGCAGGCGGCCTAGGGAGTGGGGGGGAGGCGGGGCCGTGCGGCCACACATTGTACCATGTAGCCCCGCCCCCCCAGATTCCCTGCTGGGAATTCCCTTCCCTTCCCTGTCTGTTGCCCGTTACGTGTTGGTCCCGGTGGGGAATCATTAGGGTGTTTCCGTGGCGGGGCGAATTGAGCTCCGTCATGTCTGGAAATACCCTATTTTTGCCATATAGAGTAGGGGTGGGACTTGGGGCAAAAAACCAGTTACCGGTTTTACTGGTTACCGATTTACAAAAAATCGGTTTACCGGATTAACACCGGTATACCGGTACCGTTTTTTCCCCATTGATTTCAATGGGGAACTGTCCCCATTGAAATCAATGGGATAAAAAAAAACAATAGCTCCCGCTCCTCTTCCCTGGCTGCACGGGTGTCCCCCCCCCCCCACACACACACACCCTGCACACCCTGAATTTTTTTAAATTTAATTTTAACCCAAAGTGCGGCTGTTAGTGTGAGCTCCGGGCCACCGCTGCAACAGTGGCGGTGACCTGGAGCCCGCAACAGCAGGTACTAGGCGATCCCTGGGGTGGGGGATAACCCCCCACCCCAGGGATCGCCCTCCCCCCCCCCAGGGATCATCTTACTTGCGATCTGGGCAGCGGCGGCAGCAGCATGGTGCAGGTCCAGCTTCAGCGCTAGTGACTGGCTTCAGTGCTTCACTAGGCCTTCTGGGGAACTTCCGGGTTTCCCCGGAAGGCCTAAGAAGTGCTGAAGCCAGCCACAAGTGATGAAGCCGGACCTGCACCGTGCTGCTGCCGCCACCGCTCCCCAGAGGCCAAGTAAGGCGATCCCTGGGGTGGGGGGTATTAAACCACCCCCCACCCCAGGGATCACCTAGTAACTGCTGGTGCGGACGGCGGCGGTGGCCCGGTGCGGCGGTGGCCTGGAGCTCGCACTAGCAGCAGGACTTTGGGTTAAAATTAAATTTAAAAAAATCCAGGCTGGGCAGGGTGGGTGGGGGGTGTCCTCCCTTCCACCTGTGCAGCCTGGATGGGGGAGGGAGAGTGGGGGGGGGTTTTACATTGCGGCCATTGATTTCAATGGCCGCAATGTAAAATATACCGGCACAGGGAACTGGTACCACTACCCCAGATTACCGGGTTAATCCAAAACTGCTGGTACAGCAAAATACTGTATTTTGTACAATGGCATATTTCCAGCTTCTCTTAATTTCCCAATACCACCTTCCAGATCCACTAGCTACATCCAACCCTGGGCCCCCATCCCCATTCTTCCTTCCCACCCAATCCCACCCCTAGAACTCCATTCTATGTCCAACCCTGGGCCCCCACGCCCATTCTACCCCCACCCAATCCCACCTCCAGGCTTCCATTCTGCACACAATCACACCCTGAGCCTCATTCTGCATTCACAGTGCACACACTTGCCCAGAGCCCCCATTCTCCACCCACCCGCCATCCAATCTACCCCTAGGCTCCAATTCTGTCCACACTCCCCCTCCCATCCCAAGAACCCCAATCCCACCCCTGGCTACCAATCTTCTCCCGGGGGTGAGGGGGGAGGGGGCAAATATTTAACTTTAAGAGGAGCCAAAAGCTCCCTCAAAGACTTACAAGTCAGAAGGAGAAGCACTAGCAACAAGGACTAAGGTAACAGCATGCGGTGATTGCAGAGATGAGATGCCAAGCCTACCTCATGACTGTTGGCTCCCCCTTCCCTCCTCTCTCCCTCTACAGCAGAGTGCCCCTGGCCTGGGCATATACTTGTGCCACCCAGGCCATCATTAAAATAACTCTGCTCCCCTCTCAATGAAACAATGTCCCCAGTGGCACATATAAAACATTACTATTTCCCAATGAATGCAGTATGGACAGCACTCCTAGATGCCCATACCGCATTTTGGGAGGTCTTGTAACTGTTTTGTCCATTGAAGGCTTCCTTAGGGGGTGGGGTGACTGGTGCCTCCTGTTGGCCCTACCCCCCCCCATAATGAAGCTTTCAATCTGCCAGCACAGCAGCCAGTGCTACATTAACTGGCTTGCCTTATGGTCCCCCACCAGTGCATGCATGCGCAGCAGCGCATACCTACACCCAGAATTGCGGTGTGGCTCTACTAAGAGTTCTGAAGAGCCACGTGGTTGCAGCGCCGTGCCTCCACCAGCCAGCCACAGATAACAGAATAGAGTGGACAGGGAAAATTAAGACAATTAAGAAAATTAAGACAAGGCGGTGCACCATGCCTGCTTCTGGGAAAGGTGGGGTAGAAATAAAAATTAATTAAATAATGTACTCCATCTTTTTTATTGCAGCCTTGTAGATATTTGAAAATGTTCAACATGTGCCACCCTCCCCGCTCGTCACTTCTTTTCTGAGGTTTTGCCTTTTCCTTCCCAGCTCCTCCTTTCTCAAGGACCTCTCTTCTTAAATAGCTCTAAAAGGACTCAGCTGTGCTAATGCCAGTTCTAGTTGAAGCTTTTAGCAGACCAGCCAGGGAGCCAATGTTGCAATGACTCCCACCCTGCCATAGTATCTGATTGGGATAGCATAAAAGAAAATTCAATAGAACCAGCTGGAACAGAGGCTGTGGGTTCAAAGCACAGCAGCAACCACACTCAACAATACTTGGTCCTATGGGAACAGCATCCCACATACTCCCTGTAAACAGCATAGCGTCAGAAGGGTACTCAAAGGTCATCTAACCCCTTGTTTGAATGCAGGATGACTACTGCTACAACATCCCCAGCAGATAGCCATCCAACCACTTTGTGGAAACCTCCAACAATAAAGAGCCTACAACCTCCCTAGGCAACTTATTACATTGCTGCACAGCTTACTTTCTTACTGTTAGGATGTTTTCCCCAATATTATTTAATCAAAGTCTACCTTCCTCTAACGAACCCATTATTTCTAGTTCTGCCTTCTGTAGCCATGGAGAATACTTACTTGCTATTTGTTTGGTGGCAGCCCTTTAGATATTTGAAGACTATCATGTCTCCCTTAATCTCTTCTTTGCTAGGCTCAACAAACCCAGTTCCTTCAACTTTTCCTCATAAGACCTACATTCCAGACTCTTTATCATTTTTGCTGCCCTCCTCTGACTCCAATTTGTCAATGTCCTTCTTAAAATGAGATGCCCCAAAGTGGCCCTGGTAAATTGCCTGGTTCTGTCAGGAAACCTGTTCTGTCAGGAAATTCCCAAACATCCCTACTGCTGGTATACAGCACTTTTGAAAGCAGGTCATTATGAGACTACCTCGTTCACATAGGTCTTATGATAAACTGAGAGACAGGCCTGCAAAATGTTTCATTCCAGCAATGAGGGCACTACTTAGCCAATAACTTGGGAGATTTTGTAGTAAATGCTCCCCTGAAGAAACTTTGTAGGTTTCTGTCATGGTACATTGTCCAAGTTTATCTGGATGTCAACCAATTTTGACACTATACAGTGAACAAAATGGCTGATCAGCAGGGAGATTGAGAGACCCCTCACCTCCAGTGCAAATCTCAGTTTTGGCTGAGGCTTGCAAGGGGGCAGGAGTGAATTCTCCTACTCCTTGTTAAACTGTTCAGCAGGAAGCATGAGCCCGAGAGTGCGGCTTGCACTACGGGGAGGGTTGTCGACTTGGCAGCTCAAAAAAAGGTACTTTCCAGAGGTGAACAGACAAACTGATTTTTATAGCCCTGTTCATCTATTGTCTGTAATATATGTGTGTATATAAAGCTTGGGTAGCAGACATGTAATTGTTTTAAATATATATATTTATTTATTCAAACTTATACCCTACCTTTCCCTAAGGTTTGGAGCAGCTTACAACATAAGAATTGTATTAAAAGTACATAGAAATATATTAAAATCCCATAGAAACCACCCCATTCCTGCCTGACAATGCTTGGCTAGATAGAAAGGGCTTATTAGGGCTATTCCCATTCTGCAATTCCTTTCTGCTGGAACGGTAGCAAGCCTCCTCTTTCCTGCGAGTTTTCACTGTTGTCGCATTGCTTGCTGCACGGCAATGGCTCATGCGATTTTCCACTCCTACAGTTGTGCCCTGCAATTTACCACAGCTGATCTTGTTTACCACCATATTTCCTGCTGGACTGGTAAACGAAACCATATTTCATTTACTACACTACTCAAACAGCGGTAAAATCGTGGAAAATTACTGTGGAAAATCAGTGTCCCATGTGCAAACTTAAAAGTACTGCAGTAACCCGACTTATGTTGTCTCTGGAAAATACTCAGGCTGGAGCTCTGACAATCCTCATGGGGAAGGGAGTTCCACAACACTGGAGTAGCAACCAAGAATGCCTTCCTGCACATCCTCACCATACATACCTGACTGGCAGGGATGTGCAAATGCTGTTCAGAGTTCGGACCAAACTTGTTCCGTTCAGGTGAACTTGAAAATGACCAAACAGTTCGTTTGCGTTCGGGTGAGTTTGGATGAGTTCGGGTGGGAAAAATGTGAATGGAAGGCCCATTCAGGTGGGAAAAACGTGACTGGAAGACCCAGGGAAGGGGAGGCAGTTGAGGAGCAGACTTCCTGGCACCAGGGGTGGAGAGGCTTGGAGTAGCAGCCAGCCTGCCCAATCACCATCCCTTTTCTCCTCAGACCACTGGCTTGGCAGTCTGCAATTGGACATGGGGGAAGGGGGGGGG
>QEPC01008667.1:1548-14691 GCA_003113815.1 Sphenodon punctatus | reverse complement strand
AAGACATAAAAATAACAAACTTAAGTGTCTCAGGGCCAAATGATACCGATACCAATACCAAAAATAAAATCTTCAACATTGGTATAGGTACCGATATTGATACCGATTTTCCAAATGTTCGGCCAAACCAAACTCTGCCAAACCAAATGCCCGAACCCCAACTTGGTTTTCGAACCGAATGGCCGAACATCTGAACCGCGTTCTGTTCGCACATCCCTACCGGCTGGGTTGGCAGATGGTACTTGCAAGAGAGCACTCCCAGCTGACCCCAGGGTTCATAATGGGGCACAGTGTGAGAGGCAGTCTTTCAGATATGGGGAGTCTATGCCATTTAGGGTTTTGGAGATCAAAACTGACACCTTGAATTGTGCCAGGAAAGCTATTGGGAGTCACTGCAGGCTCTGAAGCACTGGTGTAATGTGCTCATGGCGAACCATCCCCAATCACAGCCTTCTCAATCATCTGCAACAGTTATTGTGAGATGATAATTTTGCGGTGAAGAATTACCTTTCATAATTTTAGGTGTACGTAGTAGGGAACACAGATGTACTTTAACAAACCATTTCTTGATGTTGGAGTACTTGCCAATTACCTCCCCCCCCCATCTCTCAGATTGCAAGCCTATGGGCAGGGACCATGTCTATTCCATTACTTTGTAAAGTGCCAGGTACATTGCTGGCACTATATAAATTCTTTATTAATAATAATAATAATAATAATAATAATAATAATTAATAAACCTTCCTTTTTTTAGGGAAGATGATTGAGTAGGCTGTGACGGGATGGTTCGCCATGAGCACATTACAAGACAAGGCTGAAAATTAGTGCATTGGTATCAACACACTGGCTGCTAACAACATGGCACAGTTAAGAAGATGAATTTGAGGAACTAGAAAGTATAGAACCTGGCTGATTTTGATTTACAACCTTGGCTACCATTGGGGTGCACAAGTAAAACTGCTGATAAAAGTTAACCCTGTTCCCTTTCTAGAAGAGAAAGTTCAGTGTGCACATATTTTTTCATTCCATGTCAACTTGTCCACTAATTGTACACCGCCCCGAGCTACCTGTGGCAGGAGGGGCGGGTAGTAAAAGTTTGAAATAAAAAAATAAATAAACTTTGTCTCCTGTACAAAATGTAGCTTCAATATTTTTGGAAGAAAAACTGGTCATCAGCTGTTATTATCATTATTTATATAGCACCAAAAATGTGTCTGGCACTGAAAAAATGTGCTTAGAGAGAGGTCCTTGCCCCAAACTGCTTATGATCTAGGATGGACAAGAAAGGGGGGACAAGGGGAAAATAGGAATAGACAGGGTTACATTCAAGAAGTTGAGAACTTGCACGTACACATGCTTAGTTTAGGTCACATTCACACCATCAGCAGTGGGCTGGTCTGCGTATATTTTGGCTCTGGGAGAGAATCCAGAAGCCAAAATATGCACGGGGGTTGACTGGTGTGAAAGACCTCCCTCCCACCCAACGTGGCTTTGCCGGCAAACACCCAGAAGAGTGCAGAGCTGGATGCCCGCCGCTGAAGGTGTGAATGTGATCTTGTTACAAGAGAAGAAGGAACATCCCAAAAGGTAGGATGGTATAAAGAAATGCATAAATGAACAATCTATGGGGGTGAGAAGCCTTACAGAGCCTGCTTGAAGAAGTAGGATTTTTGAAGGGATTTGAAGATCAAGAGAGAGGAAGCAGAGCATATGTGGTATAGGAAGGGGTTCCAGGCATCATCATAGTTATTGTTGTTATTATTATTATTATTTATTAAGTATTTATACAGTGGCAGCAATGTACCTGCCACTGTACTTTTATTATATACAGTAGGGCTGAAACAAGTTATTGAGATTATTCGATATCTCGACGTAATCCTGGTGCTCAGTTCGTCCTGGGACGAATTGAGCACCATGGTATTTTTGTTGAGTTTTCGGCGAGAAGAGCAAAAAAAAAAATCACTACATATGTGCAAAATGGTCACTGCCCTTCACCAAAATGGCAGTGATAGCATCACTGCCATTTTGGTGAAGGGCAGTGGCCATTTTGCGCAATAATTTTTTTTCTTTTTTAATGTTTCTTGCTGAGTACTCTTACCAAGACAGATCTCAGTCCCGGTACTCGGCATAGCAAGAAATGCTTGCAAGCAGCAATTTACCTGCTCTTTTACAGGTCCCTGCCTCAGTGGACTTGCAATCGAGGAGAGACAAGGGAGGGGAGACAAAGGAGTGGGGGACAAAGGGAGAGACAGGAATCCATTCATGAAGTTGAAAGTTGCAGGTGTACCTGCTTTGCTTAGTTACAGGGGGGGAAGGGGATCCTGAGTAAAGGAAGGGGATCATGGAGCAGAGGAAGGGGATGCGGGGCAGCATGGGGAAAGGAGGTGAAGACAGTTTTGGAATCAGGAGATTCTGTGATGAGTAAGGATGGTGGCACAGGAGGAGCAAAGTTCCTGGGTCGGAGCATGGCAGGAAACGAGGGCAGAAAGATAGGGAAGAGCAAGGCCATTAAAAGACTTGGAGGTGAAGACAAGAAGTTTATGGTGGATGCAAAACAGTAGAGAGCCAGTTGTGGGGAGCAGAGAAGGTATTCAGCATGATCAAATCAGCAAGCAAAGTGTATGACCTTGGTAGCAGATTGGTGAACAGAAGGAAGAGGTCAAGGTCAGAGTAGGAAAGGCCAGTCAGAAGGAGGTTACAGAAATCAAAGTGCAAGATGTCTAAAGCTGTTTTAGGAGAATCACAGACTCTTGTAGGAGTTAAATTAATAAAAGAGCATGTTAGTTACTGCCAGAGTAGGAGCTTACACTCAGGAATTATTGTTTAAAAATATGTGTCCTGCTGTGCGGGATCATACTGGAATGACTTTCAGCTCTCTCCCTTCCATAGGCCTTGGTCTCCTCCTCTCCCCACCAGATTAGCTCTAAACATGGCTGACCAGTCACTCACACTGTCCCCTGGGAGGTGCAGTTCCCTCTCTTTCCCCAGCACCGGTAGGCTCTGGCAAACAGTGCCTGCTGGGAGTTGTAGTCCCCAGTATTCAAGACTGTTTGCTTTTAAACAGTCTCTGCATTACACATAGAACTTTCACAAGCACTCCACATGCACGATGGTCTCTGTAGGCTAACACTGAATTTTCAAGCTGTCAGAACTTAAAAGCTACTAACCAGATTTAAGAAAAGTAAACCAGAAGGCAACCCCTGGTAGCCTCCTTGAATTTTCTAAAAGGCTTACACCTCCTCCCAACCAACCCCAACCCCCTTTACCCTGCCGAGTTCGAGACAGTCTAACTTTTGAAAAAAACCAGGCTTCAAAGTGCCCTTTTCAATCTGTGATAAGGCTGTTATCCAACTGATTTGGCTGGGATTTGGACTGCAGGACCCGCTTACTCCAGTAATCCTTCACCACAAGTTTCACGATCCTATCTTTAATCATGCCAATTATATAGCAAATAGAGGATTGGGGCTTTATAATGTAGAGTGCAACACACCTTAACTATTAGAGTGCTCCCATGCTCTAATGGTGAAGGAAAATTCAACTTGAACTGCTGTGTTATTCTATGGAATGTGTACTATAAACAAAATATGAAGTTTTAAGCAAGATTAGAGGCTCCCTGTAGTTGGAGTCTGTGGTGTTAGTTCTGTGACTGACACTGAACTATCCTGAATTAGAGACAAGTCCCTGTCCCAAGGAGCTTTCAGTCTAAGCTGTACAAAGGAGAGGAGAACATAGGGAGGAACAGGGATAAAGTCATTAAGTTAGAAAGTTCACATTTTGAGTTTAGTTACAAGGAAAGAAGAGGAACCATGAAGGATAGGACAGTAGAAGGAGCATCAGTGAGCACTGTGTAAGACTGAGGAGCTAAAGGAAGCCTGATGGAAGATGGGGATCTGCGCATGTGCCAAACTGAGTAGTTAGGACTAGCCCGCGTTCCGTTCCCCCGTCTTCTAAACAAACTGCAAGCAAAACTATTTGAAAAGAAAAACCCCGCTCCCACAGAGATATGGCAGGCAAGAACAAAAACAAACAAAAAATATCGCAGGAGAACGCTCTGGAGCGCTTCTGCCAGAGGAAAGAAATTGCGGGGCCCAGAGACAGCAGGAGAGAAATGACCCGCAGCAAGATGGCGCCGGAGGACCTGGAAATGGAGAGAGAGACGGCTTCTGCTGATTCTTAGGAATAAGAAGCTCCGGGAAGGTCTGTACAGGACTTAATACTACAAATGAAGAGGGAACTTAAAGGGGAAATTAAAATATAAAGGCTGTTGTTGATGAGGGGAACAAAAAACTAGAGGGGCTGACAAAAAGAATTGAAGTTACAGAAGAAAGAATATCCTCATTAGAGGATCAGTCTCTCGCCTCTGGTTTTCAGTTGGAGAAATTAAAAGAGGATTCTGCAGCACTGCTGCTAAAAATAAGAAGAGCTGGAAAATCAGTCAAGGAGGGTGAACCTCCATTTGCATGGCATAAAAGAGACTGAAGGGGCAGAGGGGGTGAATGAAAAGATCTGGGCACTAATCAGAGAGAACTTTTCAGAGGAGACTCAGCTGCACAACGCAGCAATAGACAGGACTCACAGAGTGGGTCGACCCAAACAGAGAAACTCTGATCCCCCCACCCAATAATTGTAAAATGTGCCAGTTACCAAATTAAGGAAGAGATCCTGATGAGAGCAAGGATTAAAAGGAATCTCTCCTATCAACAGCAAGCAGTCAAGGTCTTTCCAGACTTTACAGCAGAGACAGTTAAAAAGTGCATGAGGTGGAACAAATTTTTTGGAACCCTGATTGAAAGAAACCTCGAACCAAAGTTAATCTTCCCTGCTAAAATGCTGATTATAGTGAATGGAAGAAAGAGATTTTTTGAGGATCCAAAAGATTTGGAATCCTCCCTGATGGCACAACCAGTGGCCTCCCATCCTGGTGTCATTTTTAGACGTGCGTGGCGGTGCCTGTGCTTGTTTTCCCAAAGAGCCGGCAACCCAATTTACACGTGACTCTACCGCCAAATACGCGCATGCACAGGCAATGCGCATCCATTTCCGACCGCAAACTGACCGGGTCGGCGATCAAGGGTGGTCATGCGTGGCTCAAAATGGATGCACATCACCTGCGCATGTGCGTATTCAGTGGCAGAGTCACGTGTAAATTGGGCTGCCGGCTCTTTGGGAAAACAAGCGTGGGCACTGCTCTGCACGTCTAAAAACGGCCTGGGTCTGAAAGCAATATAGGTTGAGTCACATGCAGCAGCACCAAGCAGAGCAGGAAGATGAAAGGGGGTGTACTAAAGCCACCACGCAGACTCCTGAAAGGAGGGGAATGAGAAAAGAGTTCAGGTTAAAAGTTATGGTGGCATGTAGGTTTTAAGAAGTTTTACAGAAATTTGAAGAATCTGAAAATGGTTTGTAGTGTTAAATTTGGATTTAAAAAGTCAGAGAAGAAAGGGGGAGGGAGGGAGGGTACTTTTGTTCAGAGGCACACACAGCACCAAGGAGCCACTGAATCCAACAGATCCTCACAGGGGTGTGAAGGAAAGAGAACTGTGATTTCTGATGCAAAAACAGAAAAAGGTAAAATGTATGATGGGGGGGGCAAAGAGGGGGGTGGGAAGAAGGTTTGGAAACTTAAGTAGAGGGGTGTATAGGATTGTTTGCAACAGGCACAAGTATATGCTAACTTCAAAGGGTGACAGTGAGATACAGGTAGAGAAACAGAAGGTGAAACAAGTATTTAAAAGTAAGACAGATGACTACTTTCCAATGATAAGCTCTGTGCAGCTGTACAAAGAAGCAAGATATCAAAGGAACTTATACAAATACACTGATGGCAGGGTTTAAATCTATCACATTAAATGTCCGGGGATTAAACTCCCTTCAGAAGAGGAAGAGGGTAAGAAATCTGATTGAAGATCAGGGGGTAGAAGTTTTCTTTCTTCAGGAGACTCACCTATTAAAAAAGGATGTAGATAGATTTGCTACATCCAATATTGGAGCTATGTTCTCTGCATGTTCATAAAAAAAAGGCAGGGGTGATAATTGGATTCTGCAAAAATGTCACCTTCAATGCGGATAAAATCCTAGCAGATAAAGAGGGGAGATTCCTTTGCGTCATAGGATACATGGGGGAACAACAGATGACCCTGGTAAATTTATATGCCCCAAACGAGGGAAAGATAGCTTTCTATAAAAAATATATCCCACTTATACCGGAAAAGGTGAAAGGCTGGACATTGATACAGGGACATTTCAATACCATCCTGTCTGAGTTGGATTACTCCAGGAAGGAGAGGCGAGAAAAGACCAAAAAAAGACAGTACAACTGTTTGAGACATATGGTTTGTCAGATGTATGGAGACATGTTAATGGAAATATGTGGGACTATACTTTCTACTCAAATGTCCATAATAGCTACTCCCGAATAGATCATGTATTGTCATCTAAAATGGAACTTTACAGATGTCAGAAGTGTTTTATTCTTCCAATGGTTTTGTCAGATCACAATGCTGTCATCACTTCTTTTAGGGCATTGGAGAATAAAGAGGGAGGTCAGGGGACATGGCAATTAAAAACAATGCTGTTGAATGATGAAAAGAATAAGAAACAAATTCAGGCAGAATTAAAGGAGTATTTTGATTTCAATCAACAGTTGGTGGCTTCCCCAGCTACCTTATGGGAAGCAGCGAAAACGGTAATTAGGGGGAGAATTATAGCACTTCAGGCACATGTATTAAAGCACAAGAGACAACAGACTAAGGAGAGGTATGCCACATTGCAGAGACTAGAGGTGTTAAACAGGGAGAACCCCTCAAAATACCTCCAACAAGAAATATTTAAAAATAGAGAAATTATAAATGTGCTAGAATTAGGGAAAATGAAACAGCAATTGCAGAAGATTAGGTTTAATTTCTTTGAAAGTAATAATAAAACAGGTAGGACTTTGGCTAACCTGGTAAAGGCAAAACAGAGGAAAGCTTACATAGCTACGATTCAAAATAAAGAAGGGGAGAGGGGTAGTGACTTGAAACATATTCAAGAAGCATTTCTGGGATTTTTTAAAGGAATCTACAGCTCCCGTAAGCCAGAGGACTCTAAAATTGCAGCTTTTATAGAAGGTATACAGTTGCCTTGTATAAATGATGAGCAAGGGGCCTTCCTAGACAGGCCCATTAGAGAACAGGAGGTAAGGGAGACAATCAAAGAGTCAAAAAGAAACAAAGCATGTGGCCCAGATGGATTTCCCAATGAATATTACAAAACATTTGCAGAAATATTAGTCGCCCATCTGACCAATACATTTAACAATATTATAAGTAAGGCTGTTATGCCAGAAGGCTTCTACAAAGCAACAATAACCCTCATTCCCAAACCAGGCAGACCCTTGGAGCAATGCGGCAGCTATTGCCCTATTTCCTTGTTAAATGCAGACTTTAAAATCTTCTCAAAGATACCGGCCACTAGATTAAGGGCAGCGGTCGGGGAATTAGTACACAAAAACCAATCAGCCTTTATTTCGGGCAGGCAAGGCAAAGACAATATCAGGAAAGCTATAAACATAATCCATAATTTAGCTTATAAGAAAATTCCGGCAATGATAGTATCAGCAAATGCTAGAAAGCCTTTGATTTTATTGAGCCGCAGTGCCTCTTCTTAACCCTGGAAAAGATGGGCTTTAAAGGGAATTTCTTATATTGGTTACAGGCAATATACAAAAAGCCGCAATCAAGATTATTAATAAATGGGGGCCTAACGGCGCCTTTCAACCTGCAGCGAGGTACAAGGCAGGGATGGCCACTCTCTCCCCTGCTCTTCAATCTGGTGTTGGAGGTGTTAGCAACGGCAATAAGACAAAACAAAAAAATGGATGGGGTGGAGATTGGTGGACAGACATATAAACTGGCTCTTTATGCGGATGGTTTGCTTTTGTTCATAGCAAACCCGACCAATTCAGTTCCAGAACTCCTTAAGATAATAGAACTTTTTGGAGAAGTTTTGGGATAGTCTATCACTACAGAAAAATCATTTGCGTTAATCTTTCGTTGGCAAGATAAGAAACAGGAGGAATACCTAAAAAATATTTCCCCTTTTCCAATTAGTGATGTGGGACTTAAATACTTAGGGGTAACACTTACTAAAAAAACAGAGGACCTATATTCAGCGTATTATACACCTCTAATCAAAAAACTAAAAGAAGATATATGGCCCTGGTGGAAACTAATGACATCTTGGTTAGGGAAAATCAATCTGTTCAAAATGATAATCCTGCCCAAGATTCTACACAAATTCAGCACTCTCCCAATACATATTGAAAACTCCTTCTTCAACAGTGTGATACACTTCTAAGAGATTTGGTCTGGAATGGGAAAAAGCTAAGAATAAAAAAACTGGTATTAACTAAAACGCCAGATAATGGGGGAATAAATCTGCCGGACCTGAAGATTTATCATATGGCAGCAGCGATGGGAGCTCTCCCAGACTGGTATGATGAGCAAGAGGCTCCAGAGTGGGTAGAAATTGGAAGGAACAGTCTGCAGGTGACATCATTAAAAGATCTGATAGTGGACCGTGGCACTGTGCTGAAGGGTGATAAGAAGCGACACCCTTTTGCAGGGACGCTTCTTCACTATTGGGGGAAAATACAAAAAAGGATGAAAATAAAATTAGGCTCTTCTCCATATTCCCCAATTGACTCAAACCAAGCTAGAGACTCGCAGCTGGTTCCTGTCTTAAGAGGCCTTCTAAGAGAAAGATGTATAATGAGAGTGCAGCAAGTGTTTTCTGCAGGGAAATTTATAACAATATAGGGTGAAAACAGACATGACGCTAACCACCCTTTAGCCACCCTTAGTGGTTATTTATGCATGTTGCAGGGCTGTATTGGTGCCCTATGCAGCCCTGAAACATGCATAAATGACCACCAAGGGTGGTTAAAGGGTGGTTAGCGTCATGTCTGTTTTCACCCATATAGGATGGAATAACTGGTACAAGGAAAAGTGGATCCCTTCCAATTCTTGCAACTAAGAGATCTGTGCACCTCTCTAGAAAATAAGGAGGATTATGGCAGGGAACCACATAAGAGAGAAAAAATACTCTTTACCAGGAGTAAATCGGCGGGGAGATTGGGCAAAATATATAAAGAGATTAAAACTATAATTTATGATAATGTTAGCTCCTACATTGAAAAGTGGAGCAGAGACTTGCAAATTCAACTGGGGGAAACAGTCAAAAAAGATCTGGTGTCACATGAATAAATGAGCCTTCTCACTAGAAGTGAAGGAAATCCAAATTAAACTCACCACAAGATATTATTTTACCCCATCTAGAATGAAGTTTAGTGACCCTGCGCAAAAAGTGCTTTGTTGGAAAGGGTGTGGGGAAGTGGGACACTACAGGCACTGCTGTGGGATTGCCGGAAGGTGCAGGCTTTATGGATAAAGGTCTGGCAAGTGGCAAACAAGGTGATGGGGTCTGTGATACCCTTTAAGCCAGAAGTGGCCCTGCTGGGGTTATTCCCAGAGGTAAAAGATGTGCAAATACATCAAAAATCCTGTAAGATGCTTTTTCTGGCTGCGCTATACATAATGGGAAGTCTGAAACTGAACTTTCTTATGAAGAATGGGCTTATAGACTCAGATTAACGTTCACTATAGAGAAACTCCACGCAGGCCTACACAACAACTTCCAAAACTTTAAAGAGATATGGCTGCCTATCATGGAAGAACTGGATGGAAAAAAGATGATTCAAGAGGACATACAAAGCCTTTTCGATTTCCAATTCTGATGTTCACCGGATGGACACAAATAAGATCTATACGAGAGATGTACTGTTAATAGTGCCACAAGAAAACGATATACACCCACTCAATATGAAGGACAAGATCTTGTTTTGGTTAGTATTGGCCACATGGATGTAATGTGCTGTTTGACTGTACACTGTATGGAATGGTCAATAAGTTTGCAAATGTTTTATCAAGAAGTTAACCAATAAAATCTAATAAATAAAAGAAAAGAAAGCCTGATGGAAGAGGTAGGTTTTTCAAAAGTATTTGAAGGACAGGAGGGAAGTAGCAGAACATATGTGTTTGGGGAAGGAGTCTGTGGTTATAAGATCAGAGCCTTAGGTCTTAAAATGATGTGTGTGTATCAATTAAAGAGAAAAGAGAATCTAATACTGGTTAATGTTGGTACAAAGTAAAGGCTGATTAAAAAGTATTTGTAAATCTCATTTTATTTGCACACCCTTTTGTACATTTCAAAGTAACTTCCTAGATCATTTGGTTGAAATTAAAAGGTAATTACCTGCAGTATATGAAAGTGAGATACTGTACTTTGGAGTGGGTACACACAATTAAATATTCATGATGACAGTATGAGAAAATTTCATTTATGCCCAAATGAAATGTTTAAAAATAAATGAAGTGCTTGTTCTTACATTTAAATACCTGACTATCCCAACCACATTCCGTAGCTTTGTTAAACAGCTGGGAATGCTTCATTTTCATTCTGTGCATTGATTTCAAGTGGCATGAATAAATTATTTCAATTGACTGTGAATAATTAATAGAGTTTGCAAACACTAATGTGCATTTGAAACTTCATGGTTAGGAACCTCATTGCTCTGTCTAGTCAAGTAAACAAATATTTCTGGAACGGGGCTCAGACGAGATACTTTAGTTAAAAGTCTGTATTTTTTACTGCCATCATATATAACAAAAGCTGCAATAAAGAGAAGCAAGAGCTCTATTTTCATGGTAAAGCCATTCCCCAAACCAGCCACCACCTTTAAACATATCAGTTTGACAGATGGGGTTCTGCGATTTTCATTGAATTAAAAATGCTCGCTGGAAGGAACGCTTAAGACAATAGCAGTGGCTGTGTTCTTACATAACCTGGAAAACTTTCATTCATAAGCTTTAAATTGGAGTTGCCAATATTAATCTACCAAAGAGCTGACAGAAAAGGTTTATGTGCTACTTATCCTCCAGGGCCCAGTCCAATCACATCTCTGTGAAATGTCACTGACCCACCTCATCAATTACAGAGGACATACGTGGGAGTACGTCTCTGCTCCTGAATTGTACTAGCCAAATACATATCCTTTTTATTTATGTGATAACAGGCTGGTCTAAAGAGTTTTGTGTCAGCTCCACACCTTTAATAAGCAATAAAAAAATCCACATTTATTGCCCATTAAAGTCCATATTTTGCTTTTACAATAGGCCAACAATGTCACAATTCCATCCTGTTATACCAAATACTAGTGATATTACCTCTGTTGCTGCTACTACTAGTAGTAATAATAATTTTAAAATATTCCTATCTTAAATTTTGGGCCTCAGATGATGGAAAAAATCCAGTATTAGGGTAAAATAGACTCCAATTAAGTTACAATTGGGAAAAAAAAATATTGACTTGAAAATGGCTCCAGTTTAACATATTTAGATTTTATTAAGAGTTATTGTTTGCAGTACAGAAACAATACTGACACACATGATATTTGGAGCCAATAGTACCCAAAAGTTTACAGTAACATCCCACAATTACGGTACTGACGGTTGAACTAACCCCTCATTTTTGGAACACAACATGTACAGAAACTGCAAAGTGATAACCGCTGCATATACAAAACATTTTAAAGGTTGTTAAGGGTAATTACAGACCATTGGACAGGGCCAAAAGCCCGAGGGCATAGAAAAAATGCAGGGGTGGAAATAACCCCATATACATAAGTGGTGCATTTTTTCCCCAACACAAAACTACATGTGGGTATGACAAGAACAGTATTGAAGGCTCACACTCTGAAGGTGTTAACTGCTGTGTAGACATAAAACAAAATGGCAGTTAGTAAGTGAACTTTTCATTGTGGGGCATAATTGACTCCAGTGTCCTTTATAGTGATTTTTCTTTGTACACCCAGAAAATAGTATTTATTAAAACAGAAAAAATGCGAAATTATTGTCCTTAACCTGCTTTGAGCACACTTAATGGAAAGAACAGGTTCTGGTTTATGCATTTTTAATAAGAAAAACTGTTTGTACAGTATGCTTGGGGTAAATATGACCCCCACTATCTTAGGCGTGTAGTGCTTTCATTTTCCCATTCGTTATAATTGCTGTCAAATTTACTCCTAATACTGTATTAGTGAAATTCTCAATTTAAACAAAGTAAAATAGCTTTAGAATTTGTAAAGCAGAGATCATTCCTGAGACTTTGAATGTGCCTTTGCTTTGTTTATCCATACTTTGTACTGCACAAGTATCCTTAAGAGTACATTTTTAGATGGTCTAGGCCCTGCTTATCTGAAAGCTTGCCTGACCCCCCAAATCCTGGGGCAGCCCTTGCGGTCATCTGGGGACACCTTTCCTTGAGATTCCACATTATCAGCAAGTCTTTACAGATAGGGGGGCATTTAAAGAATGGGGTTATTGTCCCTGTATTGATTACTCATTATTATATTGTATTTTATATTCTATCCTGTTTTATATTTTTGTATGTGTGTTTTATTTTATTGTGTTATTTTAATGTTGTACTCTGCTCCGGGTTGCCAGAGGTGGGAGGAGCGGGATAGACGTGCAAAGAAATAAAATAAAATAAATAAATTTTGTTTTCGGTCTACTTCCTGGAGAGAGGGTTCTCTTAAGTCTCCGTTTCCAGTGCACTTGCACCAGAGTAGTCCTGTTGAGTTCAATGAGACTAATCTGGAGTACACAGTTTCAGGATTGTGGCCTTAGTGAGATATTTTACTAACTAATATATATTGGGCCCAGTCTAAACCTGTGCATGCACAGTAACTTCAGTGGGATCAAGATTCAGCCATAATTTCTTGCCAGGATAAATTTAAAAATCCAGCTACCACTTATACCACTTGCTTTGGAAATAAAGATTTATGTAGACTGAGAATATACTTGTGAAAAAATATAATTGGAGCAAATAATAAACTCCTATTTGTGAAACAGTTTACTCCTGAGAGAGGGGAAATCAAGATAACTTTTTAAAAAGTTTGGCCCAGAGCAAACGTCTCCAAGCACCTGGCCAATGGGAATTGCCTAAAGATAACAATAAGTGGTCAGACATTGCAGAGGTAGCTGCTGGGAGACAGAGGCTGTTCGGACAGAGCCGCTGCCCTGTAGAGTAAGGATACTCACCTGA
>QEPC01008664.1:95827-110031 GCA_003113815.1 Sphenodon punctatus | reverse complement strand
TCCTGGTGGCTGGGTGGGGCACTCCTTGTGGCCTCCCGACCCACCCGTGTGCAGCTAGCGGTCCTCTCCCACTGGCCCTGGCACCGACTGCACCCCCCCGGGTGCTTGCGTGACCTGGGGGTGGGGGGCCCCCCGGACTGGACCGTGTTCCTTCCTCTGGTGTGGGGGGGGGGGGTCGGAGTGTCGCTGGACCTGCGGAGGGACTCCACTGGACCCGGCTGCCCTCCATCAGCCACCCTGTGACTGTGGGGGCCCCTTCCTCCTCCTCCTCCTCCTCCTGGACCCTCTCCACCGGGCCCGCTGTGCATTGCGGGCCCACATCGTGCCTTGTTCCGGGGGTGCCGCCCCCCCCTGAGACTGGCTCTGTTGCTGTGGGGGCACCTCTGTGGACTAGGGTGCTGTGGGGGTGGGGGTTGCTGCTGCCTGTGCCTTGCCCCTTGGTGGTGCCCCCCCTCGTCCCTCCCGTTGTTCCTCGTGCTGTGTTCCGGGCACCCCTGCCACCCCTTCCCGACCGTTCCCTTGTGTGTGTGTGTGTGTGTGTGTGTGTGTGTGTGCCCGGGCATTTGGTCATGCTGTGTGTCCCGCTGCGGGTCCGCTCTTTGTGTGTGTGTGCGCGTGTGCGCGTGTGCTGTGTGTGTTGGCTGTGTGTGTTGGCTGTCAGCCTGTTCCTCCTCCCCCCTCCCTTCCCATCTCCCTTGTGTGGGCGTTCCCTTGTGTGCCTTTTGACTTCGTTTGCCCTCAGTCAGTCATGTCTGTGTCCCGCCCCTGCCCGGTGCCTTGTGGGAGGTTTGCGCCCAGCGGGGGTTCGGCTGCACGTCTGTTGTGCTGCCCCAGTCTGCGATGGTTTGGGCCGGTTCCCGGCCGCGGTCCCATTGCCGGCACATCTGTTTGGGTCGCTTTTCCACCCCCGCGCGTGGTTGCGCTGTTCACCCCCCCGGGGGTTCACTGTGGTGAACCGCCCGCCCGTAACGTCTGAAATCACCCAATGTGTTGCCTGAAAAGCAACACATTGACATGGGGCTTTATTGATTTAAATGCTCCTCAATAAAGTCCTGACTTCTAAGTCAGTAATTGGAGACCAAGGGGGATGGTGAGCCAGTTCTCTTTTCAGATCACTGTGATGTCCCCTATATTTATTAAAGATGCCCTCAAAATATTCCTGTCACACTGCATTGGAAATGTTAGCCTCGGGGGTAAAAATATCCTTTTGGCTCCATGATTTAGCAGTTTCCAAAAAGATACCATATCTTTACTACCCATAGCTTCCTCCAAACGACTCCAGAAGTGTCGTTGATATTCTAGTTTTTTCTTTTTAATCAACTTTTTATATTTGGCTTTGACCCTAATTAATTTTGACAAGGACTGAGAAGATTGGTCAGCTTTGGCACACCTAGCCGACTTATTTAAGTCAGATTTGAGACTCTTGTATTCACCAGCAAACCATGGCGCAGTATGGGAAAATGTACTGGTTTGATGAGGGGAAAATATTGTGTCCTTAAGATATTTCATTATATTAAGAAAAAAAGGGTTCAAATTGTCCCTAGTGGAGTTTAAGTTCAAAAACTCTTCCCTAAGAAGTATCAAATCATCTGCCAAAAAAAGCTCTTTGCTAAATTCCACCAATTTGTTGTTCCATCTCGGTGTCTTTAAGCCTTGTGTCAATAAATGAGCTACTCCCAGGTTAGTTGAATTTATTAATTCTGGGTCATGTTCAAAATTAATAAGAAATTCTAGTGGCTGATGGTCGCTACAGCCAAAAGGTAAGACCTTACAGTCCAATGGTCTATCCACTAGCGGCAAAGGTACACAAACGTAATCCCCTACGCTTGCTTCTATAGGGGAAATAAATGTCCAGTTCCCGAAAGGATCTGAATTAGTCCTTCCATTCAAGATTTTATAATTTGTTTTATATAGAAACTGGAGGAATTGTAGACCAGCTGCATTTAACGTTGCATCCCTAGAATGTCTAGTGGGGAATAAGAAATCATCTTCCTCGTCAATCGCCAACATTTGAGCAATCACTAAGTCAGTGTTACCTATTCTAGAACTGAAATCCCCCAGTATAATATCTGGGGAATCAGAGAATTTCTCATTTATAAAGTCAAGAAATTCTTCTAGCTGCTTCCAGAACACGACCCTTTCGTAAATACCCCTGGAAGGCAGCAGATAGATATTTACTATAATCAAGGAAGCCTCAACCCCGCAGGAAAGATATATTGCAAGTGAGTTCCTAGGAGTGTTATTCAATTGCTGCATGTTAATCTGGAATTTCTGACTAACAAATATGGCCAGGCCCCCAGCTGGTCTACCAAACTTAGCGGTCTTAATGGCTGGTCTGGTCCAGACATTAAAGCCCAAAAGCTGGAGATCCACAGAATCCCCAGCCCAAGTCTCTTGAACACACACGACAGCATAACTGGAGACCAATTCCATGAACTCCTTGCTTACACTAGTGGCCCATCCAGCAATATTCCATGAAAGAATACAAAACAAACTACTATTCTTAGTATCACCATATGGGGGGTTAGGGGAGAGTCACAAATTGGTTCTTATGATGGCAGTGTCATTATCCACTGCTTCTAATATATCTGTCTCAGCTGCATTCTTATGGGCTGCTTCACTCTCCATCTTCTTTGTTTGTTTTTCAGTGCGGGGTTTATTACTCCCCAGGCAGGCTTTTAGACCAGCATGTACATTAGTAGGCTTTCCCCTCCTATCTTTACCATTTTCAACCATAGCTCTATTAATTTAGTTTATTAATTGATTCCTATTTCCTACCATGTTACTACCGGCAGGCCTAGTGTCATGCGCACAGAAATCTAGGCTGTTTTTCCCTAGCTTGGATTATAAAGCACTTAATTTCTGAATGACCTTATCTTGGTCAATAACCACCAAGGCGTCAAAAGCAGCACAGAATTCAGATTCTCTATTATTATAGTCTCTAGCATCATCTAGACACATACAAAACCCCATTAAATTCAGTCCCCCTAAAGGCCTGGAATTAGGGGGTATCTGAGAAGAATCTGGCTGATGGTCGAGTCTGTTACGCGACTGTGGTTGGAAAGAAGAGGCATTTGTCCCCTTGACATATGAGGGAACAGTGTCCACACAGGTATTACACTCAATTGCTCTGTCTATGGAAATACCCCTTGTTAGCAAAAACTTCCTTGCCAAGAAGATTGTCTTAACAATCTCTTTGTGGGAAAGTTTGATTTGCAATTTAATATTCATTCCATTACGAAAAGGGCCATCAATTTTAAGAATTTTGTTAGTTGTTAATTTCAAGGCAGTCAGATGATACATATTTCTTTGAACAAAAGCCCTAGTTTCCCAGCTTGGCAACATCCCATTTGGAAGATGACGGATATTTTAAAAAATAGCTTTCTCGTCTATTCTAAAGGATTTAGGTACATTCCTTCTTGATATCCAATAATCATGTTTCCCTGCAGAGGAAGGGAGGGTATTGTACTTATTTTCCTCATTTTCCCTTCCTTGCATCAAGGGGGCTACCTTAGGAAGCGAAGATACACTGCTACCAGGACCCTCTTTGTTTTTAATCAGTATATCAAATTTACCCACTAAAGTTGCTCTGTTACAGAAACTCCTTAAGCTGCTCTGTTACAGAAACTAGTGTGTTGTCCATATCTGAAATATTGACAAACAGAAGGGAAACTGTTTGGCTTACTAAAAGGCACTGAGTCTTAAGAAGTTCTGCCAATTCATACCATTGAGAATACTTGGAAATCTGTTGGTTCTGATCACAATTCTTGGCATCCCCCATGTCTAATGGCAAAGACTGAGATAACTTAGTTGAATCAAGGGCACTGGAGACATCCTGGCAGGCAGTTTCGGAGAATTCATCTTTATCCTCCATATTTGTTAAACAGGAAAAATGATTTGTCATAGGCAGGGAAAAAGAGTTATCTACAATATCCTGGTGGACTGATGCAGTCATGAAGTTAGTGATTTTTGGTTGCTTGCCTTTAGGATGGTCTGGATCCATGAGAGGTGAGGCTGTTGTTATCCTCTTTCACTTTTTCTTTCCCATTTTAAGTTAATAAACTCAAGCCCCCACAGCTAATAAAGGAGGTGTAAAGCCAGCAGACCTCAATGGACTCTCAAGGGCCTCACAAAGGCCACGACCTTATGTGCGCGGCCCTTCGGCACCCGACCACTGGTGCGTGCGGCAGCAGGGGCTCTCAAGTAAGTCACCCAGGACAACGTCGGGGGATGGAGTCACTGACGTGCTCCTTCGGGGGGGAAGCCTCACCCCAGACCTGGTAACCCGCTGCTTCACCGCCCACCAGTGGTAGCACGGGCTCTCAAGTAAGCCACCTAGGGGCAATGTTGAAGGTGGAGTTGTTGACGTGCTCCTTTGGTGAGGGGGAGCCTCACCCCGGACCCGGCAACCTGCTCCTTCACTGCCCGCCAGCAGCAGCGCGGGTTCTCAAGTAAGCCACCCAGAGGCAACGTTGGGGGCGGAGTCACTGACATGCTCCTTCAGGGAGGGGAGCCTCACCCCGGACCCAGCAACCTGCTCCTTCACCGCCTGCCAGCAGCAGAGCAGGCTCTCAAGTAAGCCACCCAGGGGAAACATCGGGGGTGGAGTCACTGATGTGCTCCTTCGGGGGGGGGGGTGGCCTCACCCTGTACTCGGCAACCCGCTCCTTCACCCCATATATATGGAAGTGTCACTGACATCAATATTTTTGTTAGGCAACTAATAAAAATAAATTATTGTGCAGTATGTGGGGAACACCCCCCCTCACAAAGCTAGGAGTGGGGGGATGGCAATAGCTCCACCCCCCACTAAATTTGCACTTGGGACTGGGAGGAAGGGGCAAGGTTTCAACGTCCTATTCAGCAGAATGTGGGTGAGTGTGGGGTTGCTGCATCACATCTGTGCTGAGGCTCCATGACTTCAGCTGCCACCCCCTCCAACAAAGAGTCTTCAGCCAAAGTCCTGACTGCCAGGAAGAGAGCCCTGAGCTGCTGCCCACTTACCAGGACTTGGTGAGTAAAGGGGACTTGTCCTCCCCCACTACTCCCTCAGTATCCTCCCCTAGAATCACCCACAAAGCTTGGGGAAACATTTTGCCACTGCTCTCTCATACCTCATAGACCACAAAAACTGGCAAACCTTGGCCAGGCCATTCAGGACAGAGTTTGCTGTTGTTTTTTTACATACATTACATGACATTAACAAAATAGTCAATACTTCACGTTTTCCATCTCCATGGGAATTGCCCATGCTACACTGTTAAAAGTTAACAAAAAAGTCTCAACCAAGCTTCCTCCCAGCCCTTTCTACACTTAACCTGCTACCATTTACAACAATCTTTCCCCCCCCTTCTCCATTTAATCTGTGTGCATCCAATTTATGCATATAGCCCATATATGCATTACAATAAATATGTGTTTCACTGAAAGAGAGCCAAACTAAAGTCATGGAATCTGATCTCCTTTGAGAGGTTATTTGGGTTCAGATCCTTGGAGAACCTCCTGGATTTCCCAAATTGGATCAAAACCTCAAAGTGATCTTTTGATGACAGAAATCTCAAGAAAGGAGTCCTTCTGACATTATTTTGGATGAAAAACTCCTGAAAAAAAGCTCATGAGAATACAGCAGAGACAACCTTCCCCCTCCCACCCCCACCCCCATACACAGCTGCATCCCTTGGCCCTTTTCACATGAGACACCCCCCTTTCACCGATGTGGGCAACTGGGTGGGTGAGGGGGGCCCGTTCATGTGACCACCAGTGGGGATGGGTGGCGGTGCGCATGCGCTCTCAGGCTCCACCCATCTCCACCAGTCTCCACTGATCTCCACACACAGGCATTGGGGAAAACAGAGGTGCCTCTGTGCATGGAGATGGTTGGAGATGGGTGCACGTCCGTGTGCTGGGCCGCACACACGCCACACACCTGCTGCCGCCTCCAACCATACCCTGAACACCGCAGCGCCTCCGGGGTCCATTTGAAAAGGTCCCTTGTTACATTCTGAACACAACCAACCAATTCTAGACTAAACATAATCTGGTTTTGTCTTCTAGTTGAAAGTCTTTCTTTTATCTATGAATTTTTCCTTGTCTGTGACTAATATACTATAAAAACTAGCTTGGTATGATCATTTTACTTTTTTCACAAAACTATACTGGGTGCCTGTCTCTTCTAATGCTTCTTTTGCCTTCAGATTTTCTATGTAGTCTCTGTTTGTTCTTGGCTGCAACTCACAAATTGCATGCATATCTGAAAAACACCCAATCTCCCATGATCAAAGGACCCCTCAGCATATGCACGAGTGCTGTTTAGCTGCCCCACCCCCCATCACACATGAAAAAAAAGTCATGTGGTACCTGCAGAGCCGCATTTTCTCTGTCCTCACTGTTGAGGGTCCCGGAGAGAAACAGTGATATTGGATGGACTCTAAACATACATTTATTTAATTTATTTATTTATTATTAAAAGCATTTAGTATTCCGCCCCTCCTGCCACAGGCAGCTCGGGATGGCTCACAACAATATACATTGACAATTAAAATCATAAAACTATAAAACATATTATTATACCCCCATCCCTCTCCTCCCCTCCATCTCTACCCATCTCCCCCGCCAAATGCCTGGCGGAACAGCCAGGTCTTACAGCTTTTATGAAAGGAGGGAAGGTCCAGGGCTAGATGCACCCCCACCGGAAGGGAGTTCCACAGCTTCAGTTGGGCCACCGAGAACGCCCTCCCTTGCGTGGCCACTCGGAAGACTTGGGGGGACACAAGGAGGGCAACCCCCGATGACCACAGGGGACGGTCCAGTACCCAGGGGGCGTGCCGAGTGTACCGAGCAGAGCACTTCTCCAGCCACCTCTGTGTGCTTTCAAAATGGTGATTGGAACAAACGCGATCTCACGCAAGTTGCATTTAGATGTTAATTCACTTCTTTAGCTTGAGAGTTTGGGAATGCACATTTTGGAGTGCTCAATGTCAGAGGTTCCAGAAACCAGATTAAGATGCGGAAGGTTCTACATAGTGATGGGAATACTAATTTATTATTAATACTAAAGTGCACTAAAGTAGGCACTTTAGTATTAATACTAATAATATTAAAGCGAGCAGCAGATACTAAAATTCTGTTGAGTATTTAAATTTGAAAAAGATGCCTTTGCCATTTGCCATCTGCTGGGCTCTGTTTGGCTTGCTCTCCACTACTCTCCATTTCCCCCCACTTATTAGTTGCAGCGCAGTCAATTTCCCCTGGGCTCTGGACATGGTCCTGTTCTCCTGTTCTGTACTGCGCTGTCTCCCAGCTCTGCTCTCCAGCCTGGGTTACTGCTGGCCCTTCCTAGCCGGTCTCAGGCCCACTAACCACCCTGTTGCTGCCTCATTTCACCTAAGCAGCACCCTGAGCTCGACATTGCTTTCTGCTTGACCCCAGCCGCAGGTGAAGAGGGCAGCTGGGGACAAGCAGAAAGTACAGTTGATCTCAGGATGCAGAGCAGGTGAGACGAGGTGGCTATGCAGTGGAGGGGGAAGGCAGGCAGCGGGAGTTAGAGAACCAATTGCCATGAAGAAACAAAGCACCCCCACCCTCCCATTAAAAGTCCCCAGCCCCTGGCATTTCTCCTCTGGATTCCAAACCAGTGCCAACTCCCCCCAAGTGCTAACCCCCTTAATCCTTGCCCCTCACCTAGGCACAGCCATTTGGCCTCACAACCCCCCAGCCCAGAGCCACAAGGCACCCCCTGAGCTCCCAGCCACCTCCAAAACACCTCCCACCCACTAAAAGCCCCCAGTCCCTGGCATTTGCCTCCCCAAACTCAGTGCCACACACACACAGACACACACAGACACAAACCAGTGCCAGACAATTACACTACATTTGACTTTAGCAGACACTTTACTAGTTTGAGAAACCCCATGGATCTTTTCCCATTGACTTCAAGGGGAAATAAAACAAATACTAAAGTAAACAAAAATGAAACAGAAGTAAATACTAAAGTCCATCTGCCACATAACACATGCAAAACTTACTTCACACATAAAGAGGTGCATGTTTTAATTGCCATTTTAACTGCCTGGTTGCAGGAGTTTTGTCTCGTCTAAAAACACCCCTTGAAGTGAATTTAATTTCCCTCTCATTTCCTAATGTATAACTTTGCATTTATACCAAGCAATAAGTGCTTAATAGTATTATTTTAAATATTGAGGCTTACATGCGCCATCTTGCTTGACACCAGAAATAGTTATAACACATTTTATGCGAACAGAGATGCCAGTAATGCTCTTGCAGAGTGCTTAATAGTATGAGTTCACTGCTTAATTTGGGTGTCAGGTCATACAGGGGTCTACCCAAATGGAGTTCATTGCAAGGTGGGGGCTGAAATTTGCAAAAGTGACATATTACATTGTTGTCTAATGTCTTTAGAAATCAGGCCTAATACTGTTTTCCCACAGGCAGAACGTTTGTCCATGAGTGGGCCCATCTACGATGGGGAGTATATGATGAATATAATGATGATGCACCTTTTTATGTGTCTGTTGACTCTGGAAAAACAAATGTTAAAGCAACAAGGTACCATTTTTCAATTTTGCCTCCTGCTGATGTCTTTTTTTATATTTAGTTATATTTGCTCGTTATTGGTGTCCTGTGCAAAGAGTCCTTGGAGGGGTGTTGTTCAGAGGTTTAAATAGCCAAGTACCACAGTAAGGGTTAGATTTAAAAAAATATTTGCTACTTATATTTTGATCATTGAATGTCTGCCATTGTTTTGTTATGAACCAAGTCTTTAACCTAGGTGCAACTGAAGATATGAGATCATTTATTTACTACTCTAATTTTATATAAAATAGCAGTTATTATGTAGTAACTATGAATGTTTTCTCACATTTCTTTGGGTGGTGTCTCAAACTGCCAAAAGAAAAAAAAATGGAGATGAAGTTCAGATGATATCTTTTATTGGACCAACTTGTTGGCCTAGGATAAGATATCTGAACTGATTTGACTCTATTTGGGACCAATATGGCAATCACATTCTCTTCAGAAAAAAACAAATACTTGCTGCTTCATACTTATCTCAAGAATAGTTTAATATCTCATCCACTTTAAACTGCTGCTACCAGATAGTGAAACTCCGTAGATTCTGAAGGTGAAATCCTAGTGCTCATTAAATCAGTGAGAAATTTATTGTTATTATTGACTTCAATGGAGCCAAGATCTCCCACTCCAACCTTCCCCACCCCACTTTTATAGAAGAAAAAATGATGACAAAGCTGGATTTAGCAGTGGGTTGGGAATGGGACAAATTAATCTTTCTTCTCAAGCACTGACCTGACCTGGAACCAGTTTGTTAATGACTAAAAGTCATTAGCCTCTAACAGTCATTTGGTATGTATCGAGAAAGGAACTGGTGTATCCTTTTATGGATCTTACTATTTATAAATTAGATCGAAGTTTTTTGTATATCTTTTTGATTTATGTAGTACCTAGCACCATGGGGTACCAATCCTGTTTCGACCTACCACTGTAATTTCTTGTTTTATGGTTTGTTAGCTAAGCCTTTTTTTTTTTTTTTTTTGCATTATCTTATAGATGTTCAGCTGATATCCGTGGTAGATATAGGGTCCAGGACCAGGGCACACAAAGACCATGCAAATATGACCATCGGACAAATCTGTATGAAGCTGGGTGCAAATTTTTGCCATATAAACGACAAAGTACCCCAGCATCTATAATGTACATGCAAAACTTGCCTTCCGTAAGTATTGTTAATGTGAAATGGTGCATTATTGGATTTCTCAGCTTTCACTTTATTGATTTCAGATCTTCTAACTTTTATCTGAGAACTAATATTGGCAGGTTGCTGGGAGTCTGAGACCTGTTGCCAATCTGTAAGCAGTTTATCTACCTCCATTGCTAATATGATGGCGCAAGCTAGGATTCTTCAGTGCTTGTGTCATGATCTGAATGTCCTTCTACTCAGATCAAGTTTAGGAGTCACATCCAGGGAGAGGATGGTAGTGTCCTCTGATTGTGCTTCTTTAATGGAGATGTCCCTGGTTGCACTGCATAAATCTATTGCCAATTTTTGTGCTCAGATACTCGTATAAATCCCTACAAGATATAACTGTTCATTCATACATAATCGTATCGATGGCTTCTCTTTTGCGATGACTATGATTTCATTAATCAGGTTAATAATAAATAATAATAAGGTTCTCTCCAAGAGCCTTGTAGAAGAGTATACTATACATAGTGAACATGGGGCCCTGACAGGCTCTTTTAACTTTGTGAAGGGAGGAACTATCACTGAGTGGGAAAGAAAGATAGGGCCTCTACAAGGAAGTTTTCTTGCCAAATAGAGTCTTGATCAAATCTGCCAGGTGCTATCACCGAGATGATCAATGGCAGAAGCACTATGGAAAATATGCTTGGTGCTTCTAACACTGATCACCAGTGGCAGACTGGCCATTTGGCAGTTCTGGCAAATGCCAGAGGAGTTGGTACTGTTGGGGGCTGGTTTCTCCTCACATTTAAAAATGAATGTTTATGTTTTTTGTCAATGTTGCATTTTTCTAATGTCAGGGGCTAGGTTACTGAAAATGCCAGAACTGATTTTAGGTCCCAGTCTACCACAGCCAATTGCCTCAGTGTTACTGTGTGGTACATCGATAATCAATTCGGAGATAGGTCAGTTCAAGAGCCAGCTTTGCCCCTTGTTACTGAAGTAGATCCATTCCATCCAGCAGGATTAGGCCACTGAGATTATGGCCGTTTTTACACGGACTGGGGTGGGTGTTTTGGCGTGGTGGGTGTAGATGGGTGTGTGCCCATTTACACCGACACCCACCCACCTACACCCATCTCCACCCACCTACACCCACGGAGCATCCTCCGTTCTGTCGGAGGGCTCCGTGGGTGTTGGTGGTTGTGCGGTGGGAGAGCACATACACAAACACCCGCTGCCCGTGGTGTTTACATGAGTGCACACCCGCTGAACACCCATTCCCCCCTCCACTGGTGGCTGCATACGCAGACTGCCCCCACACTGCACACCCGCCCGAACACTGAGCGGGGGGAGGGGGGGGCGCTCCGTGTAAAAACAGGCTTTATATCATTTTGCATACTTATCAGGCAAGTTAAAATATCTTATACAGACAAAAGGAATTTTCTGTTATGATGATGAAAGGGCTTATTAATCTTGATAAGTTTGCTCTTGTGAAGCAATTTTCAGGAGGTACGCTAATCCTGGCACTTTTGAAAATACTATGTTAGTGAGATCCTGCCCTGCAGTGAATAGACATGACCTCAGGGGCTGTGCATCCACCACAAAAATATCTCTGCAACTTGGACTTTCACCTCTCCTGCATGATTTCCCCCTGCTGAAGATGTGTTGTGTCCCAGGAGACTTGTGAGCCTTATCCATCAAAGTAACTGACTGAGACACTGGGAAATACGGGTGATAACTACTGCACAAACTTTATTATGGCCACAGTGCCTAGGTATCCCCACAATACTGACTAAACACTGGCACGACAATCCTCCATCATTAAAGTCAATGGGTGTTTTGCCAGAGCTGACTAATCATCCAGGCTGAATTCACATGCAACACTAAATTCTCTGGAAATCCCTTTCCCCAAGGACTTAATATGTGGGAGGGCTTGTCAGGACCTAGCCCCGGCTATTAAATTTAATTAAATGGGGACAAAGGCTGAGCCCCTGGAAACATTCCCTGAAACGTGACAGATCAGGAAAAGGCCAATATTGGTCATTTAAGTTTGAAAATAAAAGCCAGAAAGATCCCTGGATGGTTTATTTGGCTTTCGCATTACTGACTATCCTGCTCCAATTTTTGTGCTGGTCATCAAATAGATTAAAATCACAAGAACGCTTGTTTTATAATCAGCTGTAGAGAGGCAGGGTAGTCCAGTGGTTGGTTTGCTCGCAAGACGCAGGAACTAGAGTTCAGTTTCCTGCTCTAACAAGCTCTGTGGAGGGGGCATGGCTTCAGAGGCAGACGTGAGCCCTGGAATTATTATTATTTTTACAAATTAAGCACTGCTTAACCCTGCTCTTTCTTTCTTTCTTTTTTTTAAATGTGAAATTGTTAGGTTGTAGGATGCACCTTCTGTAATAGCTTTTACTCCAAAGTTTAACCTGGAAACCTAGGTTTCTCAATTGTGCTGCATCCCTCATTTGCGTTGCTTTATTCATATTGTGTAAAAGGGGTTAATCCTGCCGTCGGGCTGTCTACACCATAGGAGTCAGTGCAGAGCAGCCCAGCATTATGAGAGACCTAGCAGTGCCTACCAATAGGGGGTAACTTTTAAAATGGGGGAGAGAATATGGGAACATTTAAAAAGCATGGTTCCAAGAAACTGTCGAGGCAGCATAAAAGGCTGGTGTGAATGCAGCCTAGTGTGCATGCTCTTCCAACTGGCAGCTTCCTAGCATATCCCTTAGTGCTTGCCAACATCAGTGCAGTCTCCATGTCACCCTAACCCTAAGCATTTTTTTCTTTTGATTGGCTTTTTAGGTGGTCGAGTTTTGTAACAGCACTACGCATAATGGACAAGCTACAAATATGCAAAACAAAGTGTGCGACTACCAAAGCACCTGGGACGTAATTAGGAATTCTACTGATTTTGCCAGTTCATCTCCAATAACTGGCCCTCCACCTGAGCCCAACGTCACATTGCTGCAGGCCCAAGGCAGGGTTGTTTGTCTTGTACTGGATGTTTCTGGAAGCATGGATCAGGTAAGACTAAACATTTCTGTATCGAAAATCCTTACAAACATGTAGGCATAATTATAAAAATTAAAGTTTATGTATTCAATATTTCCTTCAGCCAGTACATTATAAATTAGCTGTATTTTAGGGGGAAAGGCATTTCTGCTCTTCCTATAAGGATTGCAGTAAGGAAACTAATCAGATCACCGAGATTGTCATTTTGGGAGTAATTCTAAATACACGTGCACAGGTGGCAGCCCATGAACCATTCCATGACTGCAAAAGAGGACTGCTGGCACAAGGGCATTTAGGATCACCATCTTAATCTCTTTTCCCTTATAGGATTTCCTTTTTAAATAAATAAAATGTCAAGTTCCAGACTGATGAAAATATCCTACTGTCCCAAAACGTACCATACACACAGGTTTTGTGATCCATTTCTACCACAAACTTGTGTCTTTAAAAAAAAACATACTCAAACCCCCCACCAAAAACATCATGAAATAATCTCTCTCATCGACATCTCTCCTCGGGTGTCGACCTTGCAGAATGCGTTCTCTGTGGCCGCGCCGCGGCTGTGGAACTCCCTCCCACCAGAGGTCCGCCTGACCACCGACCTCCCCTCTTTCCACAGACAGTGTAAGACCTGGCTGTTCTGCTGTGCCTTTCCTGAGGGAGATGGGCTGGGTGGGTTGGGTTACGGTGCGGTAGGGGGTAATTTGTTTTACTGTGGGGTTTTTAATTGTATTATTTTTGCTTTTTAATTTGTTTTAATATGTTGTTAGCTGCCCCGAGATGCTTTTAGCAGGAGGGGGCAGCATACAAATTTTATAATAAATAAAATAATTAAATAAATCACCACGTCATCTTTGGAAGCCAAAAGACTTGAGTGATAGTGGTATGAACCTGTTATAAACAGGGCAATATTTTCCCCCCTAAAACTTTATGCTTAAAGCCTGAAAAATGTGGATTTGCACACCTCTTTATTGCTTACTACTTTTGAGGTGAATGTATCCTAGTGCCTTGTTCCTTTTTAGACTGGAGAGGACAGGAAGCATATGACAGAGGAGGCCATCTAATCTTAGGTCAATGGTATGATTGCTAGGGAGTAAGCTTTGGCTGGTTGTCAGGTGTGCCTTAAAAATTTAGGAAATGGTGACAAAATAATTTGATATATTTTATTGGACCAACTTTTGTTGGTGAGAGTATGCAAGTTTTTAGGCCACACAAGGTGGCATATATATATATATATATATATATATATATATATATATATATATATATATATATATATATATATCTGCCAGCAGATGGCACTCAAAGCACTTTATAGCATTAAGAATACAATAAAACAGCATAACTTGAAATCCATTAAAAAACTTAGAAGGGGAAGGTAGAGGAACCAGAAGGTAGAAGGGGAACCAACAGAGGATCCTTAAAAGCACTTGGAGAATAAAATGTTTTCAGCTGCTTTTTGAAGAGG
>QEPC01008664.1:30248-50350 GCA_003113815.1 Sphenodon punctatus | reverse complement strand
TAATTTTATTAAGTCACGCATCCTGCCCTGTGTGACCTCCAATACAACATCTCTTTAATAAGCAGGATGTAACCTAGGGGGCCAAGCCATTTACACCCCAGATGTTGTCAAGCATGAAGGTGACCGGTGGTATCCCCTTCTCAAGTCACTTTCATGAATTCAATTAACAAGAATTGCCTAGGAATTAAAACAGCCTGGGGTACTGAGACTATCCCCAAACAATCTTGTTTCTTCCCAATACAGTGTAAATGGGAAAATAAGTCTGTCGGGGTGATCTGCAATACAAAGAATAAACTAAGGCACAGCAAAGCAGCAAACCAAAAAGAGCAGCGCACATGATTGAGAATGAAACCTATAGGTTCAGTCTATATGTCTGGGTTGGAGAATAATCTTACCAGACTATCCTACCAGGACGTCTGGGAATCCGCCTCTACTTTGTTGGCCCAATTATTAATGTGCTGAACAATTTCATCTAATTTCTTTTCAGCAGCCTTTAATCTATTAACAGTGGAGTTCACCAGTTCCCCATGACTGTGAACTGTTTTTAGAAGCATTTTGAGATCCTTTTCCAATGGTAGCGTTAGTTGAAGGCCCTGTAACCATTCCAAACTTAAAGTATCATTGTTATTTAAAAGAATTGGGGAATGTGCCCAATTTTGGCTATCTACTTGGAGTTTTCTTAATTCGAGGTTTGCACACCATATTCCCTCTGTGACAGATGTGTTATGCACTATCAATGCTGCCTCCACAGCAATCACAGGGCACGACACAAGGGGACATACTACACAGGCCTTTTCTGGTCCCAAAAACACAACTTTGGGAGTTTGCATAGGCATTGGGACCGATTTTTCCTTTTTCCCTAGACTAAATGTGTCATTTAGTGTAGGCCACCTTTCCCAATGATTTTTATAATACCAAAACTTATTGTGATCCCTAAAACAACCTTGGAGAGAATAAACCCCTGTTTTTGCCCCCCAGAGGTTAGGAAACCCAGGTTTCCACCACATGCCATTTTCTACCCACCCAATGGGAGCGAGAGGCCATAATGTTTCAATTTCCATACCTCTTACCACTGTCATTCAGAGCACACACTGATCCCAACCACATGATCTCAAGTTCATGGTTAGAATAGAACAATCTCTTGAACCACACCAAACTGCTTTAACAAGTTCAGGAGTAATGTGTCCGTTAATAGCTGCAGAAACCATACGTTTAATGATTTCATCTAGACTCCCCTGTAACGCACTACACCAGACTTGCCATGTAGAGTGTTGTGATTCTTGTATTAAGGTGTCAATAATTGATCGGAAGTACTACTTCCAATTCCCACAAAACTGTTTTCCATTTAACCATTGAACCCCCTAATGACAACCCTTTCCCACTCTGTCTAAGTCCCTCTGCTGTATCGATACCTGTCTGAGCCAGTTTCTGTTGAAGGCTGACCAGGTCCAAACCATTTAAAACCCCTAATGACGTTCCAATACCTCCCATCCAGTCTCCCCACTGTCCTCGTCTTTTCCTATTTCTGGGAGTCATAGCATTAAACCATCTTTCCTGTATTTTCCTAGAAGCAGTCAGGGCTTCTGAACAATTAGCATATTTAGCAAGAATTGTAAAAGTTCTTGGCACTATTGTTACTTCATGTATTTCTTTTTGTGTGATTTCAAACAAATGTCCATAATCTTGCAATGATACTTCCAATGGGTTAGCTTCCCTCCAAATGTCAGTTGTACCCTCAACTATAATTATACTGGTAGCTATTACTGATTTTCTAGGTGCTGGAAAGAATACAGGAACACATGTTATGTACCACCCATGATTAGTCTTAAACCCAATAAAAAACATATTATGGTCTGTTAAAACCTGTAATGTTCCCAGGCTAGAATCACCCTGCATGTCTTTAAATGTGGGTCCCTCTGAAAACCATGCTGTGCCATATTCTGCTGAGTGTATCAAAAATATATGTCCCTTTTTTTGTACTTCTGCTAACATTCCATGTCTAGGATCTAATTTTTTACATTCAAACTGGACCACTCCCTTGATGTTCCCAACATGTATGGACCAAACTGCCCACCCATTTACTGCTTTAATGGGGTTTTCTTGTATGTGCCAAGTATATGGTGCAAACGCAATTGGAACTGGGGTGTTTGGAGAACCTACTGTATCACTAATCTTTATTACACTGTTAACATGTCGTTTTCTGGGGTTTTCTACATTGTATACTTTCTCTCCACTCCATATGTCATCACCACTATATTCAGGTATCTCAATTGGTGGAAACAATAATTTTAACTGAATACTAGAGTTACAATCTTGAATCCCTTCCCATTCCCAACAACATACATATATTCCTTGTGAATCCTCATTCATCTGCACACCATACCATACTGAATTTTCATCTTGACTCTTTACCATCTTCACATGCTTAGTCTGTTCATCTTTACTCAGTGATTCAGGAGTGGAAGTGTCAGTGTGTTTAATAGGCTGTGGGGGAGTCCGGGTCCATGAAACTTTTATTCCCACACCAACGGGTTGAAATGAATGGTTCAACTTACGTAGGCTGACAACTTGGCACTTTAAAATAAGCTGAGTCCCCATACTATATTGCTGGACTTCATCTGGAACAAAAACAGTAATTCCCTTGATCCTAGTCCCACTTGATCTAACAAGGCCAAAGGTATCATTAATCCAATATTCGTCTGAGAGTCCATGGACTGTTGTAAAAACCAGGTACAGGATCCAAATGAATGGCAGCATGATGGAAGCTGCAGCTGCAGCTGACCGGGTCTTCCAGGACACTTAAACTTCTTTTCTGCTTCTGTAAAAGTAAAGTAAAACAAATCCGGCCTGTATATGGCCTTTGTAATTCCCTGGAAAAGAACTGGTTGGTGAAACATATTTCCCTGGATAAAACCCAATTGAAAAGGAAAAAGAGAGAGAGAGAGAGAGACATGTCCGTCCATACTTTCTCCCCCATTTTTTTTTTAAAAAAATAAAAAATAAAAAAGGAAAAACATTGCTTCTAGGTGTAACATTATATTTGAAAAGGAGGGAGAGAAAGAAAAAGAAAAGGGGGAGGGGAAGTGTGTAAGGGGCTGGATATGCTAATAACACCAGCCATAATTATGCAAACAAGGAGGCAAACAATGGTTGTTAACCCTTTCCCATTTATTTTTGCCTTTTCATGCAAAAGAAAAAGTTTACCACCCAAAAAACTCACATTCAGGCATCCTATTATCACTTGATATCCCAATTCCATCAAGCCACCACGTGATAGCTTGTGCAACAGGCCTAGGAATTGATAATATTGCAGCCACTTGTGCATTAGTGGGTTGTTCGGCCAAAATAGGCGTCCCAGTGATCCAGGAACGCTGTGCACTGTTTAAATATAGGGTGCAAGCAATAACAGCAGCAGACATGGATTGCAAAGTGCGGGGTCGGGAGCGCAAAGTTTGGGGGCAAAGTACCAAAGGCATTTTAGGAGCTACCCAAGCAGTAAGCCATCCACTTCCAATAATTCCCAGTACAGAACTGAACTGAGAGAAACAGGTTAACTGTAAAGGAAAAGGAGAGGGGATTTCCCAAACCAATTCTCCCATCCATCCACTTTCTGGGCGAAAATTGGCAATTGTGCCTACAATTTTATGTAATATTTGACCTTGATAGGGGAGCAGCACTATGACCATTGTTAACACAGCCTCGTGTTTTTTCCTAAGCAACCGAATTTTAACCTGGGAGTCAGGTATGCCACAATTGCAGTCCCATGACATAAGTGTATATTGATTTGGCAGGTGTGAAAGCCGCCACCCAGAAAAAAGTTGAATAAAGTAAGAAGCTGGTTTATGATTGGTGAAACTTACCAATTCCTGGAGTCGCTCCACAAAATGGCCTGAGATGGGGTGGGACATGATTTAGCAGAGTCTTTACTCCCCCCTTAGTGTAACTTAAACAGTTTGAGCTGTGAGGAATGTACCCACTTGGGAATGCCGTTTCTGTCAATGCAATAGACAGAGGGTCCTGCTTTGTCAGTTATAAAATATGGGCCCACCCATTTACTAGATAAAGTGTGCTGTTGTTCCCCAAATTTGCGCAGCATAACCTCAGTCCCAATAGGCCATTGAATTAGTTTAAAAGAGTCCCCACGTTTGTCCATTTCCTTTTGGGCTTTGGTTAACTGAGTTTGAATTTCAGTTTGAATAACCTCATGCTGTTTTTGTAAAGCTTGAACCCACTCATGTATGTGATTGAGATCCCAGAGTGTGTTTTCTTCACTGGTGGCTCCCTGATATGCCCCCATTGTTCCCCAATGGTATAGTTCTGGGGTGCGCATTTGGCGGCCTGTTAGAATTTCGAAGGGCGTGTATACTGAACCCAATCTTTTACTGCTGCGCAAAGCCATCAAGATAAGTGGGAGCCGGAGATCCCAATTTGTGCCAGAGTGAGAAACAGTTTTTCTTAAGGCAGTTTTAATGGTTCTGTTCATGCGCTCCACCTGTCCTGAAGACTGGGGGTGATAAGGGATGTGTGTTTTGTGCTCAATTCCCAATGCAGTACATAAATGTTTGAACACTTCCCCCACAAAACTGGGGCCATTATCACTATCTATAATTTTAGGAACCCCAAATCTAGAGATAACAACATTGAACAAAACCTTTGCGGTGGTGTCTGCCGTATGGTTCTTAGTTGCTATTCCTTCGACCCATCCTGAGAAAGAATCCACCAGAACCAAAAGATATTGATTCCCTCTAGCTGTTCGGGGCAATTTGTCAATGTAATCAATTTGAACCCTGTGCCATGGTCCTACAGTTCCCTGGTGCTGGAAGGGGCCCTTAATAACTCTAGTGTCTGCTTGGTTAGCTGCGCATGGCAAGCAGTTTCTTACCCAGCATGTTACTGCTTGAGTGACACCTGGCCACCATGCAAAAGTTTTTATTCGTTGTAGTGTAGCTAACACTCCTTGATGTGCGAGATCATGACAATACTGAATGATAGGGCCCTGTGCCAATTCCGGCGGAAGCCACAATATTGTGCCCTCCTGGTTTACCACCCTCAGGCAATCCTCATGCAATTCAATGTTCCATGTTCCCTGTTCTTTAAAAATTTGCCCTACCAATTGTTTTTGTGAGGCAGTGTAAGGTGGAGTGGGTGGGGGGGTGTAGGGATCTAAAGTCAGTTCCTTCCTAGCCTGGGCTCGGGTTACAGCAGAAATAACATGGACAGGTAGTTGGGAGGATGCTGCACCTTTTGCAAGGGAATCAACCTTCTTATTCCAGACAGCTTCAGTGGTTTGTGCCCTTGTGTGTGCCTTAACATGTCTGATCATAGTTGTTGCAGATCGAGCTCTTACAAGCAGGGTTATTTTTTTCCATGTGTCCCTATAACTTAAAGGTTGGTTGTCATAAGTGGCCCAATCTCGTTTTTCCCAAAAAGGTAGCCACATCTGTAATCCTGAGGCAATGAACTGTGAGTCTAAATATAGGTATAGGGGTTTATCTGGGGGCACAGAGGTCAGAACTGCAAGGACAGCAGCTAACTCAGCGGCCTGTGCTGAGTGAGGTTTAATCCTACCCATTAGGGTTTGGGATGTACAAGGGTTAATAGCAGCAAATCCTGTATGTGCCTGACCTTCATGAAAGAATGCTGAACCGTCAGTAAACCAGACCTCCCCCTCCTTGTGTAGGAGAGCTTTATCTGCCTCTGGCCCTGTCTGTACTGGCCATGAGTCCAACTGTGGGTCAGGGGGCAAGGGGCACTCATGCCTGCTTCCCTGTACTGTAAGACCATATGGCATTGGGGTTGGCTGTTTGACTCTTTGAAAGGAAACTCCTTTAGCAGCCAGCCAAAGAGCCCATTGACCCAAACGAGCATTAGACACGTGTCCCTCTGTAAGTTTGCCTGACAGTATATATTTTAAAGGTGAGTGGATAGATTGTACAATGATGGGTGCCCCGGCCACTAGATACTCCCAGTGGATTAATCCCCATACTAAAGCATTACATTCTGCCTCACAGGTACTATAGGTTTGCTCAGCTGAATCTAGAACTTTAGAACCATAAGCCACAGGCTGCAACTTTTTGTCTGAGTTCTCCTGTAGCAAAACAGCTCCTAGTGCTGTCTCAGAGACTGCCACTTGGATAAAAAACGGCTTGGCAGGATTTGGGAATGCAAGCACTGGGGCCGAGGCCAGATCTGTTTTCAACTGAGCAAATGCCTCCTCCTGTTCTTTCCCCCACTCCCACTGCCTATTCTTTTTTAGCAGGGACCAGAGGGGTCGAGCCTTGCTAGCATACATTTGAATAAAGTCTGACACAAATCCAAAAGATCCTAGCAGCTGTCTGAGTGTATGGGGATCCTTGGGGGCGGGGAGGTTGAGCAGCACCTCCACTCTTTGCTTTTGGATGGATCTGCCATGTTGGCCCAATGTGGCTCCCAAATAACTGACTTCCTGCTGTACCAGTTGAGCCTTTTTCCTGTTTACCTTAAAGCCCGCAGCTTGGAGGATAGACAGGACCCTTTTTGTCAGGTAGGTGACCTGCTCTTCAGTTTGTCCATGTATGAGGATGTCATCCACGTATGAGATCACATGGTCCCTTTCCTCGGGAGCCAGTTGATCCCACATCGGACCACATGATAATGGGCTATAGCAGGTGCACTATGAAAACCCTGGGGAACCCTAGTGAAAGCATACTGCTGGTCTTTATCTGTAAATGCAAATCTGGCCCACGAGTCTGGGTGCAGAGGAATGGCAAAAAAACAGTTTGACAAATCAAGCACAGTAAACCATTTTGAAGTTTGTGCTATGGATGCAATTACTTGGGGGAGTTTGGCCACGATTGGTGCGGTTGCAGGAGTTTTTGCATTAATTGCTCTGAAATCTATGGTCAATCTGTAAGTTGTCCCATCAGCCTTTAATACTGGCCATATAGGTGAGTTAAAGGATGACTGTATGGGCACAATGACTCCTTGCTCTAGCAACTCAGCAATTGTCGACCGCAACCCTTCCTCTGCTGCCTTTGGGTATGGATATTGTTTTTGTAGAACCACCAGGGGTCCTGTGATTAAAACCTCGGCATCCACCTTCCCACAATCTAATTTATGTGTAGCCCATACTTGGGGAAGTTCCCAGCACCATGGGTCATCTGGATCCAATGTACAAGACTCAGCGGCCTTCAATGCACTAGCTCTAAACGTGGAGCAAATGGTGAAGGATTCCTGCCTTGGTCCATCATGTTGCCAAATGCACATGTTGGACAGATCAATGCACCAACGATTGTGAACAGTGATAGGGCTGCCCAATAACACATCATCAGTGTCTGCTGACTTATCCAGCACAAAATCCTCGTGGTACCAAGTAAGACCCACAGGTACAGGGCATTTGTGTAAATGTTGTCCAGTACTAATGTGGCCATTAAATCCTTCTAGCTGAATCGTTTGAGCTACCTGGTGTAGTTCATTCTGAGGGATCTTTGATGGATGGGCTACTGAAATGGAAACCCCGCTGTCTATTAGTGCCCAAATATGTGAATGTGTTCCCCTCCCCAGCTTAACATATGCATGTGGTCTGCCGACAGGGCCAAATCGGAGATCTGCCACCCATTTCCATGTTCCCATGTGTCTGGGGGCTTGTCTGGAAAGGGGAAGCACCTAAGGGGTAGCTGCTACTGTGATCGGGGCAATTGCTGCGATCGGGGCACTAGGAGAGCTGCGTGGTGCTGGGACAGGCTGAGCTCCCTCTGCCAGTTCCTGCATACGCACTAGCTGTTGCAATTTCTGCATCAGTTCACTAGTGGGTCGGTAGTTCCAATCCCTAGGGTTCTCTCCCAAATCCATTAACTGCTTCCATACAGTTCCCCGGAGGGTTTTAGGCTGTTGCTCCTGCCATCCTCTATTCTGATTTGGCTTTCTTCCTCCACTATGGTTATATTGAGCAGGAGAGTTATGTTGGCCTGCTGTGTTAAATTGGCCTGCTGTGTTAGAGTAAGTGACTGCCTTTATTTTGCCTTTGTCAAATTTGAGTCCCGTGGAATCCCTGACAGGTCCTCAGCTGCTTTGGCTTTCTTAATGATGTCCTCCGCTGTCCACTGTGTCTCCAGTGGGTCCATATATAATTTGGAGTGCATTGTTAAACCATCATAAAGTCCCCTAGTAAACCAACTCCCATCCCAGTCAATGATGTCCAAACCCTCAATTACCAGTCGTCTGTGTTCATTAAGAGTTTTTGCTGCCTCTTCATCTATCTTTCCTTGCACTTCCCCTGCCCCTATGGCAAGTATTTTGTGTCTCATTTCATATGTTTTTACAGGCTCCCCCACTCCCTGTCCGTTGTTTAGGTAGAATTTCTTGATTCCCCGATGGGAGAAAATTCCCTCTAGGATGGCTCGAATAATTGATGTGAGGGAGGTATTATCTGCAAAAGCACTATAGATATCAGTCCACAAGTGGGGCTCGGCAGCAGCCTGTGCCACATCACGCAGGTCCTGTCGAGTCCACTGTGTGAATGTGAGAGCTTTGGCCAACCATCCCACCACTGCCTCCCTGTTTAAGGGGCCCAGGAATGATACTGCTGCTTTGACATCAGCAGGGGACATGGGATTGTCTTTAGTGATAACCCTGGTGGTATGTGTGGTGGTCTCCTTAGATGGGGTGCTACTATCCTTGTCAGAGCTGTCTCCTGATTCCTTTGTTGTGGTTTTGGTAACCCCTTTGTGTATAGTAGTGACTGTAGCTACCCTATGGTCGGGGGCATCAGGGTTGTAGGGTGGGGGAATGGAGAATTCCTCTGGCTGCCTTATCATGCATATTTTGTTAATGAGCTGCTCATCATCAGAGGAGTCACCCCCTTCCCACTGTTCAATGTCAGCTGGATCTATTTGGCTACACATAGAAATAGGAGAAGTTTTAACTGCAGCTATTAACGCCTCTTTTCCCTGCAATTGTTGGGTGAGGGCACTTATTTTTGCCTCGCACTGCTTGTGGGATACTTTATTCTCATGATTAGCTTGTTTGACTTGTTGGATTAATAATCGCATTCCTGCCTGATTTTCATGTAGACGGGTAGCACTGATTTTATTACTAAGTGCTAAGCGCTTGTTTTCATTTTGCACAGCTGTGAGTTGATTCTTAGTGTCCACAAGTTCCTTAGCTTGGAGCATGCATTTGTTAATAGTTTCACTTTTCCAATTCTGACAGTCTTTATCTTTTTGTCGGAGTACTGCCAATTCAGCTTCAAGTTGTTTTTCAGTAGCCTTACTTTCTAACAACTCAATTTCAAATGCTTGTGTAGCTTTCCAAAGAAGCCAGATTACTGCAGAATTTTTGTCTGTCTTTTTAGGTCGATATAGAGACAGATATTTCTCCCAGACATCACACAGCTGTGTACAGGAAATCGGGCATGTTAAAACTTGATTAGACCATGGGCAAAGTCCCTGCTTAGCTATGAATTCATGTAATTTGGGGACAGACTCTATTTTATCCCAGTGCTCAATGGGGACCCCTCCCACATTCTTCCTCTTAAACCAAGCCATAAAAATCCAAGTAGTGGGTGACTGTCCGTCCAGAGAAAGTGTCTTATCCTTATTATGCAATTTGATTTCCAACTTTGGCACAAGTCATACACTTGCAGATGAGCACCTGCAGTTGTATGGATTGTTAAATGCAACCAGGGGGATGCTTTCCAGCTATGTTCCCCCACACCACATTCTGCACCAATTGAAATGAATCCAAGGGACAAATGAGGTGGCATGCCTCAGTTTACCCAAACGGGATCGAAGGTTGCCAATTAACAAGCCAAAGTATATAGGTACAACTCAGTTTTATTGGATAGACACAACATCTGGATATGGCAGTGTTCTCAGTTACAAACCCCAGTAACCCATGATATCTTACGTGTCAGAGGCACAGTCCGAGACGCAGACTGGTTCAGAGGAGAAGGGGGGAGGGCCCAGCAGATGGCTGGCCTGGGGGTCTCTGGATCTTTTGAGAGCGACGGTAAGGATCAAAGACCCACACGCTCACTGAAAATGCTAGTGGCCGTTAGCGTCAATGACAAGGGGTAAGGGACTGGACTTTCCCTTTTATAGCTTCATTTATTGAGGATATATGTTGCAGGGTCCCCTTTGCCAGGTGCAGAGAATAAGCTGACTATTTGTTATGCTATCACTTGGAGCATAGCCACCAAGCTAGTTTGGAGTTCTCAGGGAGTTTTTAGGGAGTTACTGTTTATTTGTAGGGGAGGGTACCTCCCTTTCTTACGACCTCCCTTTGTTTCTCTTAGGCTTCTTTTTGTGTTCTCAGAGATAGTGCCTGTCTAGGGTTTGTTACTGTGGCCTTGGAAATACATTTTCTGCTTAGAAAGTGATTTTGGCAATTTTATTCTCATGAGCCTAGTTGGATAGTGTCAGCCTGAGATCTGTGGCTGAATAAACTGGACTGAGTTTGTCCAAACCTGATCCTGCTTGTGTCTCTGATCATGGCCAATATTGCCTAAATGATACATAACAGCAGATCCAAAGAGCATAAAAACAAAGATAGGAACATAATAAGTGCCATACTGTGTCAGACCAATGGTCTGTGTCAAGCCCTGCCTGCATTCTGTCTCCACAAATGGGTGGGCACCAATCTCTCTCTGCAGGGGAGTTCCGTTCATAACAGGTCATATAGGGCAATGCATGCATGCATACCCTATTGTTCCATCCCCTATGCTTTACCTTGCAGACGGTACATAGTACATAGTAGAAGGTTTCAGGGGCGGGTTTCAGGGGCGGGTTTTGGATTCCAGCAGGGGAGGTGCACCTGCATACAGTTGCACCCAACTTAAAATCTGTGTTGGGACTCGAGTCCGTTGTGAAGGACAAAATTGACAGGGAGCGAGCGGATGGTAGGATAGCTGGTCCGTTCCTTTCTCCCTCATTTTATAACATGTTAGTGTCTCCATTGGTGGTGGTCCCCAAAAAATCCCCGGGCGAGTTCTGCATGATACAGAATTTGTCATACCCCAGGGGTGGGTCTGTCAATGATGCCATCCCTAAAGAGCTGTCCATGGTACGGTATGCATCATTCGATACAGCAGTGGAGCTAGTGAAGCGCCACGGGACAGGAGCCCTTTTGGCAAAGTGCGACGTAAAGTCCACTTTTCGCCTTTTCCCAGTACACCCGGATAGTTTTCACCTCCTGGGGCTCCATTTCCAAGGGCAGTTCTATTTTGACAAGGCCATGCCAATGGGGTGTTCAATCTCATGTTTGGCTTTCAAATGGTTCAGTTCCCTGGTCGAGTGACTGGTTAAACAGCGCGCCATTGGGGGAGATGTGTCTAAATACCTGGATGATTTCCTCTTCATCGGTGGTGCAGGGACCAATGAGTGACGTAAGTTGATGGAGTCCTTCCAAGGATTTGAAGCCAGCCAGGGTATGCCCCTGGCTCCTGAGAAGTTGGTAGGCCCAGCCACGCCTCTGCAATACCTAGGGGTAGAGTTAGACACAGTGGCAGGTGTGTCCTGTCTCCCAGGGGACAAATTGGCTGACATTCGATCTAAAATTGCAGGGTGTTTGCTGGTGCGGAAGGTTATGGTGCAGCAGCTCCAGTCCTTGATAGGCAGTTTAAACTTCACCTGCAGGATGGTTGCCCCAGGGAGGGCTTTTCTGTCATGCTTATACACCAAACTGGTGGGTCGCCCTCAGCCCCATCACATCACATCTGAGTTACACGGGAAATGAGGGAGTATTTACATACCTGGGCTTCGTTCCTTGTGGAATTCAACGGCGTTAGCCTATGGCAGGAGATGCTCTTAGTGGAGGGGGAACTTCAGGTCCACTCTGATGCAGCCGGGGATATGGGATTTGGTGTAATATTCAGAAACAGGTACTGCGGAGCACCATGGCCCTCTGAGTGGGTGGAGGAAGGGGTCACCAGGGAATTGACTTTCCCATCGTACTTGCAGTTCACTTTTGGATGGCTGAGTTTGCCAATCATGCTGTGCTCTTCTGGTGTGACAACGAGGCGGTTGTCCACATCATCAACGCACAGTCGTCATGTTTCCTGAGGGTCATGGGGTTGGTGAGGGCATTTGTGCTTACGTGTTTGCGCAACAACATCTTATTCCAGGCCAGGCATGTCCCGGGTGTCAATAACAGTGTGACTGACACCATATCTCACTTCCAGATGGAGCGGTTTTGCTTGCTCACACCTGGAGCCAGAATGGACCCGGAGCCATTACCCCAGTGGGCGTGGACCCTTGGATCCTAGAGTTGCATCACACTTTCCAGGGATCCTTGGAGCCCCGGACCAGGGTGACATATGGAAGGGCCTTCGGTGAGTTTCAGGGCTATCGTTTATCCTGGGGCTGGCCCATGGGCTTTCCCATCCCAGAGCCACAGATCCTCCAGTTCATGCTCGACATAAGGCGACGGGGTGCAGCAGTCGGCACCATTCATATTAAGTTGGCAATGTTCACCTTCATGAGCTGTTTGGCGGGTTATCTTCCACCAGATCGTGGGTTTTTTGCTGGATGGATGATGGAGGCTTGGGCCGGGGAGAGGGGTTCCCCCCCAATGGGAGATCACCTATAACACCACAACTATTGATGGGTATGTGTGGAACCCTCCCTCGCATCTGCTCATCAGAGAGTGAGATCAAGCTGTTTACGGCAGCATTTATGGTGGCCTTTTTGGGGGCGTTCAGGGTCACGAGTTAGTAGCTGACATGGCAAGAGATAAGTCTTCTCGAGTGTTGGCTGTTGAGGATGTCAGTGTTGGGGACCAAGAGGTGACCCTGTGCTTGTGTCACTCAAAGACCGATCAACGTGGAAGGGTGTTCGCTGTTCGCTTGTCTCAGACTGGGTCCCCGACGCTGTGCCCAGTACGAGCCCTAGTGCAGTCCTTGGCGGTCACCTGGCGGTACCTGGTTTGCGTTGCCGTCACATGGATGACAGTTTCCTGACCAGGTATCAACTGTAGGCGGTGATGCGTGCCTCTTTGATGGCCATTAACATCCCAGCAGGATTGTTTGGTTCCCACTCCTTCAGGATAGGGGCGGCCAGTTTTGCTGCTACATCTGGCTTGCCAGACCATGAGATTCAAGCCATAGGCAGGTGGCGTAGCCGGGCATGAATGAATGAATTGTTTATTAAAGCGTGGCCATTGGCCATTGCAATACAATTTATACAAAACGAGAAGATGATTCCAAATACAAGCTTAAATAAAAAACTTAAAAGAGAGGGAGGGTAAGAGCAGCATCCTCCCACTTAAACCTAGTAAAATGTACATACACACAAAATTACTTAAAAGAAAAAAACAAACCACCCTCTTGAGATGAAAAACATAATACAAAAGGGCCCAGAACCCATCCCTCCCCCCACCCAGGAGCCTTTAGCATATGAAAGAAACCACAATCGGGAGGGAAAGGAGAACCCCCTCGGGAGAGACTGCATCATATTCAGCTTGAAAGGACCCTACAAGGGTCAACAAAGATTGGGCACCAGAAATAGTTGGCTTAAAGCCACAAAATAGCAGCAATCTGGCATAAGTTCTATTCAAGTGCTTAGACAAAGTGGCCAGCATAATGTTAATTTTTAAAGTGCAGCCTGGAATCCAAGAGCACACCTATGGGGTTTGACCATAATCCTCACAGAAGATAGGTAAATGGGCCTGTAGGTCATGAAAGCTTGCCAGGCGCAGACCAATTGGGACAGAAAACTCGCCATGATCTTAATAGTCTGAGTATCGGGACTGTTTAACAACAGAGTCAACAAAGTTTCCTGGGATCTCCCTGGGCAATTGGCCAGAATAGGAAGTAGTAACTGTTCCCTTATCGTGTCATACATATGACAATGAAGAATCATATGCGCTGGAGTCTCAACGGCCATATTGTCTAAAGGGCAGATTCTTTCCAGAAAAGGGGTCCCCCGGGGTCTTCCCTCAAATACCTGGGAGGGCAGGCATTCACCCTAGCCCAAAAAATTAGCCGTATTGCCCACAAAGAGATAGGTGCCCTGAGGTAGACTGCCATCTGGCCCATAGGGGGCAGCCAATCTTGGTAAGCCCTTACGTGGGGTGAGTCACTCACTTTTCCATGCTCACCCTGCCAGTATATATTGTCTGCTCTCATAAGAACTTCTTTCACAAGTGCCCCCATGGGCTTATGAGAAAGATAACTCATGAAAATCCCATGATTTGCAGCACCCCCTCTATCTCCTGGGATCATCTACTCACATGTTTATCTTTTGTGAGGGCTCTTAGCAACTCAGAGTGCTGTTTTACAGAAACTTTGCACCAAAACTTCAGTGCAGCCTCCAGAGCCACCTGTTGCCAGCTTTTTTGTCCCACTTCGAGTCTTGTAACCGCAAGAGGAGTGCCCCTGGGATTACCCAGGAGTCCCGCTAGAAACCTAGTTTGAACAGCGTTCAGATTTTGTGCAGAAAGAGGGGCCCATATTTCGGCCCCGTACAACAATTGGGACCTGGACTTTACATTAAGGACCTGGATAGCAGATTCAATCGCAGTCCTGCCCTGCCGGTTGAAGAGCCCAAAAATGGCAAGAGCTGAACCCTGGGCCTTAGCAATAGCACCAGAGAGATGCTCCTTCCATATTCCTGTTCTGTGGAAGGACAGACATAGGTATTTAAAAGAGGACACCTGCTGGATGGGATGACCCCCTATAGCCCATTGAAAAAGCTTTTTCTGGTTAGAGAAAATCATGATCTTAGATTTGTCAAAATTGATTGACAACCTGTGAGCATCACAGAAAGAGGAAAACATTTTCAACTGCCGATTCAGACCAATTCTCGTCTGCGAAAGTAACACCACATCATCGGCATAACATAAACATCCGACAGATCTGGTGGCTAACTTAGGCGGAAAACAGTGTGGAGCTGCCACCTTATGGATGAAATCGTTTATATAAAAATTAAAAAGAACTGGTGCAAGGACACACCCTTGCCGCACTCCCAGTGATGTCTTAATTGGAGGTGTAATGTGTCCCTGATCATCCACTCTTACCATCAGCGCAGAGTTATCATGTAAGGTGCGTATAAGGCAAAGTAATCTGCCGTCGACAGAGGTCTTCTGGAGTTTCCTCCAAAGGATTCCCCGGTCGACGGAGTCAAAAGCAGCTCGCAGGTCTAAGAAGGCCACATACAGCTTTCCATTTGCTGCTTTGTACTTGGATACCAGATGCGCCAGAACAAAACACTGTTCAATAGTTGAGCGCCCATTTTGAAAACCTGCCTGCTCGGGAGCTTTCGCTCCCTGTTGTTCCATCCAGTCAACCAGTTTGTTCAAAAGGTATTTGGCATAAATTTTACTGACCACACACAATAGACTGATTGGTCTAAAGTTGGCCGGGTTAAGCCTGGACCCCTTTTTAAAGATGGGAACTATCAGCGCCTTACTGCACTCGGATGGCATCCTACCAGTGGCATTAATAGCAGTAAAAAGAGCTGCTAGAGGAGCACACCACCAGTTCTTATGCACTTTAGTAAAATTTATATGTAAAAGGTCCGGGCCAGGGGCCTTATTGCTCTTAAAAGAGTCAATCAGAACTATCACCTCCAGCTCCGTAACCGGAGACCAAGCAGGAAAATCCCCTATAGATGGAATGGGGCAATCCTGGAGCAGGACACCATCTGCAGGGCAGTATAGTCCAGCAAAATGTTCCATCCGGACAGTCGGGGCAATTTGCAGTTTCGAGGGCCTTATACCACGGCTAGATGGTTTATTGACCATCTGCCAAAACTTCCGAGAGTCTTTCTGCTCGGCTGCACGTAAGAGCTCCCGCCATTAGGATCCCATATAGTCCCTCTTCCCTCTCTTGATAGCACACGTATATTCTGTCCGTAAGGAAATATAGTCGGTAAGTGAGGTCTGCGAGGGATTTAACTTGTAATTTCTGAGCAGGGACTTTAATTTGGTTCGGAGGAGATGACAATTCTTCCCGAACCATACTTTATGTTTCCTGGCTGACTGTTGGTTTCCCTCTGGAGGCTGAATGTGCTGCTGAAATTTCTGGCTGAGCTGCTCATATCTATCCACCACTAGCACTGGGTCCATTGTCTGTAATAGCATATTCCTCAAATTGAACACCCCAGATTGCTGGGATAAGTCCTTCAATGTGGTTAAGAGGGCCTCCCCCCATGGGGGTGCCTTACAAATTGCCAACGAGGTTTCCCCTTGAGGGGGCAAATCTACGGTTGCAACATCTGGATCCCCTACAGCCAACTTAAGGGTAAGAGGGAGACGATCTCCTATAATACTGGACCCAATGGCGAAGTCTCTGATATAAGGAAGGGCTGCTGGGGACACCCTAATGTAATCCACCATGCTGGCACCTAATGGGCCAAGGTAGGTGAGCTCGCCCTCCATATCATTAAACCCCGAACCATTCAGACCACAAATTGCTGGCAATCAGAAACTTAACGAACCTGATGCCCGATGAATTGATTTTAGGATCCCTTGATTCCCTGGTTTTAAGTGGGTCGAACTGGGGAATAGCAGACACATCACAATATGAACTAATGGCCTGATTATTTGGACCAAGCCTTGCGTTGAAATCACCCGTAAGAATTAAAAGACCCTCCGGGTACTGAAAAAGTAATTCCTCTATGAACTGTCCCAGAACATCCCAGCAATCTTCTTTATAGGATCTTACATTGCTAGGTGGTATATAAATTGTAAGTATGATCCAGGTGTATCTACCAATTACAGCAGCAAAACCTAGAGTCAGCTGGGCCAGCGAAACTATAACAATATCCTTAAGCAGAGGTGGTTGAGCGACAAGGCAGCCCAAGCTGCCTCATGCCCTACCCCTAGTGCTATAGGATACTGCAGAAAGATCATATGCTACAAACCCATCCAACTCCAAAGAAGACGTGGCCCAGGTCTCTTGTAATAACAAAACATTAAAGGTTTTAAAGGCCAAAAATTCTGGATCAGTCCTAAGCCTAGCCCAGTCTGCTATATTCCAGGAACAAATTGAGATAGACCCACCCACCAGGGGAGGGTCTATCATAGATCTAAAGGGGAAAGCACTACTGGCTGATCCCCTCCTGCAGACAAAGCTAGGGGTCCACCTCTCGAGGCCTCGCTTTCCACTGGCTCTGAAGTGGCCTCCACTGCAAGGAAAGAATCACAGGCCAGAGTGGCAGAGGAAACCTCAGCCACTCCTTGGTCAGCCAGTTGTAATAACCTTGTGTTAATAGGGGCCAGATGGAGTTTCCTAGGTGGGGTGTCACCATATTGAGTAAGATTCTGAGGGGCACGGCCAAAAGTTCCTTTGAGGGCACCCTGAGGGACAAAGCCGGAAGAAGGAGTAAGGGGGAAAATCCCCTCCTCTCTAAAAACCTGAGTAAGAAAAATCCCCCAGGATGAAAATAAATCTGTGTGGAGAACAAAATTATCCACTAATTGAGGAAATCTGAAGTAAACAACTAAACATTGGGTCTGACCCATAGCGGGCAAAGGAAGAATTGATTGAATAGATCCAGTTGGAACTAACCGGCCCATAATTTGGGACAGGTAGAGGCTAATAGTTGACTTAGAGTGCCATAGCGGGGAATATCCACACCACAATGGGCAGATATAAAAGGCGAGTGCACTAGGCTCCAAAGAGCGGGAGGGGGGGTTACTCCTCCCTTGAGGGGCATGCACTGTCTCCCCCAGATCTTCTCCAATTGTGATCTTAAGAGCCTCCCCAAAAATAGGGGAAGTCTGGGAGGCAACTGATACCCCCTGTGCCTTCTTAATTGGCTGTTGTCAAGATCCCTTTTGACAACATGGAGGAGGTCCAGTACGGCATTCAACCGTAAGTGCCTCCAATTGTCCATACAACTTCTGGACAAGGTCCCCAATTAGACAGGATTGGTTACCCAGCACCTCAAGAAAAGAGGGGTCAATATTAGAGCCAGAGGGGGATAGGCAGTCAAAACCCCTAAGGGATAGCTGTGGGCTGGAAAGTAGCAAAGGGGGGGAGCCAGAGCCTTCTGGTAAATCTGCTGTAGGGGACTCAGGCAGCCGGGATTGAGGCCCTGATGTTGACAAGGAGACCCGAATCTCAGGGTGCTCTAACAAGGGACTGGCCTGGGGGCTTTTAAGAAAATCCTCTAGATGTGATTGCTTTACCCGGGAACGTGTCCTGGTGGTCACTCCCTGATGTTTCTTCTTTCTAGTCATTATAGATTAAATAAAAGCACAGATCGGGGCAGATGACCTTAACCCCTAGTATGCCCAGCGGCAATATTAACTTGCCCCTGCCCGGCCCAAGTTTATGCAACACAATGAAAATAAATAGACAAAATTGCAGGGCACTACTATCCACAAAACATACAATCACCAGGTCCCACACCACAGTACCATTGTCAAAGCCACAGTGGCTCCGGGTGGCTCCTTAATGCCAATATTCAGTTCCCCCTGTCTGATACGCTGGCGACAGGGTCCACCAACCACCCCACAGCAAATCAGTCAAGGAGGTGGGATCCTTCTACTCCTCCATGCTGTTTGTCTGTCTGTCCACAGGTAAGGGGGGGCACCCATGCCCACGCACAACCCCACGAATGGCCCCACCAATGGGCGACACCCTTTGGTGTCACCCTTCGGCTGGCGCCCAAGGGCTGACACCCAAAGGGCACCAGGTGTAGCCGGGCATACGTCATATCCCGCCTGCAGTTGAGTCACCAGTAATGTTTGTCTGTTTCCCCAGGTTTCTGTCGTCATCAAAGGAGCGTGGTCTGGATCATGGGCCACAGCTTGGTTCGTTGGGCGGCAAGGCATCAGAAAGATCACACTGGGGAGCACAGTTGGAGTTGTTGGCCTATGCCCAGATCCGTTGGATGGGCCATGAAGGCATGCGATGGCAGCAGTTGATCCCCACATTAGAAAGGGAAATGGGACATTACAGGGATGATGGGGTGCACTTGTCACCAGCTGGAAACAAATGGTACCTGTTGGAGTTGAAGGAGAAGTTAGGAGAAGTTTTGTTTGGTGCAAAGTAGGTGGGGCTCGGGTATGTCTGGCAAGGCCGGCGGACCCTGAGTGGCAGGGATCCAGCACCAGAGTTAGGCAGGTCATAAGTTAGAATAGGGCATCTCCATAAGAGATGGGGCGTGATGCCAGCCGCAATTGCAGGGTATGGCAAGCGATGGAGTCAACCACCTGGGAGAAGTGACCGCGAGGGCTGTAGGGACACATATTGTCCCCAGCTCGAGGGCACTATCCTCCTTCCTCCGGCTCGGAAGGGGCCTTGTCCCCCTTCCAATAGCCCATTAGCGGGGAGGGGGAGACGTCTGTGCAGTTGATAGGGACTGGTACCTGATGGTATATCAGGGCAATCCTTGAGTTATGTTTGTGGTTCATGAGAGGTGCTGGACCCAAATCACATGAGTGATTGCCCCCACCATTCCAATTCAAAGTTAATTAATAAAGAGTGTGGCCATTTAAATCCATTTCTGTTGTGTCGTGTCTCATCTCTATGGATAAAGATACCTGTAGCTTTTAACTGCCTCTGGCGTTGCCACAACTCCGAGGCAGTAAGCCCATCACTAAATACCAATTCCCACCTCTGGAAGCGGCCCCTACTCAGAAGGGGAAGTATGTCAAGAATCTGGTCCTGGGCCAGGGTTAGGCCCATAGTTAAGTGGATATAATCTAAAAATCCCTCTCAGGATGGAGTGAAAATAAAACAGGAGAAGGACATTGGAGGAGGGCACCTTTGGTTACAGAATTCTCGTAAACCAAAGGAAGCCATGGTTCCATCTGAGTAGCCATATCCACCCCCTGCTGAACCACAGAAGAAGGAGGGTGTGACATAGAAGTAAGCTTATTAAATTTGAGCCACAAACCCCCCACCAGCACCTTCATGGAGAAAAGGAGCTCATTGAAGTTTGTCAACTTTTCCTCTAACTCTTTGAACCTGATATCCAGGTCAATCTCTTGCCAGATGAAAAAATTATCAAATCTATGACTAAACGCCACAAATTGCTGGTAAAAATAAATCAGCCAAATAGGGGACTCTAGGGGTCCCTGAGGCGGGATAGGAGGAGAGCATTCTAACTGAGAAGCAGGAGTATCACTCGAGGTTCCTAATTCAGCTCTAGCTAAACTGGGGGGGGGGGGGGGGG
>QEPC01008654.1:412927-427636 GCA_003113815.1 Sphenodon punctatus | reverse complement strand
TACAGGAAGGCAATTGTATAGGAACACTTTATTCCTTTCCAACCATGCACTGATGGAATGGAATAATTCAGGATTAAAATTTTCTCCTGGTTTGCTTAACATCACCTTCCTTTTTTACATAAAAAACTCACAACCATCCAACATGACTCCACATAGCAACCAGTCAGTCATGCCATCAGCACAGGGCATACTTAAATTCACATTAACCTATAGGAGTACTAAAAAGGTACAAAGTTCACACGAAAACAGAGCGAACATAATTGATCAACCTAAATGTTGAGCAATCCAGTAAACAGACACCTCCAAGTGTTTCAGGAGGAAACGGGGGTTCCAGCATCTGATCTGGACCAATATCCTTCCTTGCACTGAAAACCTTTAGGCAGATGCACTTAAAAAGCCAATTTGACATTCACATATTTTGCAGTTCTAAGTCTGCTTTACTTAATTATAAATTCTTAACACATAATTATACTAACAAAGGCACAATTTAACTTTCTGCAAAAATGAAAGGAATTACAGCTTCTCAAGCTGCTCCAAAATAAGATAAAGAAAATTCTATAGGTGCCTGGACAGAAACTGGTAACCTGGGTAATAGAAAGAGGTGGAAGAGTGAAATGTTCGGTCCAATAGGCCACATTGAACCCGACATCTGCTGTCCAACATTCTAGTTGGCCACAATAATGGTGCTATAATGTACTTTTTACTATTCCGTTTCCCTCTTTCCCTTTCAGCACTGTTTTCTGACCAGGCCAAGATAGCAGCATGCTTTTCTTTGAATCCAAGTTACTGCAGGTTCTTAAAATTTGTTATTTAATTGCTCTACACACCAGTGGAATTTGAAACAGTTATTTACATGATGTTAACCAATTAAAACTAATGCAGCCCAAGACAGGACTACTAGTTCGTCTTGGGGGGGCAAATCTCCAAAATAGCTTCCAACAGTGAAGCATGGGCTGCTTTTGGTTCCTGAGCTGTTGGCACCTTTGCTGGCCAGTTACTTGCAGCAAATAATCTTTGGTGCAGCACAGGAGGGAGAGCAGCCCTCCGCAACTGATTTAAATCAGCCCAATTAGGGTCATAACAGTTTGAAGCTCATCTTTGAAGCTTTGCGGTTCCTCTCCAATGTTAGAAAATTCTGTCACCAACTTTTTCAGCTCAGTGGGTGACCCAAGAACATGGACTTGTCGCACTTCCTCATTTGCCTCCCCCAGTTCAGGATAGAAAACTTTTCTATCCTGAGCAGCTGCAGCACAGTTTGTAAAGGGACGGCTCGCAAAGGGACTAAAAATAGCTGAGCCTCTGGCAAAGCCAACAGCATCAGAACCCAGTGAAGTGCCAGCCTGCACCCGCAAAGGAACAGACTCGAGCACAGACCTAGACGCACCGACGCTGCCCGTGGTATCAGGGAGGGGAACTGCCTGCACGGACGCTGGCAACAGCAGTAACTGTGCAGCCGGGGCTCCCCAGGGCTGCCGCAGGGGCAGAAGTACAGGGCTGAAAAAAATCTAATCAATCCAGAAAGCAAGGTCTAAGCACACAATTCACTGCAGTCTGCACTCATGAACATACCACAGTCACTTCCAACAGCCACTGACTCAAATTACAGAGGGAAAAATCTTCATGCTTATTAACAAGCAACTCAACCCTTGAGACTTCTCAAGTACTCACTCACTGGGGAATACACAGGAATTTCAACAGATTCCTTTTCACACACTCACTCAACTATTAACTCTATCACTCCCACAAGTATTTCAGTTAAACTCAGTTTTAAACTGGGAGAGGGGGATAAATCACTCAAACCCCCAAGTCACCAGATTTCACAGAGGCACATATCTGCAAAATTAACCTACCCCGTCGGGCAGGTAATTAGCCCCATTCAGGGCAGCTATCCCAATTCAAGGAGCCTTGCAATGCAACACAGCTTCTTCCCAGACCCAGGTAGCATTTACATTCACAGGGAAATCACTCCCATCACATAATCTGCACAATTCAATCCCCTCAGGATTGACATATGCATTTAGAAATCCCCTCTCCTGGCAGGATTCCCAATCCCCACAGATTTTGCATATGTAATTAGAATTCCCTCTAGGCAGAATTCTGCAGATCCACTTCCCTGACTAGTCTTCTGTTCTGTAGCTACTTTATTCACTTGCTGTTTACACTAACAAGGATGTCTGGCAGTTCTGACCACCCAGCTTATGACTGTTCGAAAGGCATCTGCCCAAATGGTTTGGTTCCCAGAGTCCACGGGCAGCCCCTCACCCATACCTCCACAGGGATTTCAAAAGGCCCCCTACCCTTATCTGGCACCCAGAGGAGGGAGGGAAGCAGCCCACAGGCCCTCTGGACCCAGCCAGGCAATTAGCCTTCCCAGCCAATGCACCAATTTGTAGAAGAAAATGCCATACTCACGCAAAGCTGTTGGTAAATTCTGTCAGAGTTCTTTATTGATCTCAAAGCGCAAAGAGAGCAGACCTGAAAACATGCAAGTCTCCAGGCTGGTCTGTCAGATTCCAAACTACATAGGTATTTTATATAGTTACCTGTTCAAGCAAATACATACAGGATGTTAATCAATGACATCATACAAAGTAAAAGGTTACAGCAGTTGTTTACATAGACAGCAAGAAGATTCTCAAAACAATATAACTAGACTTGTTTATATAACAAGGTGCCTGAGACTATCTAATTAATAACCCCAGCTGCAAGGTCATTATTTGCTATCTACTGTGGGAAGGGACAGTGAAACTGGTTCTCAACCTTGCCTTGAGACAAAGCCTAGAAAAGGAAATGTTTATATCTTGTGAGTAGGCCAAAACTCAGTTCTGTAAAGAACAGTTCTTTACCCAGCATACCTGTCTTCCATTTTACTCTGGCTAATGGTAGCTTAATTTCCATCAATAAAGAGTTCTCCACAATCACAATGGGGGAGGAACAGGGCTCCAGGGAAGCCCACAGCCATGGGGGGAAAAAAATAAAAATAAATAAAAAAAAGAACAGGGAAGCCCACAGCCATGGGGGAAAAAAAAAAAAAAAAAAAAAAAAAAAAAAACGGGGACCCGCGCCGCGGGGGGGGAAAAAAAAAAAAAAAAAAAAAAAAAGAGGAACAGGGAAGCCCACAGCCATGGGGGGGGGGGAAGAGGAACAGGGAAGCCCACAGCCATGGGGGGGGGGGAAGGAACAGGGATCCAGGGAAACACAGAGAACACAACAGGGAGGACAACACTAACCAGACACCCAAACAACCAACACCATAGGAAAGGAAGACTCACTGACAAAAGGAGGCAAAGATGCTGCATAAAACATCACAGAACTATTCTCACACACAAGGGGTAAGAGCAGTTGCTTCCTGTGGCTGCACCACAGGCTGTATATCAACCTGTGGCCAATCAGGAAGCCAGGAGCCAAAATCAAGGAGACAAGGCACAGCTGGGAAAAGGCGTGGTCACACAGGAGGGGGCGGAGATGTGGAAAAGGACCCAAGCCTCCGAAGCTGCCCCTTATTCTTGCCTGGAGTGGCACCAGCCTTTAAAGCAGCATTTCAAATTCTCCAGGACTGAGGGTTCAAGACCCAGTCCTGGCACTATGTAATCTGCAAACTGGCAGACCAGGCTGTTTCCTTATATGGATTCAGTTCTGCTCTCTCTCTCTCTCTCTCTGTGCTTTGAGATCAATAAAGAACTTCTGACAGATTTTACCAACAGTGCGTGAGTATAAATTTTCCTCGACAGTTTGGTGCATTGGCCGGGAAGGCTCTTAGCCCGGCTGGTTCCAGGGGGGGCTGCAGACCATCTCTCTCCCACCTTCAGGCGCCAGATAAGAAAAGGGACCTTTTGAAACCCCTATGGAGGTGTAGGTGAGGGGCTGCCTGTAGGCTCTGGGAACCAGACCATTGGGCAGACGCCTTCCGAACATTTTTTTAAGCTGTGTGGTCGGATCTGTCAGACATTCTTGTTAGTGTAAATAGTAAGTAACAAGAGTAGTTACAAACGACTAGTCAGTAAAAAGTTCAGTGGGTCCACAGAATCCTGCTGAGTGGGGATTCTAAATACATATACAAACTCCATGGGGGTTGGGAATCCTGCCGGAAGAGTGACAGAGTTGGAGTTTGTGTGAAGAAAGGAATGTTAATGAGTGCAGACTGCAGTGAATTGTGTTGTCAGACTTAGCTCCCTGTAGTTTAAAGCATTGAAGTTGATTTGTCCTTATGTGAAACCCTGTGTGAGTGGAAAACAAAATAAAAAAATATGGGGAATGGTGGGTTCAAGGAGCTCTCCTCCCTGCCAAAAGGAAGCCCAGCTTGGTATATGTACATAATTTTTGAAAAAAATGTTTGTACATTTTTAGATGTGTGGAACAAGTATACCCAAGATCAGCCTGAACTGCAGTTCCCTCGATTTGGCTCTTTTGATTTAGATAAATTTTTTAATCTCCGTAGTGTCCTACGGTTAAAGGGCTGTAAAGTGCATTGGACTCAATGAGTTGCATTTTTAGATTGTCATATTGAAGCTTCCAAATGTAAGCACTAATTTGAAGTTAGGTCTCTTTTAGACTCTCGGGACAAATTAAAAACCCAACTAAAGCAGTTAATGAGTGCTCTCAAACCTGATCAGGTCTGCATACGTGATACTCTAGCAGTATCTTTGTATTTTCAATTTGGCTTGCCTGAAGGCACAGATGAGGAGACTTCTGAAGTGGATTTTTGCAGCCCTGCATTTCTACCACCTTATCATCCAAGCAATGCTGGGGTGCCCCAAATGCAGCAGCTGCCATCTCTATCGGGTTTTATGCAGACAACTACCCTTCCCGATAGTATTGGTTTATTTTTGCCTGCTCATGAAGCATTTTCAGTGGTGTCAGCTCCCTTGCAGGACAGGCTGGTGTGTCACTGAATTGAGCTCAGCTGTTTTTAGTCCTGTTTTAGGCTGCACTCGTCTAAATTGGTTTTCATCATGTGGATAACTTTGTTTAAGATTCCGCAGGTGTGTAGAGCAATTAAATATTAAATTTTAAGAACCTCCAGTAACTAAATTTAAAAGAAAAGCATGGAAATACAATCAGCTGTAGCTCTGATAGAGAACAAGAGTACGGGTGGAATGACAAAAAAAGAAACTGGAAACAAGGTAAGGCCACAGGGACTGGAACAACCGCTATGAGAACTGGGTGGAATGACAAGTGTGCGCCACAGTTATTAATCTTAAGCAGTTATTTCTTTCAGTTACTTGTCATTTCGTCTCTTTGACATAGCATTCCTCCTGTCATTGCACCTAGTTCCTTGATAGTGCACCCTGCCCCTCTTCATCCCTCTAATTCCACCCACTCTCCCTAGTGCCTGCCTCATTATTGCACCCCCTCCTACGCCCTACTCCCAGAGATGCAGCTCCATTGTATACTTTCACAGCCACTTCACGGGGTCTGCAAATTACAACCCGATTTGTAGAGCTAGTGTGGTGCAGTGGATACGGTGCTGGACTTGGGCCTGGGAAGCCAGCGTTCAAATACTGTCCCAAGTTATGAACTCAGTGGGTGGCCCTGGGCAAGTTACAATCTCTCAGCCTCAGTTCCCCATCAGTCAAAGGGGAGATATAGANGGGGGGGGGGGAAGAGGAACAGGGAAGCCCACAGCCATGGGGGGGGGGGAAGGAACAGGGATCCAGGGAAACACAGAGAACACAACAGGGAGGACAACACTAACCAGACACCCAAACAACCAACACCATAGGAAAGGAAGACTCACTGACAAAAGGAGGCAAAGATGCTGCATAAAACATCACAGAACTATTCTCACACACAAGGGGTAAGAGCAGTTGCTTCCTGTGGCTGCACCACAGGCTGTATATCAACCTGTGGCCAATCAGGAAGCCAGGAGCCAAAATCAAGGAGACAAGGCACAGCTGGGAAAAGGCGTGGTCACACAGGAGGGGGCGGAGATGTGGAAAAGGACCCAAGCCTCCGAAGCTGCCCCTTATTCTTGCCTGGAGTGGCACCAGCCTTTAAAGCAGCATTTCAAATTCTCCAGGACTGAGGGTTCAAGACCCAGTCCTGGCACTATGTAATCTGCAAACTGGCAGACCAGGCTGTTTCCTTATATGGATTCAGTTCTGCTCTCTCTCTCTCTCTCTCTGTGCTTTGAGATCAATAAAGAACTTCTGACAGATTTTACCAACAGTGCGTGAGTATAAATTTTCCTCGACAGTTTGGTGCATCGGCCGGGAAGGCTCTTAGCCCGGCTGGTTCCAGGGGGGGCTGCAGACCATCTCTCTCCCACCTTCAGGCGCCAGATAAGAAAAGGGACCTTTTGAAACCCCTATGGAGGTGTAGGTGAGGGGCTGCCTGTAGGCTCTGGGAACCAGACCATTGGGCAGACGCCTTCCGAACATTTTTTTAAGCTGTGTGGTCGGATCTGTCAGACATTCTTGTTAGTGTAAATAGTAAGTAACAAGAGTAGTTACAAACGACTAGTCAGTAAAAAGTTCAGTGGGTCCACAGAATCCTGCTGAGTGGGGATTCTAAATACATATACAAACTCCATGGGGGTTGGGAATCCTGCCGGAAGAGTGACAGAGTTGGAGTTTGTGTGAAGAAAGGAATGTTAATGAGTGCAGACTGCAGTGAATTGTGTTGTCAGACTTAGCTCCCTGTAGTTTAAAGCATTGAAGTTGATTTGTCCTTATGTGAAACCCTGTGTGAGTGGAAAACAAAATAAAAAAATATGGGGAATGGTGGGTTCAAGGAGCTCTCCTCCCTGCCAAAAGGAAGCCCAGCTTGGTATATGTACATAATTTTTGAAAAAAATGTTTGTACATTTTTAGATGTGTGGAACAAGTATACCCAAGATCAGCCTGAACTGCAGTTCCCTCGATTTGGCTCTTTTGATTTAGATAAATTTTTTAATCTCCGTAGTGTCCTACGGTTAAAGGGCTGTAAAGTGCATTGGACTCAATGAGTTGCATTTTTAGATTGTCATATTGAAGCTTCCAAATGTAAGCACTAATTTGAAGTTAGGTCTCTTTTAGACTCTCGGGACAAATTAAAAACCCAACTAAAGCAGTTAATGAGTGCTCTCAAACCTGATCAGGTCTGCATACGTGATACTCTAGCAGTATCTTTGTATTTTCAATTTGGCTTGCCTGAAGGCACAGATGAGGAGACTTCTGAAGTGGATTTTTGCAGCCCTGCATTTCTACCACCTTATCATCCAAGCAATGCTGGGGTGCCCCAAATGCAGCAGCTGCCATCTCTATCGGGTTTTATGCAGACAACTACCCTTCCCGATAGTATTGGTTTATTTTTGCCTGCTCATGAAGCATTTTCAGTGGTGTCAGCTCCCTTGCAGGACAGGCTGGTGTGTCACTGAATTGAGCTCAGCTGTTTTTAGTCCTGTTTTAGGCTGCACTCGTCTAAATTGGTTTTCATCATGTGGATAACTTTGTTTAAGATTCCGCAGGTGTGTAGAGCAATTAAATATTAAATTTTAAGAACCTCCAGTAACTAAATTTAAAAGAAAAGCATGGAAATACAATCAGCTGTAGCTCTGATAGAGAACAAGAGTACGGGTGGAATGACAAAAAAAGAAACTGGAAACAAGGTAAGGCCACAGGGACTGGAACAACCGCTATGAGAACTGGGTGGAATGACAAGTGTGCGCCACAGTTATTAATCTTAAGCAGTTATTTCTTTCAGTTACTTGTCATTTCGTCTCTTTGACATAGCATTCCTCCTGTCATTGCACCTAGTTCCTTGATAGTGCACCCTGCCCCTCTTCATCCCTCTAATTCCACCCACTCTCCCTAGTGCCTGCCTCATTATTGCACCCCCTCCTACGCCCTACTCCCAGAGATGCAGCTCCATTGTATACTTTCACAGCCACTTCACGGGGTCTGCAAATTACAACCCGATTTGTAGAGCTAGTGTGGTGCAGTGGATACGGTGCTGGACTTGGGCCTGGGAAGCCAGCGTTCAAATACTGTCCCAAGTTATGAACTCAGTGGGTGGCCCTGGGCAAGTTACAATCTCTCAGCCTCAGTTCCCCATCAGTCAAAGGGGAGATATAGATATATACGTGTGTGTGTGTGTCCCCCTCCACCCTTGTCTTAGATTGTAAGCCCACTGGGCAGGGACCGGTCTCCAAAAAGTCTGTGACTGTAAAGCACTGTGTACACCTAGTACTGCTATAGGAAGTAGAAGTAGTAGTAGATTTTATTTCCAAACTGCTATTGCAGTTTCCTCCATTCCTTCCAAAGGGCAATCCATGTTATTAATTTCAATATGTACCCAACTTCAAATTAATATTAAACATTTATACAGCATTGTCCCCCGCTTCAATGTTGCCCCCAACCTGCAACGAGAAAGAGGATTTGCCCATCGCTTTGACCACGTGCAGCCCCTCACCTCCTCTTTTCACTGGCTCCCCCTATCTGAACGCATCCTGTACAAGCTCCTAGTCTTCACCTATAAAACTCTTCACAGCCTCGCTGCCCCCTACCTCTTTGTGCTAATTTCCCTCCGTACTCCAGTCCATGAACACCACTCCTCCTCTGTCCCCTCTCTTGCCCTCCCACGCCTCCCCTGCTCACCTAACTGCCTTCGTCCCTTCTCCCTAGCTGCTCCCCATGCCCGGAACTCCCTCCCTGCCCACATCTGCCTCGCCCCCTCCCTTCGTACCTTCAAATCCCTCCTCAAGACCCACCTCTTCCGCTCTGCCCTCCCCGACTCCTCGCTCCGCTCTCCTAACTCCTGCTGATGCCCTCCATCCAGTACAGTCTGTTACCTGAGCTCTGTGTGCTCATATCCTCACCACATTGACCAGCCAGCCATCATTCTCGATGTAACCAGGCCAAGCATGTGCACCTGGGACCTCGCATCCTCGTCAGTGTTACACCCCAGGTCTCTCCCTCTGTTCCCCTTCCTTCGTCTACCCCCCCCCCCCAGTGTCTCAGATTGTAAGCCCTAGGGCAGGGACCGTGTCTATTCCATTACTTTTTAAAGTGCCAGGTCCATTGCTGGTGCTATATAAATACTTGATAATAATAATAATAATTAATAATTAATTGGCGCTGAAAGACCAAGGCAAAGCGTGGGGGCATGGAGCCTAAGTTGGAAACAAGCACAATATGTGAGACTGTACAATTTCTCTACTGCTTACATGGCACGGAAGTTAAGGCTGTCCTGTTCTCTCGAACTCATATAAAAGCTGCCCCTTGACCCACTCCTGGTGTTGCTGCCAACCTGGAAAAGGATTGGGAATGAAGGACCTATGTTAAGTGTAGATGTATAGACCCAAAGTTGTAATGGAGGACAATGGGATAGGTGGAGATGGGTGGGACGCAGGAGCGTGAATACCCACCCGTTCCCATTCCCATGGATGTTCACCCACCCATCAGATGGGTGGAGATGGGTGGGTGCATCTTGTGTGAAAAGGGCCTGTGGCACAGCTGGTCCGGGGGGTCACTGGTGTTGCAAGCAATAACTGATTCGCAATCAGCAAGGACAAATGCAGCTGAAGGTTTAAAAACAGAACTTTACTTAAGCTTTCCAGGTGCAGATCCTTAGTTGCATCTAACTAGTCGTAAGACAAAATAGAGACTGAGACAATGAGAGAGAAGGGAAGAAGGAGTGGTTACACAAAGGAATTCAGCTGTAAAAGCCCATCTCCCTTCCATGTACGCATAAATGTAGCAGCGCCATCTGTTGGCTCTGTAGTCAATTACTGTTCTTAATACAGCAGGCATTAACTTATGGATGTTGCATATACCAACAACTGGATGAATACTTGGAGCTCGGGGTGGACCTGTTAGATCTGAGTCTCTGCAGTGGGTGGAGGGTGCCTGAAATGGGCGGACAGGTAGTTTGGTGTCTGGCTGGAGACAGGTTGCTGGTGCAGGCTCCATGTCTGGGGTGAGGACATGAACCCAGAGGGATGGTTTTCATGCCTTGTCAGAGGGGGTGATGGGTGTGGAGTGCCTGCAGCGAGCACATTGGCTCGGGTTCTGGGGGTAGGTTGGTGTTGTCTGGGTTGTGGTGGAATAGCTCTCCAATGATGATGGGTTTCATGGGTTTATCCTACTCCCCCAGGGCAGGCAGTGGCACCCAGGCGGCCTAGCTCACAGACCAAGGCCTCCCCACACAACCTGCTCCCCCTGGAGATGAGGCCTTGATCTGACATTTTAGAAATGAGGAGGTTTCCAAGCTGGGTTTGAGATGGGCCCATTATGAAGCTCAGAATGATCCCCACAGTTTAGCTGTAGGTTCAGATTCCCAAAGCTGAAACCCTGCCCCGCTCCCCTGTGCGCCTGCTGAGTGGAGAGCAACACCTCCGACCCAGCGACCAGGTCAGGCTGTGTTCAATCTAAGCAGGGCTGGCTCCAGGATTTGCGGGGCCATGGGCTAAGTTTGGGTTTGGGGCCTAACTTGCATGATTTACATAATCAGCACCATCACCAACCCCTTAGCATCCCACACGCAGCGCCCCCTTGCCACGTCCGTCCCACAGATCCACCCCCAATAGCCCCCCCCAGAGTGTCCCTCTGTTTAGCCCCCCAACTTTTCTCCCATCCCTTCAACACAGGGAAGGAACGGCAGGAGGGGGGAGGGTAGTATTGCACATAAAGAACATTAGGAGGGGGGGCGACAGGGCTGTCTGGGGGCTCAGATCGCAGGAGGAGGGGAAGGTATTTTCTGGGCCGGGTGGCCCTTACCTGCTGGGTCTGGGTCTTCCGGGAAGGCTGGGGGTCAGCCAGAGGCAGCCTATAAGCTGCTAGGCAGGAGGGGACAGGAAGGACATTCTGGTGGGTCTCTCCTTGATCTGAATAGCGGCTCCCTCCTCCCCTCCAGGGGCTCAGGGGGAAGCCTGGATGCTGAAAAGAGGAAATTCCTGGCACCAAAGAACACAAGAGTTTGGTTTTCCCTGACAATTGCTCTTTATACGGGGAGAGCAGAATATTGGAATCAATTGGCCAAAGGAGCATGTTCCCCACTGCCCTCTGCTGGCTGATGTCAGAACTGCTCATCCCTAACGCCCATAAATCCTCTCCTGTTAATGGAAACTCCTGTTCTGCTCTAGCAACTGGGTCTGTACGGGCAGGTGGGGCTGCGTTCTAGCCCTGCTGTCAGTGTGACGCTCCAAGTGACTCGGGGATGCAGCCCAGGGATATCGGGGAAGGCCTAGGCCTCACATTTCTCTTCAAGTCTGACTTCTCTGAATATTCAGAACGAGTTCCAGTCGAAGGGAATAACCAGGCCCTGGCTCTCCTGGGGGCATTTCCAAACTAAGGGTCACTGAGCCCACCGGCCCTGCTGAGAAGCAGAGAGCAGCTTTGCTGGGATCTCACAAACAAACACGTTTTCTCCAGTTGTGCCGCTGGGCGCAGAGCTGCAGAGAATCCACAGCTTTGGGGAGGTGATTATCCCCTTTGTAATTATCCAAAATACTATCCTTGGCCCCGTCTCCTTGCTGAAGCCCCATGGATTTCCAGAGGCTGCATGAAAATCAATGACAAAACAACAAACTACTAACCAAAATAAAACCAAAAAAGTAGCTCTATAAAGTATATTTACTGGTTCTGAATACAACATGAAAACTCTAATGACCATATAAACATGACATGAAAACTACGTACAATACAAAGAGTTAAAAGTTTTAAACTACTGAAAAATACAACCCGGTATAACTCAATGCAGCCCCATGCGTTTCGCCTGCTGGGGTGACCCATAGACTGGCCCAGAAAGGGAGAAGGGCTTTCTGGTCCCCGCTTGTAGGGTCCTGGATGCTAAGCCTAGGGCTCAGCTTCTCTATGGGGCTGCCGTTTGGGCTCTCCACTGTCCCTATGACCTGGCCTCCTTTCAGGCCAGTTTTTTTCACTCCTTATTAAGGATGCCAAATGGTGTACCCTCTGCAGCCATTCGCTTGGAGCTTGGCCAGTGCACCTGGAATATTTATACCTGGCTTCAGGCAATCGCCCTCTGGACTCGTATTCAGCAGGCTTCTACCCCGGATTTACTTTTTTTCTTGAGAGAAGACACCTATGTTGGTTCTTGGGACAGTCTGGTTACTGCCAAGATTTCTGCCTTGGGCTTGCCCTTGCCGGACCTTCCGTCAAAGGATCTAAACGTTGTTAAGGCTGAGGCCACGGTCAGGCTTATGGACATTAACCAGCAGAAGGATTCTGCTCACGTAGCCGAGTGTCCCTTTTTGCTTCATTATTTTTCTCTGGCTGCTAATTTTGCTAGCCCTGCAAGGTACTTGTTGACCAACTGCTCTTACAGGAAGATCTGTTTATTTCTCCAGGCCCGATTGAATGTTCTCCCCACTCGGATGCTTGACAGGCGCTGTGCTGGAATCCCGTGTCATTTAAGGCTCTGCCCCTTTGATTTCCTGGAGGCTGAGTCTTTGGAGCACATTTTGTGCTCCTGTCATTTGTATGATCATTTTAGGGAGCTTTGGTTATCCAAATTTATTTATTGGGGCTCTCTTGCCTGGTAGAACCCCATTAGAAATTTCTCGTTGGCTTGTGTGTGATTTTTCTGACTCTATGACCTTTGCTGTAACGTCCTTTTTACTTGACGAGTTTGAGGCCCGCCGGAAGCTTTTATTATTTAGAGCCGTGTGATTTTCTGTATTCATGTATTTATGTTTTTAACATATATTGTGTTTTGTTTAAACTTTGCCTGTATTACGTCTGTTTGTCAGAGGTTTATTTTATTATTCGGTTTGGGTTAATCTTAATTCTCATTTTGGTTGTATCTTTTTGCTATGGCATTATTGCTACGCTAATAAATTATAATACAAAAAAAAAAAGGACTGGCCCAGTCACTCCCCCCGACTCTCGCCATGGGAAAGCAGCAGCCAGACCAGTGTTTCACAGTAACTGTGGGCAGCAATAAGGAAGTGGTCACAGATACCAAATATTCATGCTACGAGCTCCATTATTTCCCAGCTGTTCCCCTCCCCCAGAGCCGCGTACCCCCCCCTTATTGCTTGAGCTGCTGTGCCCCCCCCTCACCCCAAGAGTGTCCCAGCCCCCCTGCAACCGGGGCTCTCCCTGTCAAGTTCAAAGCCCTCCCCCTTCCCGGGAAATTCAGTGCAATGAAGCCTTATTCCCCCCCAAGTGGGATGCGCTCTCCTAGTGTCTCGCCTGCCTGATCCAGCTAGGAGCGGCTTCACCTAATGCAAGAAGGGCCTGATCCTCCCATGGGGGGAGGAATTGCAAAGAGACCTTCCTCTGCCTCCCCGCCCCCTATTGCAACCTGGGCTGAGTGGGGGCTCAACCCACCCCCAGAGACTAGAGAGGAACCCCCTAGCCCCCCCTCCCCCCACAGAGCCTCAATGAAGACGTCGGACTACAATCCCCAGCAGCCTTTGCGCTGGTGCCTCACAAAGGACTAACCAGAGCCAGCGCAAAGGCTGCTGGGGATCGTAGGCAGCTGATGCAGCCCAGTCAGGGGATGGTGGGGAGTCTGGGCGAGTTGAAAATTTGAAACCAGATGCTGCTCCTGCCCCTCCCTCTTCTGCTGGGGGGGGGGGTGTTAGTTGCTAAGAGTTACACCCCAGTCTCCTCATCGGGATGGAACTACAACTCCCATCAGCCCCCGCTTCCCCTCTTTCCCCGTCCCCGGTTTCCTGTGGCTCCTTCACCCTCCCCGGGGCCGGGGCAGTGATTCCGGCTGGAGCCGAAGCCGGGAGAGAGGTAGGTCGGGGAGACAGGCGAGCCGGGGGGGAATGGCTCCCCGGGGAGCACAGCTGCCCGCCCCCGGTCAGGGCTGCTGCGCAAGGGTTTCTGGGAGTTGTAGTCCTAGCTCGGGCCCCGGGGGTGTCGGCTGAGGAGAGACCCGGTCCGGGTTTGAGGGGGTGGAGGCTGCAATGGAGTCCCGACCCCCTCCCCGAAAAGGGAATCAATGGAGAGAAACTAGTCGCAGTGATCGCTCCGTGCCCCATTCGAGTTCACTGGGATTAGGGGGTGGGGGGTTTATTGGGGAGTTTCAGGGGGAGGGTTTGGGGGTTTCTGTACTTTGCCTTGATGGATGTTTCTGTTTTGCACCCGCTGCTGCTCGCCCCCCTGAGCCTTTGGGGAAGGGGGGAGAAAAATGTCCCTCACTCGAGGGTGAGAGGTGAGCGAGCAATCTCTGGCAATGACTAGTCTAGGGGCAGCAATGTCTGGGGCCAGGGGTGTAGCAAGGTTGAGAAGGGCCCGGGTTCAAGCCTTAGTTATGGGCCCCTAATGTGTGTGCACGTGTGCTCCAAAAACCTGAAGTGGGTGGGGCTTAAGGGAGGGGCGAGGCTTAAGGGAGAGGGCGGGGCCTGCCTGTCCCTGGCGTCCATCTAAGCGCGGCATGGAACCTTATGGCTGGCAGAGCTCTAGGGAGGGGTCTTCTACATTGTAGATGGAGCCTCCAAAAATCCAGCAACAAAGAGTTTTCAGCGTTAAGATGTGATGGGCAGAACATTTGTTTACACTGGGGAACTCCTTTCTGCTGAGCACAACCCTGTCACTTGGAGACAGAGAACTTTCCTACTAGCAGCGCATCCAGTAAGTGGATGGGACTCCAGTAGGACAACTCTCTGGGTGAAAACAGACATGAGGCTAACCACACTTTAACCACACTCGGTGGTCATTTATGCATGTTGCAGGGCTGTATAGGGCACCAATACAGCCCTGCAACATGCATAAATGACCACCAAAGGTGGTTAGCGTCATGTCTGTTTTCACCCAG
>QEPC01008654.1:371190-412827 GCA_003113815.1 Sphenodon punctatus | reverse complement strand
GGAGAAGCCCAACAGGCCTATAGCAGCCTGGACGCCGGAGACAGGGGAGACTACGGGAAGGTGAAGGGGGCCATCCTGCGAGGGTACAACATCAGCGCAGAGACGCAGCGCCAGCGCTTCAGGCAGTTCCGCTACCAGGAGGCCGAGGGGCCCCGAGAGGTTTGCAGGCGACTCGGGGAGCTTTGCTGTCGCTGGCTGAAGCCAGAGAGCCGCACAAAGGAGCAGATCCTGGAGCTGCTGATCCTGGAGCAGTTCTTGACCGTCCTGCCCCAGGAAATGCAGAGCTGGGTCAGGGAACACGGCCCAGAGACCTGCACCCAGGCAGTGGCCCTGGCAGAGGATTTCCTAGTGAGGCAGCGAGAGGCCGAGAGACGGGAACAGCAGGTGAGAGGGGTTAATACTGATCCCAAATTGTCCAAAGTTGTTGATAGAATATGGGGTGTGAGCTCTGCCCGTCTCCGTGTAGGAAAGTGGAACTGCAGTTTATTTCTCGGCACTAGCTTTCACCAAGGCCATCACCAAACAAATAAGGTACCCAGTACAAACAAGAGAAAAAACATTATAAAAAACAATGCAGACAATAAAATCAATCCAGCCCCCAAAATAATTAAAACCCATCTACTTCCCCCTTTTTCATTAAACTTATTACAGGTGCACCAGAGGATAACTTTGTCTTTGTTGCTCAGTCAGATATCACCTCATGACTGATAGAAACAGAATCCTTTTGAGGAAATAAGCAAATTAACTTTTCATGATTAGACAAATAAGCGACTCTCCTTAAAAGAGGCAGTAGCCGAACATTTTGTAAATCGCGACAGAATGCGCACTGCAAAACATAATGTACGTTAGCCTCAATGGCTCCAACCTACCAGGGACAAAATCTCAATAGACTAGGCTGCTGTAAGCTTCCCTTTAAGAGCCATGGTTAAATATTGTTCCGTGTTTCCATCCAACATCCCCAATGTATACCAAGAGGTGATACACCTAGCACAATAGCAACAAAATCATCTTGGTGCAAGATCTCTCTCCATCTCCCAAATAATAAGATTTAATCATGGGCTGAAAACAAACAAGTACAAAGGTTTTTTTGAAGTACAGAAGGAGACAGGCAGAAATGTTAAGCCAATAACCTAGCAGCCTCTCGCTAAGAACAGAGTGGCTGCCACTCCAGCCTCCAAATGAAGAAAGGGGGCAGTGGGAGAAGGGAGGAAACCAAGGAAAAACGTATTACTTATTAATAAGTAATAAACTTAAAAACTTATGAAAAGGAAGATCAGTATCAGCATTAGCTGAATAACCCCAGATTTCATCCCTATATAAAATTTAAGAGGAAACATTAGAATGAAAATCTTTTAATGCGGCAGGAATAGAGCCCCCAGAAAACTTATCCTAAAATGTCTTAGTGGCCAAAGCTGATTTTGACCCGTTTTGCTTCCATAATCTAAGATGTGTAGTCCAAGATAACAATGAGGAGAAAGTTATTACTGGGAATGTAAGTGCTGGGCTAGTCCTTGCTTCCCTGGACCAGTGACCGGCGGGTGGGGAGAGGAAACCATCCCCAATTCCTGCCCCATTGATCACACTGGGGCTGCTCCAAGAGTCGGGGCTGCTCAGGGTGGGTGAGGGGGGTTTAGCATTCGCTCCCCCAGCCCCATTCTGCCTTGAATGGAGTTTTTGCTGCTGTTTCAGATGCTGGGCACATTCAAGGAGGTGGCTGTGAAATTGACTCCGTCAGACACTGGGCAAAGGCAGCTCCGCAGGGAGGTGAAGCAGGAGGGTGACAGTGATGCCGGCTCCCTGGGTAAGAATCCACCTGACTAGAATTATTAGATGCTCTGATGTTTCTGCGGCGGCTTCAGCACAAGAGCCTTCTCTCCCTGGGAACTGAGATTCAGGTCTTGCTCTGTGTGTGTGAGCCCCACAGACCGTGGGAAGGAGACATTCAGGAGGACTGTAAGAGGAGCGTCTTGGGGGAAGGCATGAGAACTGGGTTCGGCTCTGGATTCTGCAGTTGCAGGGCCAGTTTTCTCAAGACTGGCTCTGTGGGAACTCCTGCAGTGATTTATTTATTTTTTTCTTCCTGCTGAGATTTCCTTTCTCCAAAGTCCAGGAAATAAGTTTCAGGGCATGAATATATCACATCCAGCTCCAGAAGCCCCCAAAATTCAGTTGTAGGACATTATTTTGATATTAATGCGAAGTAACAGCAAATATGATTGATTGATTGATTATTTATTGGTCAAAGTTACACTTAACAGACCAGGCGTGACAAAGCCATTGCCTCAAAGTAGAAAATATAAAGCTAAGTAAAAACACCGTACCGAACGCTTATCTCAACAAATTAAATATAATTGAAGAAGCTAAAAAAATAATTAAACAATTGAATAAGATAAAATATATAATAACAACGATTAACATAAACTCTCAATATCACAGGGGAAAATCTATTCCAAACCAGCTCCCAACAGCTACATGAGTGAATACATTAATGTTAACCTATTAATCAATGAATAGAGATGCAATCTTGAAAGTCCAGGAAAGCAACACGAATCTTGACGGCTTTTTACACAGGAATTGAGCTATATTTTCCAAAAGGCCACAGTCCTTAGCTGACAAGAAAATCTGAAAAAGCTCCGAATTAACTCGTCCTGGATATTTATCTAAATAAGGTTGCAGCAATTGGTGTCTTAAATTAGCATACAAGTTGCAATTCAAACATAACATGGGCCAACGTCTCAATCTGCTCATAATCAAACAGGCAAAGACATTCTCCCGTGGGTATTTTGTCCATACACCCCTCAAAAACCGTGGTCGGAAAAACATTCAGACGAGCCATAAATAAGCTCCGTCCAAAACCAGAGGGCAAATCTAAATTCCAATAAGGAGCCATATCCCCCTCAACAGGTAATAGCTCCAAATAATTACCCAAGGAATGTACGTTCCTAATCTGGGCAATGTCGTCCTGCCTTACAACATCATTCGTCCCTGCAAAAAGTTCACTTTTAACCGCCCTACCACCTTTGGAGGCAAAATAAACATCCGAGAAGCCCAAATGGACAATTCTTTCCCTCATCCTGCCTCTCCAGACGGATTGGAAGCAGTCCTTTGCGAGAAAAAGGAACAGCTCTGTCTGGGGAGCCAGCTCAGCCCGAATCCACAGGGAAAGGACATACTTGGTGGTTTTAGTTTCCCAGCTTGTTGTTCCGGTCTCACGCCTGATAGCCACCGAGGGAGATCTGGCAGGCAAACAAAGAAGTTTACGCAAAAGCATAGACAGTAGCCTGTTGAGATTTACAGATCAAATCGTGGCCCAAACCGCTGCACCGTAAAGTAATTGAGAGGTGACTTTAGCTTCTAACACTCTCAGAGCCATTATCCCTCTCCCCATCCCTTTCCGTTGGAAATAGCTCAGTATTGCATGTCCTGTGCCCCTAGCCTTATTCATCGCCAGTTTGGCCTGCAAGGCCCAATTGCTTCCTTTATCTAGTGTAATTCCCAAATATTGAAAGCTACTCACTTGTTCTATCTCTTGCTGGCCTATTGTCCACATATATTGTTTCCTGCTCATCCCGAAAACCATTATTTTGGTTTTACTGTAGTTGATCTGAAGGGCACTATGAGAGCAAACGTTTGCAGCAGCTCTAAGCTGCTTCACCAATCCTGTTCTTGTCTGGGATAGTAGCACCGCATCATCGGCGTACAACAGGGCTCCAATTGCCCTGGATGCCAGCCGCGGGGGGATGAAATCATCAGAGGAGACTGTGGTGACCAAATCATTTAGATAATAGTTAAATAGACTAGGGGCTAACATACATCCCTGCCTTACCCCAACTCGCTCAGGTATTTCAGATGTCAGTTTGCTAGTTGAGGAGTCAAATTTTACTTTTAGCGTATTATTTTTGTGAAGAGCCCTAATCAAATAATACAGCGTTCTATCCATTGTAGATGCTTCCATCTTTTCCCAAAGACAGTTGCGGTTGACTGAATCTAAAGCAGCCTTTATATTTATAAAGGTTGCAAACAATTTGCCATTCAGTCTAACATACTTTTCCACAAGGTGTGTCAATACCAAGACCTGGTCTACCTTTGAACACTCCCCCCGAAACCCGGCCTGTTCAACAGACAAATATTGAATTCCAATATCATTCCAAACTGTGACTTAAATACACAAGTAATAATTTGAATCTGAAAATTAAGTTAAATAAAAAGTGCTATATAAAATAGTAAGAATTAATATTATACAGCAGCTCCCATTCCCCCCCCCCCTCAACCTGCCAATGCAGCCCCAGCTGCTGCCTCCACACAAAGCCTATGCCAGGGCAGAAGACAAATGCAGCCCTCAGAAGCCATTACCAAAGGCCCCTTGTACCCCAGCCTCCTCCTTCCCTGCTCCCAGCATTTGCGTTGGGGCCTCTGTGATAGGAAGAGTCCCCCCCAGCCTTCCTGCCCACACGCTTACCCCCCCCAGATTCCCTTAAACTCCTCCGTTCCTGGGGCTGGCGCTCTGGGGTGACACGTAGGCAATTGCCACCCAGCCAGTCTAAACTGGGGCGGGTCTCCAGTCCAGGCAAGAGCAAGTGAGCGGAGAGACCAGGCTAAGTCTCTCCTCTCTACGCTCGCTTGTTCTCGCCTGCCGGCTCCCTGTGCTGTCTGTGTGCTAGCTGAAGGAGGGATTTTCAGAAACGAAAAACCAGCGCAGGGGGTCAGGGAGCTAGCAGGAGACCAGGTACCCTCCTGCCCTTCCCCTGTGAAGCGCTGCAACATGGAGCTTTTTGGTCGCCAGCCTCAAATTTTGGGGCACAAATGGTGCTCTGGTGCCCACAAATTTCATGCCCTGTGACTTGTATCTGGATTCTCTTTTCATTCCAGCAAACAATGAAAATGCAGAGAAGACTCCTTGTCAGAAAGGCCCTGAACCAGTGGAACAGCAAACAGAGTTTTTCAGTCACGCTGAAGGGGAGGTTTCTCTGGCAGAATCCCGTGGACGTTACTGCACAGCAGAGAGACAGCAGAGAAGCAGCCTTTCAAGGAGGAAACAGGGCAAATCTTCTCCCCCTCCTGGAGGAGCCAGTGAACTCCAGCACACCAATATCCATTTGGGAGAAAACCTGAATACACACTCTGAGAATTCATCCTGCCTCAATATGTCAGAAACCCACCTAGGAAGAAAATTCCCTCAGTTGGATGGATGTGAGGAAAACTGTAATACTGGAAAGCACTTTGGTAGGTGTCAGAAAAAGCACACTACAGACAGACGTTATCAGTGTTCGGTATGTGAAAGGAGATTTGCACTGAGGTCAGTTTTTATCCAACATCAACAAACGCACACGGGAGAAAAACCCCATCAGTGTCTTGAACGTGGGGAAAATTTCTGTTATAAAAAAAATCTTGTTGCACATCAGAAATTCCACTCAGGAGAGAAACCCTATGCGTGCCTTGAGTGTGAACAAAAATTCAACAGGATTTCTGATCTTATCCAGCATCAGAGAATCCACAAAGGGGAGAATCCATATGAGTGTCCTGAGTGTGAGAGACCATTCAGTCGGATCTTTAACCTTATTCGACATCGGAGAGTTCACACAGGGGAGAAGCCCTATAAGTGTCCTGAATGTGGGAAAACATTCAATCAGACGTCAACCCTTATTAGACATCAGAGATCCCACACAGGAGAGAAGCCCTATCAGTGTGCTGAATGTGGGAAAAGATACAGCAGTAACACGTCTCTAGCGCGGCACCAGAGAGTCCATGTGGGAAGAGAAATTGTAGCAGGTTCAGAGAAGGGCGACAAAGATGATACAGAATCTGGAAAGCTCGTCTTATGATGAAAGGTTGAAGGAACTGGGAATGTTTAGCCTAGTAAACAGAAGACTAAGGGAAGACACGATAGAAGTCTTCAAATATCTAAGGGTTTGCCACAAAGAAGGTGGCAAGGAACTGTTCTGCATTGCTACAGTGGACAGGACTAGTCAGTCAATACAAATTTATTTGTTAGCAATTATGCTGTTACAAATATAAAGTTTACAAATAGAACATAGTAAAATAATATACAGACTTTTCTGTGATAAGTGCTCGCTCTAATTTTATCAGCCAAAGAAGCAATTCTTGCTACGTTATAGGTTACTTTAAATCTTTACTGCCCAATAAGAATGCAAGTTTCCTCTGAGATGACAGGGAAGCCCAACTAGTGTGAGAAGAAAATAGGGACAAAGGCACCTAATTCTAATTTCCTTAATTAACCAACAATCGAAAACACAATGTGGAAGAGATTCTATAACACCGTCTTGCCCAGGGCATTTCCTAGAGTCATTTGGGATATTAAGGTATCTCCCAACCAACACATTTGTACGCATTAAAGACAAAGGAAGTTTTGGAAAAGCTGTCCTAAGATACGGAGGAAGAAAATCCAAGTAAGGTTCATACTCAAATTGCACTTTATGATTGGCCACATAGGAAGAAGATAGTGAAGTTTTAATCCCTGCTAAATCTTCCCGAAGAGATATATCTGCAATCTTCTGTCTGACCTTAGATTGAAAAGAGCAGACAGGACTAGAATTAATGGGCTGAAGTTACAGGAGGGTCTTCCTGCCAGTAGGAGCTGCGCGGCAATGGAACATGCTGCCTGGGGACGTTGCAGACTCTCCATCGCTGGAGGTTTTCAGAAAGAGGCCGGGCAGCCGTCTCTCAGGGATGTTGTAGCTGCATCCTGCATCCAAGCAGGGGGTTGGACTAGATGATGCTCAGAGTCTCTTACAACTTTAAGATTCTGTGGATTTAAGAAACCAGGGGGGTCCCCTCCACGCAACTCTGAGAAGCAGAGCCCTGAGTGTCACGTGGGTTGGAGTGTGACGTCTGGAAGGGTCAGGATGGAGGATTTGGGTCAACACTAATGAAATCAGGGATATAAGTTCCATGTTGAGGGTGGGTTATTAGGGGAGCCCAGTCCCTGCTTAGCTTGGGAGATGGGAAGCAGAAGCAAATGGTGTTAATGGGCCACTGGTGAATTGATAATTTGGGGGCCTTGGGGGGGGAGAGAGAAGCAGTGGGGGGAGGTCAATGGCTGCTGGATGCGTCTTTGGATTTATAGCAAGGTGGGAGTAGATGGGGAGGTTGCAGGTGGCTGGGTGGTTAATGTGAAGCTAAACGCAATGTGGGGGCATGAGATGGGTGCCGGCATCTTCACTGTTTGGGGGTCAGGTGTGAAGGATGGGAGAGGGGTTTGTTTGGGGTGTGAGTGGGGCTGGGGGCAAATTTTCCATCTGCAAATGTTTTGGTTTCTGAAGCCATGAGGGACACAGGGCCAGAGAGGGTTCATATCATATTTGTCATGAATGAGTGAAAATAACCCACCTCCCCAAACGCAGCCTCTTTCCTCCAGCTTTGAAGGGGGATGTGGTGTGTCCCTTGCTTTGCTTTTGAGAATCTTGCTGCCGTTGGGTTTCAGTCTGTGTTTCTCCTCTTCACCTCTCCAATGGTTCAGGGAATCTACAGCCGCAGAGGGTTATTGCCAAGGGTGTGAGATCCCCAAGTGCTCATGAGGCAACTCCCGGAGACTAGATTCTGTGGCACCTCCAGATGGTATCAGCCCATTCCCATTTCCCTGGCAGCGTCTCCCATACTTGTTTCTTTGCGGGGTCTAATTTAGTTTATAATTTCAGCAGGGAAATTCTTAGCCCGGTATGTAACATTCCCCAGTCCGTACAACCCAGTCTTAGCAGTTTCTATTGTCCTGGTCAGACTCTCCCCTAGAATTCTCTTTCCATCAGATGCACAGACCCTTCTTGAAAAACTCTCTCTCTCTCTCTTGCTACCAGAATTATTGTTTATTCCTGGGGTAACAAATTCTTTCTGTGTTAAAAGCCTATTACTCCTCTCTTTTGCACTTGGCTAATATTTGTAACACACGAGTTTGCAGTTTTGCTAAGAATCATTTTTACATGTAGTAACATTTCCATTTTTTTCTGATCTAGTATTCTTCCTGGATCTGTAATTAGAGTTCCCGTTTGGCTATAATGTTTTGTAACAATCCTGCGGCTGTTATCTCACTAGAGGAGAAAGGCAAAAGTCCTGTTGTTGGATGAGGAACTGTGCCATTGTCTCAGAGAAATAACAGGAGGGCTGTTTCCTAGAGATGGCCTGCAGCATTCTGTCACAGTTATGAATTATGATATAGACAATGCATATAATATCAACACTGATAGATTTCTGACACATTGTTATGAAACCTAAAAGTGTTGGGTGTCTCTAGGGTCCGTGTAATGCAGGCGTGGCTGAAAGGTAGATTGCAATCTACTGGTAGATCACAAGCTAGTCTCCAGTAGATCATGGTGTTGGGAGGGAGATTGCCTCTGGGAAGGAGAGCAGGCCCGGTGCCCATGGAGCGTCACTGGGGAGGAGCCGGACTAGGAAAGCTCGCGGCAGGGAAGGCTCTCTCTAAAGGGGAGCGCTCCTCTCCATTCCTGAGACCAGTCACTGAGGTGCCCCAAGAGCTGGGAGGCAGTGGGAGGGGTCCTGGCCTGGAGTGCCTGAGTCAGTGGGAAGGGGTCCTGGTAGATCAGCGGACGTTGACACCTGGATCAAGTGGATCACATGCCTCCTCACCAGTCTGGCCACACCCTCGTGCAACACGTTAAACACCATAGTATTGACTGTATTGTATGAGTTACTGGTTGTATGGGCCAGAGTGAAAATATGGTAAAAGCTGATGGGGAAGTGATTCAAGATAACTGAACCTTGGCCAGAGCAACCTAGCTGTTGGAATACGCATTAAGGGCCATACATACCTACCTGCCTACGTGCTTCCTGGTGGACAACCCCACCAGGACCCAGAGTCTGACCCAGACTCCGCAGTCTTGGTGCTCACACGATGTCTGGTGGCTATGGGGGACTGGATGAGGGCGAGCCGACTGACGTTGAATCCTGACAAGACGGAGGTGATGCTAGTGGGGAAGGCGGTGGGTGTGGTGTCCCCTGTCATTGACGGGGTTCGCCCCCCACTGGTTCCCCAGGTTCGGAGTCTGGGAGTGCTCCTTGATGTGCAGCTTCATCTAGATGTCCAGGTTGGAGCTGCGGCGAGGAGCCCGTTGCACCAATTACACCTGGTGCGACGGCGTCAGCCGTACGTCTCCGACTCCGACCCCGACCTGGCCACTATCATCCACGCTTTCGTCAGCTCAAGACTGGACTATGGTAACGCATTCTGTGGGGGGCTGCCCATGGTGACGGTTCGGAGACTGCAGCTGGTGCAGAATCCGGCGGCCGTTTCATGGGGACGGGCCGCCGGGTGCATATTGCACCGGTGCTCCATTCGCTGCACTGGCTGCCTCTCGTCTTCTGGGTGGGATTCAAGGGGCTGGTTCTTACCTACGGCTTGGGCCCCATATAGCTGCCAATATGGCAGACAGGGATTTTGCTCTGCAAAGTTTCAAGACAGGCCCGAAGTAACAGATCATCACAAGCTTTGGGAACTTATGATGTGGTAAGAGTGTATCTAGAGTAATCCTATGAACACTAAGAAGAAATTTATACATTACCTGATAAACTTTGGATTCCATTTGTAAAAAAAAAAATGTTTTAGTATACACAATGGATTTTTATTGCGGACTGGTTTCTGTGTTAACATTATATGTAAAGTAGCTATTACAATATAGAGTGTTTATATAGTTGTTCAATTGTTTAGTTGGTACCTTTTCTGTTTGTGTGTGTTCTTTTCTTTTGTGTTATTGGCACTGACCAAAGACAGTGTTGAGGGGAAAATACAGCCTTGCAACAGGCATAAGAAATTTTAAAGCGATGTTACGTACATGTCTGTTCTCACCCCATGAGTTTACGCATGTAGACTGGCTCACTCTGGGATTGAGCAATAGCCATCACGACCGGACCTAACAGTGCTTAAACTGTGTCACAGCTGATCTGGGGGTCACTGGATTAATGCTTGGAGCCTCAGGGTGGACTTGTTAGATCTGAATCTCTGCAGTGGGTGGAGGGTGCCTGAGACGGGGGGACAGGTAGTTTGGTGTCTGGCTGGAGACAGGTTGATGGTGCAGGATCCATGGCTGGGGTGAGGAGATGAACCCAGAGGGATGGTTTTCATGCCATGGCAGAGGGGGCGATGAGTGTTGAGTGCCTGGGGTGAGCACATTGGCTCAGGATCTAGGGGTAGGTTGGTGTTTTCTGGGTTGTTCCCACAAATGTTCAAACATGGTAGTGGACATCACACATACACAACCCCATGGGACAGACCCCCCCCCCCCAGTGCCACAGAGCCCCATGGAACAGACCCCCCCCATCCAGTGCCACAGAGCCCCATGGGACAGACCCCCACCCAATTCAGTGCCACAGAGCCCCATAGGATGACCCCCCCCCCCATCAATTTGATCTGCAAACCCTACGGGAGGGGCAGGGAGAGAAACACGGAGTCTCATCATTCTACAGTCTTTCTCTGCCCCGCCTGCCATCGCCATCCTGTTGTTCTTTCTTTCCCTCCCTGGGAGACCTGACCTCGCCCCTTAGGCAACTCACAGTTGAAGCATTGGGGTGGGGGGTGCCCAGCCCCCACTATCGTACTTGTCCTGCTCTGCCACCCCACCCCCCGGCTGCCCAACTAGGGTGGCCAGATATGCAGGTTTTAGAGGACACTTACGAGAAATACAGGTTGCAGGGCTGCAGTGGAGCCTCCTCACCAGATATTCAAATTTTAGAGGATACTTATGAGAAGTGTCCTCTGAAATCTGCATATCTGGCCCCCCCAGCCCTGCAGCCAGGTCTCTGGTCCCAGTCAATTTAACCCTTGAGTGCTTCCCCGCAGGGAAATTCAGTGCAATTAAGCCTGATTGTCCCAGACAGACCATGCTCTCCTAGTGCTGCACAATGTCCCCCCAGCAGAGCCAGCTAGACGGGGCTTCCCCTAAGGAGCACCCATCCCTGTGCCAGGTGACCCCATGGAGGGGGGGGGGGAGAATTGCAGAGCGACTTTCTCCCCCCTCCCTCACTGCAGCCTGGGCTGAGTCTGGCTCGACCCCGCCCCCAGCCCCACCTCCCACCCTCGGCTCCAGGGATCAGCTGGGACTCCCCCCAGAGCGGCAGGAAGCAGAGCGAGAGGTGAGACTGGGGACTGGGAAAGGGGAGCCCACCGCCTCTGGAGAATGGGGGTGCGGGGGTACAGCTACCTCCTTCAGTCAGGTCAGTCAAGGGACACTTCACTGGCAAGAGAAGCGACCCCAAAGCATGAGGTGAGGACGGTCTGGACTACAAGCCCCAGCAGCCTTGCGCTGGCTCTGCCTGATTCTATGCGAGGCAGCTGCGCAAAGGCTGCTGGGGTTTGTAGGCGGTTGGTGCTTTGGCGCAGGGCTGGGGTGGGTGGAGGATTTGAATCAGATGTTGCTTCTGCTGCCCTCGGGAGCCCGGGTTGGATCCCAGGAGTTACACCGCAGCCTCCTCACCGGGCTGGGACTACAACTCCCATCAGCCCCTCCTTCCTGCCACTTTCTACCCATGCATTTCCCCCTTGCCTGTCTCCCCTCCCCCCCCTTCCTGCTGCCGGGAAACGAGTCCTGACTGAGGGGGCTGGAGCCCGGATGGAGGTAACGGGGCGGAGACTGGATCCCTGGGGAGCTCAGCCCCCAGCCCCAAATTCTGACTGCGCCTATGAGCTCAGCCAATTAGAGAGTGAGCCTGGTTAGGCTGCTGCGCTGGGGCTGCTGGGAGTTGTAGTCTCAGTCCCTTGGCGCTAAGGAGAGACGGGTTGTGTTTGTCGCGCTAGGGAGACACTGGTAACTGGGCTGCTCTCCCTGTCCCCCCTCACCCCATAATCTAGATGGGGGGGGGGAGGTGACACCCCATGGGCACCAGCGAGGGGGAGAAGGGTTTGGTGCAGCAGCTCCCAGGGAGGGTACAGAGAGAGCCTAGCAAGCACCGTGTCCAGGAGCCCGTCCCTCTCCTTGCAGCCCGGGGTTAGTTCCCTGAGCTGGGCGGGGAGGGGGTGAATTTTGCTGCTACTAAAGATGGTGTCTCTTCTGTGTCCACCCCCCCCCCCCTCTATCTGGTCATTGACCCCAGGCCAGGTTGCCCCCCACCTCCCTGCAAGGGAATGAAGTAATTGATACTCCATCTTGAAAATAAGCGGGGGGCAAAATGGCAGAGTTGGGGGGTGGTGTCAGGTGGACTGGGGGGGGTGTCCCCCTGTCTTGGGATCCCTCTTACCCCCTGGCTGGGCAGCCTGGTGCGTTCAGCTCCGGAGGTTTCCAGTTCAGCCCCTGCTGCCACCGGGGGACAAGGTGGCAGCCGTCCCCTCAGTGCTGGGTGGGGGTGGCTGGTTGATTTGCCTGAGGGGGCCCCAGCTGGGAAATGCTCCTTTCCTCTGTGCTGATCGGCCGGGGGAATCGGCCCCAGTGGAGGCAGAGAGGGGGTCGGGCTGCTCCTGTCAGTACAGTTCTCTCTCACGGCTCTTTGTCTCTTTCCCTCAGGGAGAAGCTCCTCTCACTAGACGGGACCAGCACCAGCCGCTCTGTGTCTAGAGATGCTGAGCCCCTGACCGCTCTCCAGCCTGGTCACTGACAGTGGGAGCTGGGGGGACGGGCCCCTGTACTGACCGGACTGCAAGGTGAAGCCAGTGGCTGGACATTTCCTACCAGGGAGAGACTGCGGTTACAGAAGGCCCCAGGTAGGAAAATATTGTCTCTCCGAGAGCAAACAAAATGGCTGCAGAGCAGGGGGTAGCGGCAGTCGTTGGTCTCCCATTCCTGGCACCGCTAGAGCAGGGGGAGCAGCCAGGAGTGAAAATGGAGGAGCAGGAGCCAGCAGGCCCTGAACCAGGGGAGGGAGCAGGAAACCTCCCTCTTATAATCCAGGCTGGGACCATCGGGGAGTTACTGGGCTGGGCGGCACCACAGCAAGTTCAGCAGGAGCCAGAGGAGGGGCTGCCCCAGAGCTGGGAAGCCCAATGGCAGAGGGTGCTGGAGGCGGTACAGGCCCCTCTGACCCCAGCCTGGCACAACCTGCAGCTGCCTGAGCTGACCCAGAGGGACGATATCGAGGCCTATCTGGCCACCTTTGAGCGAGTGGCTGACGCCTGCCAGTGGCCGAGAGGAGAGTGGGTGACCCGACTCGTACCGGCCCTCAGTGGAGAAGCCCAACAGGCCTATAGCAGCCTGGACGCCGGAGACAGGGGAGACTACGGGAAGGTGAAGGGGGCCATCCTGCGAGGGTACAACATCAGCGCAGAGACGCAGCGCCAGCGCTTCAGGCAGTTCCGCTACCAGGAGGCCGAGGGGCCCCGAGAGGGTTGCAGGCGACTCGGGGAGCTTTGCTGTCGCTGGCTGAAGCCGGAGAGCCGCACGAAGGAGCAGATCTTAGAGCTGCTGATCCTGGAGCAGTTCCTGACCGTCCTGCCCCAGGAAATGCAGAGCTGGGTCAGGGAACGTGGCCCGGAGACCTGCAACCAGGCAGTGGCCCTGGCAGAGGATTTCCTAGTGAGGCAGCGAGAGGCCGAGAGACAGGAACAGCAGGTGAGAGTGTTAAATCCTGAGGCGTGTGTTTGCCATTCCCCTCTGTGCCGGATGCCCAGTGCAGAGCCTGGATCATTAAGCTATAGAGACTCCTGGTTAGATCTAGGGAGCCCCGGTTTCATTCCCAGCCTGTGTTCACCCAGACAGTAGCTGTGGCATGTAGACGTCTGTGGCAGGGATTGAGTGTGACCTCTGCCCATCTCAGTGCAGGGAACATTCTTTTGGGAAGAACATGGAGAGAGCTGTTTGAATTTTGACTGGGCATGTTCAGCTTGAGAGGACGTTGGGTCCAGGACATAGAAACAGTTCTGCAATGCAGAGTGTGAAAGGTTGCTAAAGACAAGATGGAAACCAGTTGTTCTTCTTTGCAATGGATAGCTGAGCAAGAGAGAGTGGGTTGACATGGTTAGAGGGAAAATGTAGCTTTGATATTGGGAAGAATGTTGTGCCCATTTGGATCGTCATTCAGCAGAACAAACTTTCAAGGGAAGGAACATCATCATGAGCTTTAAAATTAGTCTGGATAAGCATCAGTCAGGAACGGTCTAGGTAGAACTGGCCCTGCGTATGCCAGGGGATGGATGAGCCTAAATTCTCTGATCTGGTAACCACCCGGTGGAGCTCTGTACTGCTGCTGCAGAAATAGTTTTGCTGAAGTATTTGCTCCATTATCTGAGTATCCTTCCTGTTCTGTCACCGTCACTCTGGTTTCAGGTGCTGGAGACATTCAAGGAAGCAGCTGAGAGTTTTCCTGAGACCAACCAGATTGTATTGGACGTCAGGCAGAGGGAGGTGAAACAGCAGGAGGAGAGCGGGGATGCCGACTCGCTGGGTAAGGATCTGTCTGGTCTGAGTTAGCAGATGCTCTGAGGTTCCTGGGGCAGTGTCCGCTCAGGATTCATCTCTCCTGGTAGCTGAGATTCAGCGGCTGCTCTGCCCATACAGTCACCAGAGCCTGGGGGACGGAGACACTTGCCTAGAATCATAGACCCAGATGGGATATCAAGGGTCCTCTAGTCCAGACCTCTGCGCTGAGGCAGGGTTCATCACCAAAACTGCCCCAACAGATGAACTGGTAATTAAATCTGTCACAAGCAGGGAGCAGGAGAGAGCAGGACGTGCCAGCGCCTGGAATAGCAGGGAGCTAGTTGATAAGAGTTATTCACACTCAAGCAGGTGAACCGCGCACCATGCTGCAAAGGAAGGTGAAAAACCCCTCAGAATTAACTGCCAACTTGACGTGGGGGGGAGATTCCTTGCTGAGCTCAAACGTGCAGATCAGTTACACCCCGTGCGGGACCCACCAGTCAGACACCCAGATTCTTTGTAGCCTCCTGGCACCTGAACATCCCGTCAGTGTCACTTGCCTCCAGTTGGGGCCGTGTTTGATGCTTCATAGGAAGAATGAGAAAATACCCCAAAGACAAAATAATTTAGCAGGGATGAAAACAATTTGTCTTGTAGCATCAGAAGGAAAATTCATCACCAGTTCTCTCCTAAATGTGTTAACTGTGTTTCAAATGAATTGGGCTCTGTGCCCCCACGGCTGTCCATGCCCCTTCCAGAGCTCCTCTGCTCACATGGTAAAAACTGTTTAATTTCCAGGCAAACTTTATTAATGATGAGTTTTATAATTTAACAAAATAAATAAATATATTTAGGTAGTTAGCTGGATCCCCAAATTGCTCCTTGAGAAAGTTAGTTCTAAAAGCTTCCATACCCCTGAAGGTTGACTAACAGGTCTGTTGTTACCTGGGAGATTCTACTCTTTCTCTTAAATATAGGTACAACATTGGCTATTCTCCTGGCTGTGGGTACCACCCGCAAGATAATAGATATATTCAAATCATTGCTAATAAACCTACAGTTCTATGTGCCAGCTGTTCCAATATCCTTGGATGAAAACTATCTGGATCTTCTGATTTGGGCCCATTAAGTGCTTTGGTGAGATGATCGCCCTTAATGACCAGCCTGTTTTGTGGTGGGCAGTATAGGTTTCGATGCCTGGTTTGTTGTTTGTACAGTGTATTGGTGCCACCTGTCGCCTGCCTCAGAGGGATGGCGGTAGTGCCAGCAGTGGGCTCAGCGGTAGCGGTGTGACTGGGGAGCAGAACTGGGCACTGCTGTACGCTCAGGTACTAGACATGAGCCTTTTGTCTCGCCGCGTCCTGCACAATCTAAACCCCCTGCTGGAGAGAGCTGTCTCTATGAAGCCAATGCTCCCGTAATAGTGGGCTCTTTGTGGGAGATCGTGCTCAGAATACATTCAGGGCTAGGAGAGATGGCAGCTTTGAGAGTATTCATTGCTGGGTAGAAGTCCTTAATTCCACCGACTAAGAACGCTTGCGATAACATGCAGCGTGGGGCGATATCTGCTCTCTTTGGCGTGCGGAGAAAGCTCTGTGGCCATTTCCATCGTTCTGTGAAAGCCAGCGAGCCCCTCAGGCAGCATCAGACAGAGACAAATATCCCCCAGCTTTGCTGGATTCAGGATGCCGTGACTCAGTGTAAGTCCACATTCTGGACTCCGGAACGCAAAGAAAAAAGGGGCTCTTTGTGCCGTGGCGATTCATCACGACATCTGGGCTGTTGTAACTCCATGGACTATTGAAAGTGTTTTGTATATTTTTCTTTCTTTTTGCTTTGGGCCATGGTGAAAGCCTGTGCCGTAATAAATGTATGTACGTATCTGCGGGACCGCCTCACTCCCCATGTGCCCGTGGGACCCTTGAGATCGTCCGTGGGAGCCTTTTTGGAGGTTCCCCAGGCAAGGCGGGGGGCCACCGATGTGAGATCTTTCTCGGTGGCTTCCCCCGTGCTGTGGAATGTGCTCCCGGAGGAGGCTCGGTTGGCCCCCACTCTCCTGTGCTTTCGACGATTATGTAAGACCTGGCCGTTGCACCAGGCCTTTGGCGAGGGGTGGGGGTTTGGTGGTTGCCGGGGGAGGGAATGTTTTGTTTTGCTTTTCCCTGCATAATATGGAATTTTTAATTGTTTTAAATGTTTTATTGTTTTTATAGTTGTTGTTTGCCGCCCCGGGCTGCCATGTGGGCAGGAGGGGCGGGATACAAATTTTATATAAATAAATAAGTAAATAAATAAATAAATAAAATAACTCGCACCCAGAGCCGTGAGTAAGGAAGCAGCAGCTGCCCCCGAGATGATCAGTGTCTCTCTGTGCAGCAGAGTCACCGCTTGCCACCGTACGTCACTCAGGATCAGGGCCCAATACACAGTCGTCTCTGGGGAAAGTCCTTTATTTATACAGTCTCCCCCAATAGTGTGTGTCTCTAGTCACAATGTCCCACCCTCTGTGGCTCTCAGACCCATCAACCTTCCTTGCGCTTGGGATTTGCCCTCACCAGGCTCCCACCCTTGGTCTTGTTTCCCCAGCAATCTCTATCCAACCTCTAGCCCTTGGTTCCAGCCCCGTGGGCTTTCCACCTGTACTAACTGCTCCCCGCAGCTCCCTCTGTCTCTGCGTCAGCCTCCTCCAGCTCTGACTCTTCCCCAAGGCCTGGGTCCGGCTTCTCTCGGCAGGAGAGCTCTCTCAGAGGTCCTGCTTCCCTGGGCTCTCTCTCAGCACTGAGCTACTCTCAGGCTTAGCTCCCTAGGGCTGGCTAGTGCCACGCCCTTACACAGCTGCTCACTAACTAGGTGTTATCCTGCCTCCCTGGCAGCGCCTGCAGCTCTGCTAGCCCCCATGCTGCCGCTAGCTGCCTTAAAGGGCCCATAGCCCACAGGGGCTCTGGCCTGCCACGCTCTGGCTCTGCAAATTCCATGCTGAGAAGGGGAAGCCCTAGACAGCTCCTTCTCAGTGCTGCAACCTTGGCTCCTGAGGCCTCTGCCCACCCTGAGGGAGAGGAGGATTCCATGGAATCCCCTTTCTGATTCCCCCTGTCCCTGGAGACTGGGTTAAGGACACCTAGGACAGAAGGAGCTCTACACAAACACCCCAGAGAACCTGTGGGGGCTCCCCCGTACACCCAGGGCAGTTAATGTGGTGAATGCTGAATGGAGCATGGAGGCAGCTGGGGAGACACCCTGGGGAATCAGGCATTCAAATGCACGTGGTGACCATGTGGGTAGGCCCGATGAAGTTTCCAAGCCTGACCTAGAGTTTGGGTGGGGCCACTCTGAGTGTGCTCAGGGGGGCAGCCAGATGCCTGACCTGGGTGGGGTTGATGGTGCTTAAATGGGCTTTGGAGAGTTCAGGGTCAGACCCTGGGCCGAAGGAATCTGGAAGCTGTGGGTGGGAGCAGCAGAGTGCTGGGAATTGAGCAGAGAGTTGGGAAGAGCTAGCTCGACCGGGTGCTAGGGAGCTCCGCGGAGGAGGAACCGTGGAACAGAATGTGAGACTCTTGTCCCTTTTTGCTTTGTATTCGCTGTTACTGTCTGCTGTTAGGAAAGCTGTGTACAAGCAGACTCCTGTGTTGCTCCAGGTAGATCCCTCCAAGGAAGGGGGAATCTCTCTCTCAGCTTTCGCCTGCATCCCCAGGGGAGCGGATTTTCCCACTCAGCCTTACCTCCCAAGAGCTTGCCCAGCAAGGGGATCTCTGGCTGTCTGCAGGACAGACGCAGGCCTGACTGAGCACTAGAGCACAGGGCTGGGGGTCCGTGACAATTAGTTTGCGGACTTGCCCTGTTCTCTTTCTGAGATTCCCATTTCCCAGCACAGACAGTGTCTGGATTCTCTCTCTCTCTCTCTCTCCACAGGGAGTGAGAACATGGAGGAGAATCCCCAGCAGGGAGGCTCAGAGGAAATTGAACTACATGGGATGTTGCCAAGAGTCCACAGGAACGTTCCTGCAACGACTGAAATCGGCGAGAGTGGGTATGCATCAGAGAGAGAGTGGGAGAAGCCTCCAGGGGGAAGAGAGGGGGAGTCTGCTCAGTGCAAGGAAGATGGCCAGGACGTGCACACGAGGGCAGTGGCCCTGGGAGAGAGAAGGCGCACACAGCTCAAGTGTGGGGAAACTGGTAAACAATCAGCCCTTGTGATACACCAGAGAATCGACACAGAAGAGAGAGTTTATAAATGCGTGGAGTGTGGGAAAAGCTTCTCTGAGAACTCAGCCCTTCAGAAACATCAGAAAATCCACACGGGAGAGAAGCCCTTTAAATGCCTTGAGTGTGGAAAAAGCTTTGGGCGCAGGTCAACCCTTTATCGACATCGGGTAGTACACACAGGAGAGAAGCCCTTTACATGCTTTGAGTGTGGGAAAAGCTTTGGTTACTGTTCAGACCTTAATAGGCATAAGAGAAAACACAAAGAAGAGAAGTCCTATTAATCCTTTGAGTGTGGCAATAATGTCCATAATAGTTTGTTGTTACATAATCCCTGAAGAATACACAGAAGCAAGGTCCCCTATGGAGTCTCTGAACTTGGCCAATCTCTCAGCATCCACTCGGCCTCTAAGGCACATCCCAGAGAGGAGGTGGGTGAACAATTCGCATAGCTGTGCCGTCCAGCAGGAGAATGGGGGAACAATGTCAGTGATGGTGCCAAAGACCTGGTAGATGTCAGTGCAGTTCTGGTCCCCAGGATCCAGCCTTTCCTTTTGTGGGGTTAGGAAGCAGCCGCCTCCTCGTGTGAACAGCGAGCTCTGGCCGTGCAGTTCCCAGGCAGAGAGTCCCCGGTCACTTTTCACAGCTGTAGCCTTGGCTGTTCAGTTCCTCTGCCAGGCCGATGGAAGGAGAAATCAGAAACTCCTGGAGTCTCTGCCTGATTCCCTGTGTATGGATTCTGCCCTTGGAAGGTGTCAGACCTGCTGTTAATTTCTTTCTGGGAGAAAACACTCGCCTGTGGAGTTCAGAAGGAGACACAGACCTTTTAAAAAATAAAATCAAATTTGAAGTTGTAAATATTTTCTTTTGATTCTTTCTCCATACTCTTACTAACGCATGCTGCATCCAAGACACACAAACCCCAAAGGGCTTCTTTAAGGATAAAATATTACAGTCATGCTTAAAGGAAGAAATTTTTGCACCAGACAGAGCTTGTGTCCCTGGCTTGCCTGTGCTGGTTGTGCCAGTTTGTCATTTAGAGCCTGAAGTCCTAGTCACGTCACGTAACTGAACTCGCTGCCAGAGAAGTGGAACCCTAGAGTAGCTCTAATACCAGGAGGAACCTCTCGAATTCATCTAGCCCTTCCCCCAAGCGCAGAGGCAGGATTAAATAAACACACACTATTTCTGACAGATGTTTATCCATCCTGCTCCTAAAACCAGCCCATGACGGGGACTCCATGCCCTCGCTTGGGAGCGAGTCCTACTCTCCGACCTGTCTAGTTGGCACAGATCAAGCAGCCCAGACGTTTTGAGATTCAGCTCATCCTCTAAAAGTCCTAGCAGAAGCTGTGAACGGAGGGGGGGGGCAGTGATCCCGTCTGGAGCTGCTTTCTATATTAATGGTGAGTCAGACTTTCAGAGTCTGGTTGTCTATTGTAAGCTCCGCGGGACAAGATCTGTCTCGAATTATGACTGTCTGCACCAGACATGTTGCTGGCGCTACATAATAATCATTATATATGTTATAACATGACTAGCAAAGTGTAGAACGCAGGAGATGGTGGTGAGTATTAGACAAAGATGTATTCAAGAATGAAATAACTCGATTCCACCCCCCCCCCTACATTCAAGGCTCCCATTAGTGTGACGGGGCTGATAGGGCTCTCCCAGCAGGAGGTGTAGCTTGTGAGTGCGACAGACGCCTTGTGTGAGAAAGTGAAGCACAAATTGTAAATTGTTTTCATTTTTTGGCTTGCCCTGAAGTCTTAAGCGTTTGCTTGGATTTTGTGTTGGAAATGCTGCTGAAAGTGAGACCGTAACTCAGAATAAAATTTGACGGGGAGAATCGTTTGTTTGTGGCATGGGGTACAGTAGCGAGTTATTCCCAGCCCTACGGTAAATGTTGGGGTGCGAGGAGAGCACCTCCCTGCTTCCCCCCAGCCTGCGGAGGAAGAGGAATGGTGCTCAAAGAGCAAGGCAAAGTGTGGGTGCACGGAGCGTGCATTGTAAGTGATCACTGCGTGAAACTATTTATTTATTTACATTTTTATCCCGCCCTTCCCGAAAGGCTCAGGGCGGTTAACATATATACAAAAAATCCATAAAAACAAAATACAAAAACCACCAACCATCCCACAGCCCCCCAAAAAGCCACCCTCCACCATCTCCTCATGTCCCACTCCAACCCCCCCTCACAACCCTACCCCAACCCACCCAGCAGCACCCCCATCCCTGCCCGACAAATGCCTTTACGTAGAGAAATCTCACACCCCTCTGGAAGATGCTCAGGCTCGGACTCAACTGAACCTCTTGGGGAAGGGAGTTCCATAGCATCAGGGCAGCAGCTGAGAACACCCCCTTGCGAGCCCTCATCGTACAAACAAGTCTAACTGGTGGAACCCACAGGGAGGCACTCCTGGCCGATCGCAGGGGCCGCAGTGGGGCATAGAAGGACAGGCGGTGTCTCAGAGATGTGGGGCCCAGGTCATTTAGGTCTTTAAAGGTCAAAACCACCACCTTGAATTGTGCCCAGAAAGCTATAGGGAGCCAGTGTGTAATGTGCTCCCGACGTCTGACCCCTGACGGGAGGCAAGTCGCCACAGACTGCACCAGCTGCAGCTTCCAAACAGGCATCAAAGGGCAGCCCCACGTAAAGCGCGTTGCAGTAATCTAGTCTCAAGGTGATGAAAACATGGATGACAGTGGCCAGATCTGAATCAGAAAGAAAAGGCCACAGCCTCCTCACTAGATGGAGTTGGTGAAAAGGGCTCCTTGCCACCTCTGCAGCATGACGATCCAGGCACAGCAAGGGGTCCAGAAGCCCTCCGAGGCTGCAAACCTGATTGACCAGGGGGCTGGACTCCATCCATAAGAGGAGTCTCAACCCCGTCTAGGCCACAAGACTGACCAACCATCGTCACCTTAGTCTTATCTGGATTCAGCTTCAATTGGCTCATCCTCACCCAGTCCCCAACAACAGCCTGGCAACTGGTAAGCACTGAGACTGCAGGGCCTGGGTTGGATGAAAAAGAGAGGTAGAGCTGAGTGTCATCCACATACTGATGGCACTTCACCCCAAACCTCTGAATGAGCTTGCCCAGTGGCCTCTTATACACGTTGAACAAGAGGGGAGACAGAATAGAACCCTGCGGGACTCCACAGGGGAGGTCCCAAGAGGACGATGAGCAATCGCCCATCATCAAGCTCTGGGACAGAAAGGAGTGGAACCACTCAAGAGCAGCCCCATGCACCTACACCAGGTCCCACAGTTGTGTCAACATCACCTCATGATCAACTGTATCAAAGGCCGCCAAGAGATCTAACACGATCAACAGGGTAGAATTCCCCTTGTCAATCTCCAGGCACAGGTCATCAGCCAAGGCCACAAGTGCAGTTTCTGTACGATACCCAGGACTGAAGCCTGACTGAAATGGGTCCAAGAATCCACCAGCATCAAGATGAGTCTGGAATGGTCAGGCAACCACCCGTTCAGTGACCTTCCCTAAAAAGGGAAGGTTAAAGACCGGCTGATAGCTGGCCGGGAAACCAGCATCCAACGATGGCTTCTTAAGCAGGGGTCGGATAACGGCCATTTTAAGAACGTCTGATGCTCTGTCCTCCTGACAACCCCAGCCAGCAACAGCTCCAGCATCTCCCAGCTGGCTTTCATCAGCCAGGACGGACAAGGATCTGGTTCACAACTGGTTGCCCTCACTGCCCCAAGCACACCCGCAGCGGTGGGTGATACCGATTGAAACGGATCTAAATAAACAGGACAAGTTCGAGCTTCCATAACCTCAAACTCTGACTCTGCAGATAAAATGGCAGCACTCAAATTGAGGTGAATAGGAGCAATTTTGTCTGCAAAGCATCAGGCCCTGCGTCTTAAAGCTCTGGCCCTGGGGGTTTGGAGTGCTGCCTTAGCTGCTGGTGTAATACCAAACATACATATTTCCATGAGGGGGGGGGAAATCCTCCTTTGGTTCAAGCTATAGTTAAAATGGGGGACAAATAGGTTTGTACCCATTAAGCAGCCTTAGATTTAAATGTTATAAAACCAGGAAATGACAAGTGAAGGTTACACCACACCTCACACACACACCCTTAATTCTGTCATGTGTGTGGGGTGTCCGTGGGTGCTTGGCAGCATGTGGGGGGGAGGGAGGAGGGGCTTTGAGTGCCTGAGTGGGGTGGGGGTGCCCAGGGATATGTGTGTGCATAGGGGGTGCCTGCGTGGTTAGGGCAGGTGCCTGATGTGGGAGTGATGTCTTGGGTGGGGGGTGCCTGGGCTCTGTGTTAGGGGTATCTGTGGGGGGGATGCCTGGGAGGTAGGTTGTGGGGTGGTGCTGGTGTCTGGAAGTGCCTGGGGGTTTCGGAGAGTGTGTGTGTGTGTGGGGGGGAGTTGCCCCTGAACGTGGGACTACCTGGGTGCATGTGTGTGTGTGAGTGGGGGACTGGATGCCAGGAGTCACCCACTGCCCCTGGGTAGCTGGGGTTAGAGATTATCTATTCCGGGCAAACAGCCCTGGGCCCTGCCACTGGCTCAGTAGAGCCCCAGGCCCCACAAATTCACCAGGAAGGAGGAACTTCCAAAGAGGGGTGGGTCTTCTGCCCCCCCACCCCACTGCCCCAGAGCAGGTGCCAAGAGGGGTGTGACAGGCAGCTCCCACCTTGCAGCCTGATGGGAGGCCCAGCCCCCACAAGGAATGCTGATTGCCAGCTTGTGGGGGGGGGGGGCACAGATCCCCAGAGTCTCCTTGTGCCCTGGGACTCCCGCCCTTCCTGAGCCCCTCATGCTTTCCCCCCCAGTTTTGTGTGTGTGGGGAGGGGAGGAGGGGGTGGAAGTGGGTGCTCTTGGATACTGCTTTTGGCCATGCTAGGGCATGCAAGACCCATATTTGTCCCAAAGTGGTAGGGGGGTCCAAAAAGGTATTTTCAAAGCCACAGACCTTGGCAAGCTAGCGGGGGAGGGGGGGCACAAAGGGATGCTGTAGACCATGGCATGCCGGGGGGGTGTCTGGAATATTGCAAGGTTCTGGTTTTGGACCAGCTAGGGTGCCGCAGGACTGGGCTTTACGGTTATGTTCTCCAGGCCAGAGACACAGGGATGCTACGAACCATGGTATGCTGTGGGGGGTGGGGTGTCTCCCACAGGGCTTTGCCAGGAAATACCAGAATATCACAAGGTACCGGTTTTTGATGTGCTAGACTCTCCAAAACCAGTATCCGTGCAAAAGCGGGAGGTGGTCCAGGATAGGGCTTTTCCAAGCTACAGGTCACGGCATGCCATTTTCAAGACAAGTCAAAGATGTTTATTGTGGTAGCAGAGCCTTCACAACTCACAAAAGGTACAAAATACTAAAATATAAAGAAATAAAAACATAACAAATACCAAGCAATATTCAGGGGGCCTTAGAGCTTCCAGAAGCTGCTTTCCTAATTTTAAAGGAGGCAAAACAAAATTTAGCCACGTTGAATGTTCTAAAAGGGTCAGAATCGGAAAGTATCAAAACCAACAACTCCCTCTGACTACAAACAGAATCATTATTTATAACTGGGTCCAGACAGGCAGTACGTGGGCTGCTATATAATGGGTAGTTGAAAAGCATATGACTTATGGATTCTACTTAATTGCTAACACAGAAACGACAGTGTCTCTGGTCGTAAGGTAACTTTACAAATCCACCCTCAGTAACTGCAGAAGGAAGCAAGTTAAATCTAAGCAGGGCAAAAGTAAATCTATAGCTCCATACGGGAATAGCTGACTAATAAGAAGCTCCTTAAGGGGGTATAGAAAAAAGACTGTACAATCCTGATATTTTTTGTGCAGTGATTGCTTCCCTGGCAATTTGTAGCTCTTGGTCTCTGATTTGAAATTTAACAAGACTGAGATCCCTAGAAAAATCCATAGACAACAAATATATACTAGCGAAACCTAGAGAGGAAAGGAGGTGCTCTATCTATACCCTTTTCACAAGGGACGGATATCTGGATAGAAAGTGCTGCCTGGGAAAAGGACTCTGATGGACATAAATTTAAACAAAGCTAATATTGATTGGGGGAATGTTTCCTCGGGGCGGGACGTGGAGGTTAATTTTCTGGATGTAAGATAATTTCTGGAGGGAGAAAGAAACAAAAGTAGAGCAGCAGCATTTCACTTAAAAGGGAAACTATGACAAAATGAGGAAATTAGTTAAAAAGAAACTAAAAAGCCCAGTTGCAAAGGGCTACATGTTTGCAAGAGGCATGGAGGCTGTTTAAAAGCACCCTTCTGGAAGCCCGGATTAAAGTTAAAAAAGGAAGCAGGAAGACCAAACGTCTTCCACTCTGGTTAAATGGGGAGGTGAAGGAGGCTATTAGAGCCAAAAAGGCATCCTTTAAGAAATGGAAGGCTAGTCCCAATGAAAATAATACTAAAGAGCATAAACATTGGCAACGTAAATGTAAAGTGCTAATAAGGCAGGCCAAGAGAGATTTTTAAGGGAGACTTGCTAAAGAGGCAAAAACAAGTAACAAGAACTTTTTCAAATACATCAGAAGCAAGAAGCCTGCTAGGGAGTCAGTTGGGCCATTAGATGACAAGGGAGTAAAAGGGGCGCTCAGGGACTATAAGGACATTGCAGAGAAGCTGAATGAGTTATTTGCGTTGGTCTTCGCTGCGGAGAATTTTGGGGAGGTACCCACGCCTGATCCTTGCTTTGTGGGCGAGGAATTGGAGGAGCTATTACAAATCAATGTGATGTTGGGGAATGTTCTAGGGCAAATTGACAAACTGAATACTAATAAGTCACTAGGGCCAGATGGCATTCACCCCAGAGTTCTGAAGGAACTCAGATATGAAATCGCAGACCTACTGTTAGTAATTTGTAACCTGTCACTAAAATCTGCCACTGTACTCGAGGACTGGAGGGTGGCAAATGTAACCCCAATATTTAAAAAGGGTTCCAGAGGCGATCCTGGAAACTACAGACCAGAAAGCTTGATGTCTGTGCCAGGCAAAATGGTGGAAACCATCATTAAGGACAGAATTACAGGGCATGTTTTTTTGTTTTGTTTTATAAAGTTTTAATTTAATTTATCTTAATCTCATCAACATTGACAATCAACATACATTATATACATTTACTCATTTATATACATGTTTGATAAAGTTTTAATTTAATTTATCTTAATCTCTCATCAACATTGACAATCAACATACATTAAATTATAAGACATAAATTAAATTATATATTAAAAAAAGGTTCTGTAATTTAACAGTGTATGGAGATGTGGTTTGTAAGTGTCCATGTGCATATTGGTGTTTACCAATTCGGTTTGGTAAATCAAATTGAATGTTGATTAATGGATTAAGTTCCTGCTTCTCCATATCTACATTCTTTGTAATAAAAGTCCAGCTTGGGTTCCAAGACAAATAAAATTCTTCTAGAGTATCATAGAGTCTCTCCCTATGTCCCTCCCCCTTGTCCCCCCCTCCGAGTCTATTAGACTGTAAGACGTAGGCATGGACCGCGTCTATCTCATTGTTCTGTAAAGTGCCAGGTACACAGCTATACAAGTGCTTAGAATCATCATCATCATCATTCTGTCCATTGAAAGAACATACCAAAGTCTCTGTATCCAATCCATCATCGTCCGTCCAGAGATTTCCACTTTTGGACGATTGTATGGATGGCTGCTAGAATCATTGCTTTGCCTGCAGGGACACTTGTATTTTTCCCCAGTTCTTTTGGTCATAAGCCCAGTAGTGCCAGCTGTGGTGTGAAGGGGATTGTTAAGTGGGTACTTTGTCCTATTTTTTTCCATATTTGCTGCCAGTAAGTCTTTATTTTTGGACATTCCCACCAATGGTGTATATAAAGGTACCTGTTTGTCCACACTCTCTCCAGCACAGGTCGCTATAGCCTCTGTTTGCCTGATGGATCTTTTCAGGGGTGAGATAAAATCGCGGAGTCAATTTGATCTGTGCTTCCCTGACCATCGGGGATCGAGCACATTTACTCATATGTGACCAGATTTATGTCATCTGTGCTTCAGACATCATCAACTGCAACTCCTCCCCCCCACCCCATACAGATAAATACCCAGCGTCTGGTTGGTAGAAAATGTTTCTGACTATTTGGTATAGTCCGGATATTAATTTTCTATGGGGACTTTTATTAAACGGTTCCATTTCGAGAGGGGAGGTTCTCTTATAAAGTGTGGTTTGTTTGGGGGATGCAGAAGGTGTATTTTAGTGTAGAGCCAGGGGTCTATGTGTTCTTTACATTTAGTTTGGATCGTTTCTGTTATAAGTAGGTTCTTATTGACAAACAGGTGTCTAGCTTGTACCAAACCTTTTTTTTTTTTAATTTAAGGATAGAGTCTCATATTATTGGCTTTAAAGGTGACTTTCCTTGTTGAATTTCTAATTTGTTTTGGCACATTTTCCAAATTTGCATTGCAATTCTGGCAAAGGGATGTGATGTTTTATCTTGGGCCTGCATTTTTTGGTGGGTTTTCTTTGTCAAATCATTTGCTACGTTTGTCTACGTTCAGTAATTGCCTGTCCATTTCCACCCAGGTGGGTTCCTTTGCTGCCTCGTACCAGAGCTTAATTACCCCTCAAGATTGAGGCCCAGTAGTAAAACTTGAAATTTGGGAGCTTTAGACCTCTCTCTTCTACAGAAGTCTGCAGAACTGATCTTCTAACTCTTGGTTTGTTTTTGTTCCAGATGATATTATTTATAATTTTGTTCAGTGTGTCAAAGAACTCCTTTGGAATTTGAATAGGTAGCGCCATTCTTGTATATAGTAGTTTAGGTAAAAGAATCATTCTGACCAGATTTATTTTCCCTATGCAGAAGCATCCTATTGTTGCCCACGAGTCTGTCAGTTTCTTGGCTTCATTTTTAACCGTAGGTAGTTGTTTTTATAAAAACGTGTAATTTTTGTCAGATTAATTCCTAAATATTTCAGGTGTGAGTTATTAATTTGGACTGGGGTAATTCTCTGCATTTCCGTCCTGGGGATACTTTGTTCGTTAAGTAGGAACATTTGTGATTTGGATACGTTCATCTTGTATCCGAAAAGGTTGCCAAATCGTTCTAGCAATTTTATGGTGGCTGGGATGGATTGCTGGAGGTCTGATAGGAACAGCATTGTGTCATCTGCGTACAGTGCAATTCTCGCTTGCTGATCATCAAAGTGTATCCCTTTAATTATTGTGTTTTGTTTTATTGCCAGCGCCAGTGGCTCTAATCCACCCAGTGTCATAAAGTGGGGTTTATTGACTCTTTTAAGAACCAGAGCAGTTTGTGACAGGCAGCAACTGAGGGCAGGAGAAGGGAAGTGAGCTTCAGTAGTGCTACTGAGCATGCTCAGATCCAAGAGTCCGCTTTGGGATACACGGGCCTGACTCCTTGCCCCCCCCCACCCCAATCCCGTTCGGCCCAGACGTGGGGGGGAGACTCTGCCTCAGTGACACTCTNAGCTGGGGGGTGATTTCCAGAGTTGATAAAGCCACAGAATGGTGTGCAGGCATGGCAGTAGTACCCACACTAAATCGTTTAGTCAAGATCTGCATAGACCTTCCCAAGTTCAATGAGAATGTCTGTAGAGACTGAGCAACATGTACTTCCTTGTGTGGAGCACACCCTGGACAATTTAGTGATGCAAAATTCTTTAAATTCTATGCACAATAAGGATTCTGGCAGATACCTCTTGCTGCAGAATCAGCCCTACTAACAACTTTTATCACACCTTTTGGAAGATTTTGTTTTAACTGATACCATTTGGCATACCTTCTGCCTGAACACTTCCAGAAAAAAAAAGTCACAACTCCTAGGCAGGGCTGGCCTCAGTGTTTGTAGGGCCATGAAAGTCTTGGAGTATGGGACCTAATTTGCATAATTAACATAATCTGCATAATTTGCCCTCATACCTGTACACCCACCTTATCAGCACTGCCACTTACCCCTTAGCTTTCCACACACAGCACCCTTTTGCCACTTCCATTCCACAGATCCACTCACCACCACCACAATATCCCCCACAGGGTCCCCCCTGCCCAGCTTTCCTCCTACAGTTCCCCCCTCCCTCCGCCAACACAGGGAAGGAACGGCAGGAGGTGGAGGGTAGTGTTGCACATAAAGAACATTAGGGGGGACTGTGCTGTCTGGGGGCTCAGATCGGTGGAGGAGGGGGAAGGTATTTTCTTGGCCGGGTGGCCCTTATCTCAGATGCTGCTGGGCCTGGCTCTTCTGGGAGGGCCAGTCAGAGGCAGCCTATAGGCTGCTAGGCAGGAGGGGTTGACAGGGACGCTCTGGTGAGTCTCTCCTGAGGCTGGGTGCTGGCTCCCTTCTCCCCTCCAGGAGCCATGGGGGCCAGGGGAATGCTATGGGGAGAGGTGGGGGTACTGGGGGAGCGGGGACATATATGGGAGGAAGTGCAGAGCTTGGAAAGCAACACCTCCCCCCCAGCACACTCATCTCTCTCAGAGACTTGACTCTCTCTCTCACGCGCACACACACACACAAACTCACACGGGGGGTGGGTAGAGGGAAGGAACTGCTACCGGCTCTACTGCTCCTACCACCCCCACTCACACACTGAGATTGTTTCAAAGACCCCGCCAATCACACCCGGGGGCAGGGAAGGGAAGGGAGCAACCCCCTCTCTCACACACGCATTCCCCCTCACACACAGACTCACCTTTCTCTCTCACACACAAACACTATCTCTCACACATGCACCCTCCCTCCCTTTTCTCGCCCCCTCACACACAAGCGCACACACCCAACCTGGGGTAAGGGGGAACAGCTCCAGCCTGACAGAGGCAGCTCTGCTGGCCCTGCCTGGCTGAGGGGAGGCAGGCTGTGGAGCCAGCTCCAGCAGCAGCAGGATTGGGGAGCCTGTGCGAATGGGGTGGGAGTGAGGCTTGGGCAGGACGGCCCCTCCCTCTCCAACAGCTGCCCACAGTCAAGAGCCCAGTGACACGTTTGCAAGAATGTGCAAGCAGGCTCAGAGCGGGGCTGTCTGTTACTGGGTCTGAAGCAAAATCTGCTCTGGGGTTGGGGGGACTGGCCCAGCTCGCAGCCTCCTCCCTCTTGCGCCCTGCAGCTTCCTGCCAGGAACTTCCACCCACCTGGGAGTCTGGACCATGGGGAGGAGGGGGACGGAGGAACCTGGTCTAAGTCTAATGTTGCGGGGTCTGAGCACAGCGGGGCTGGACCACAAGGGAAAATATTGGGGTGGGGGGGACATGCTCCCGTGCCCTCCCCATGTCTGATGGAGGGGGTGGAGGTGGGGTTGAACTGAAGGGCATGAGGAGAAACTGTGCCCCCGTATTGAGAGTGTGGATGCTACATTGGAGTCCCGTCCCCCTCTCCTCCAAAAAAGTTAATGTGGAGACAAAATAGTTCCAATGATCTGTTTTATTGGAGCACTTTCGGGGGTGGGGGGTAAGCAAGCAATCTCTGGCAATGATTAGTCATCATGGGGCAATGTCTGTGGGAGGGGGGTGTTTCCCTTGTGTTGGGATCCCTCTTACCCCCTGGCTGGACAGGCTGGTGTGTTCAGCTCTGGAGGTTTCCAGTTCAGCCCCTGCTGCCACCGGGGGACAAGATGGCAGCCGTCCCCTCAGTGCTGGGTAGGGGGGGGCTGGTTGATTTGCCTGAGGGGGCCCCAGCTGGGAAATGCTCCTTTCCTCTGTGCTGATCGGCCGGGGGAATCGGCCCCAGTGGAGGCAGAGAGGGGGTCGGGCTGCTCCTGTCAGTACAGTTCTCTCTCACGGCTCTTTGTCTCTTTCCCTCAGGGAGAAGCTCCTCTCACTAGACGGGACCAGCACCAGCCGCTCTGTGTCTAGAGATGCTGAGCCCCTGACCGCTCTCCAGCCTGGTCACTGACAGTGGGAGCTGGGGGGACGGGCCCCTGTACTGACCGGACTGCAAGGTGAAGCCAGTGGCTGGACATTTCCTATTGGAGAGAGACTGTGGTTACAGAAGGCCCCAGGTAGGAAAAGACTGTCCATCCCCTGACAAACAAAATGGCTGCAGAGCAGGGGGCAGCGGCAGTCGTTGGTCTCCCATTCCTGGCACCGCTAGAGCAGGGGGAGCAGCCAGGAGTGAAAATGGAGGAGCAGGAGCCAGCAGGCCCTGAACCAGGGGAGGGAGCAGGAAACCTCCCTCTTATAATCCAGGCTGGGACCATCGGGGAGTTACTGGGCTGGGCGGCACCACAGCAAGTTCAGCAGGAGCCAGAGGAGGGGCTGCCCCAGAGCTGGGAAGCCCAATGGCAGAGGGTGCTGGAGACGGTACAGGCCCCTCTGACCCCAGCCTGGCACAACCTGCAGCTGCCTGAGCTGACCCAGAGGGACGATATCGAGGCCTATCTGGCCACCTTTGAGCGAGTGGCTGACGCCTGCCAGTGGCCGAGAGGAGAGTGGGTGACCCGACTCGTACCGGCCCTCAGTGGAGAAGCCCAACAGGCCTATAGCAGCCTGGACGCCGGAGACAGGGGAGACTACGGGAAGGTGAAGGGGGCCATCCTGCGAGGGTACAACATCAGCGCAGAGACGCAGCGCCAGCGCTTCAGGCAGTTCCGCTACCAGGAGGCCGAGGGGCCCCGAGAGGTTTGCAGGCGACTCGGGGAGCTTTGCTGTCGCTGGCTGAAGCCGGAGAGCCGCACGAAGGAGCAGATCCTGGAGCTGCTGATCCTGGAGCAGTTCCTGACCGTCCTGCCCCAGGAAATGCAGAGCTGGGTCAGGGAACATGGCCCAGAGACCTGCACCCAGGCAGTGGCCCTGGCAGAGGATTTCCTAGTGAGGCAGCTAGAGGCTGAGAGACGGGATCAGCAGGTGAGAGGGGTTAATCCTGATAATCCCAAGGTAGCTAGAGTTGATGACAGAACATGGGGTGTAACCGAGCTTTGCCCGTCTCAGTGTATTTTTATTGTTACAGACTTTCTCCAAGGCCGTCATCAAATAGATAAGGTACATAGTACAACAAAAAACACATTATTAGAAACTTTAAAACAAATACTTAAAATAAAATCAGTCCCAAACCCCAAATAATTAAAACCCATCAACTTCCCTCTTTCCAGACAACTTACTCCAGTTTCATCGGAGGATATCATTGTTTTTCTTCCTCAGCCAGATATCGCCACTTTACCAGTAGAAAGAGAATCCTTTGAGGAAACAACCAAATAAATTTTTCATGATTAGGCAAATAAGCAACTTTGGCAGTAGCCAAACATCTCTTACGTCCTTTATAAAATGGGCATTCCAAAACCTAATGTACGACAGCCTCAATGGCTCCAACCTGGCAGGAACAAAAATCTCAAATATTTATTATTTATTTATTTATAATTGTTTATACCCCGCCTCTCCGGCAATCAAGCCGCTTGAGGCGGCTTACAAATAAAAACATTCTAAACCAACATAATGCAATAAAACATTTAAAACCCATTAAAATGAATGGGGGTGCCACAGAAAACAAGAACCCCCCCCCACCCCCCTCGCCAAGGGCCCGGTGGAACAGCCATGTCTTACAGCTACAGCGAAGGGAGGCGATGTCCGGGAGGGAGTTCCCCAGCCTAGGAGAAGACACTCTCCATTGTCGCCCCCCAAGAACCTGGGGGGACCTCAAGAAGGGCGCTCCCGGCGGACCATAGAGGCTGATCCAGGACACGGAGAGCGAGGCGGTCCCGCACATAGGTAGGGCCCAGGCTGTTTAGGGCTTTATAGGTAAGAACCAACACCTTGAATCTGGCCCGGAAGACTATTGGCAACCGGTGCAGAACATGGAGCGCTGGTGTAATGTGCTCCCGGCGGCCTGCCCCTGTAAGAAGCCGGGCCGCTGCGTTCTGCACCAGCTGCAGTCTCCTAACCGTCACCAAGGGGAGCCCCACGTAGAGCGCGTTGCAGTAGTCCAGTCCCGAGGTAATGAAAGCATGGATGATGGTGGCCAGGTTGCAGAGAGATGGCGTAAGCCGCTGCACCAGATGTAACTTGCAAAATGCCCCTCTTGCCACAGCCCCCCCCCCCTCCCCCCCCAGTTTTAGGTATTTGACATCTTCTGCCTGCCAAGCTGGCTGTAGGCATTTAAGCACATAAGAAGGGCCATACTGGGTAAGACTAATAGTCCATCGAACCCAGCACCCGTCTCTGACAGTGGCTGATCTTGGTGGCTTGGAAGAAATACCCAACAGGTCACAATGGGGCAATCTACTTCCTGTTGTTCACTTCCAGCTCCCGACAGTAAGAGGTTACATTCCCCAAACCTACCTCTGGCTAATAGCTACTAATGGAGCTATCCTCCGGAAACCTGTCCCACCCTTTCTTAAACCCAGCTCTACTACTCTGGCCTTGACCACACCTTCCGGCAACAAACTGCACAACTTAATTGTGCATTGAATGAAAAAATACTTGATTTGTTTTACATCTGCTACTTGCTAGTTTTATGGAGTGTCCCCTAGTTCTGTTAGTATTTGAGAGGGTGAATAACCGTTCCCTATTGACTTGTTCCACATCACTCACGATTTTATAAACTTCTATCATTCCCCCTCTGGCATCTCTTCTCCAAGCTGCAGAGCCCCAACATGTCCAGCCTGTCTTCATACGGGAGCCGTTCCACACCCGTTATCATTTTTGTTCCCCTTCTCTGTACCTTTTCTATTTCAACTATGTCTTTTTTGAGATGGGGGTGACCAGAACTGCACACGCTATTCGAGGTGCGGTCGCACCATAGATTTATATAGTGGCATTATGATATTTTCAGTTTTATTCTCTTCCTTGATGAATAATTCCTAACATTCTGTTTGCAGCCGCACACTGAGCTGAGGATTTCAGTGTATTCTCTAAGCTTTTTGTGAGTGGTGACTCCTAATTTACTACCCAGCATTGTGTACATAAAGTTTGGATTGTTTTTCCCTATGTGCATCACTTTGCACTTGTCCACGTTAAATTTCATCTGCCATTTAGATGCCCGGACACCTAGTCTCGCAAGATCCTTCTACAATTCCCCAGCGTCCGCTCATGTTTTAACTACCTTGAATAACTTTGTCATTGCAACTTTGATCACTTCACTTTTTCCTTCCCTTTTCAGATCATGAATGAACACGTTCAATGGCATCGGTCCCAGTACAGATCCCCAGAGTGCTCCATTATTTACTTTCCTCATGAAAACTGACCATTTAGCCCTACTCTTTGCTTCCTATCCTTTAACCAGTTACCAGTCCACAATAGGACACTGCCTCCTATCCCATGACTTCTTAATTTCCTCAAGAGTCTCTCATGAGGGACTTTATCAAACACTTTCTTAAAACCCAGGATACTATATTGACCGGCTTCCCCTTATCCACACCTTCAAAAAAATCCAATAGATTAGTGAGACATGAGTTTCCTTTGCTCAATCCATGTTGGCTCTTCGCTGTTAAGCCATGTTTATCAATATGCCCAGTAATTCTGTTCTTAATCGTTACCATCGTTTTACCTGGAACCGAGGTCAGGCTCACTGGTCTGTAGTTTTCAGGATTGTCTCTCAAAAACTTTTTAAATACTGGCGTTACATTTGCTACCCTCCATTCCTCAGGTACAGTGGCAGATTTTGATAGATTACAAATCACTAGTGCTAGATCTGCAATTTCATATTTGAGTTCCATCAGAACTCTGGGCTGTAGAGCATCTGGTCCTGGTGGGTTTTTACTATTTAATTTGTCAATTTGCTCTAGAACCTCTTCCAGAGTCTTGTTGATTTTTGACAGCCCCTCCAATTCATCACCTACAAAGAACAGTTCTGGCGCGGGTATCTCCCCAGCACCCTCTGCAGAAGACTGAGGCAAAGAATTCAGCTTCTCTGCAATGGCCCTTATACCCCCTGGTCAACTGACTGCCCAATTGACTCTCTAGCAGGCTTCTCGCTTCTGATGTACTTGGAAAAGGTTTTGGCATCTTTAGCATTGGCCTGCCTTATTAACTTGTTACATCTACTTTGGCAGTGCTTATGCTCTTCCCTATTTACCTCATTGGGACGAGCTTTCCGTTTTTTAAAGGATGCTTTTTGGCTCTAACAGTGTTCTTCACCGCACCATTCAGCCGCACTGGCAGACAGTTGGGCCTCTTCATACCTTTTTTAATTTGTGGAATACATTTAATCTGGGCTTCCATGGTGCTGTTTTTAATAGTTTCCACACTTCTTGCGAACATTTAATCCTCGCAACTTCTCCTTTTAAATTTCTTCTAATTTTTTCATTTTAGCATAGTCTCCCATTTTGAAGTTAAATGTTACTGCAGTAGTTCTATTCACCATTGTCACTTCAATAATTATCTCAAATTTGATTATACTGTGATCACTATTGCCAAGCAGCTCCACCACCGTTACCCCTTGCGCCAGGTCCTGCACGCCACTTAGGACTAGATCCAAGGTAGCTCCTCTCATTAGTTCCAGAACCAGCTACTCCAAGAAGCAGACATTTATGGCATCTAGAAACTTTACCTCCATATCATGCTCCGGAAGGAGGCATTCACCCAGTCAATATTAGGGTAATTGAAATCACCCAATTTGCTTAAAACAAAGCCTATAGTAAGCTGGTGTAAAGCTTCCCCTTAAGATCTAGAGCTAAATATTGTTCCATGTTTCCATCTGACTTCCAAAACATACACAAAGGGGCAATACGCCTAACAGAAATAGCAACAAAATCGTCTTGATGGGAGATTTCTCTTAGTCTCCAAGATAATAAGTTCTAATCACAGGCTGAAAACAATTGAGTACAATCCATTAGAAAATATCCCAACCCACAAAGAGAGGATTTTCACAACAAATTTCACCCCAGGTGGCTCCTCTCATAATCCTCAACAAAACACATTTTTTTTAAGTCTAGAAGGAGACAAGGCAAAAATTCTAAACCAACAATCTAGCAGCATCTCGCTAACAACAGTCAGGGTGGCCGCCACTCCAGCCTCCAAAAGAAGTAAAGGGGCAGGGATACAAGTACAAAGACGAAGGCAATTGTGCAAATATTTATTAAAAGGAAGATCAATATTGAAGTAATCTAAGATGAGTGGCCTGAGATAACGATGAGGACAAAGTTATCACTGGGAATAGAAGTGCTGGGCTATTCCCTGCTTCCCCATGACCAGTGACCGGGGTGTGTGGGGAGGAAGCCATCCCCAATTCCTGTCCCATTGATTACATTGGGGCTGCTCCCAGAGTCAGGGGCTGCTCAGTGTGTTTGAGGGGGTCAGAATCTGACCCTTAACTTTAGCATTTGCTCCCCCAGCCCCATTGCTCTGCCTTGAATGGACTTTTTGTTGCTGTTTCAGATGCTGGGCACATTCGAGGAGGTGGCTGTGAATTTCCCCAAGGCAGAGCAGGCTCCGTCAGACACCGGGCAGAGGCAGCTCTGCAGGGAGGTTAAGCAGGAGGGTGACAGTGAAGCCGGCTCCCTGGGTAAGGATCCATCTGGCTTAAGTTATTAGATGCTCTGATGTTCCTGGGGCGACTTCAGCACAGAAACCTTCTCTCCCTGAGACCTGAGATTTGGGGGTCGCTGTGTGTGTGTGAGTCCCACAGACCATGGGAAGGAGACATTCAGGAGGACTGTAAGAGGAGTGTCTGGGGAGAAGGCATGAGAACTGGGCTCAACTCTGGATTCTGCAGTTGCAGGGCTAGTTTTCTTAACACTTTGGCTCTGTGACTAATTCTGTGGAAACTCCTGCAGTGATTTTTTTTCCCCCTGAGGTTTCATTTCTCCAAAGTCCAGGAAATTAGTTGTAACTGGATTCTCTTTTCATTCTAGCAAACAATGAAAATGCAGAAGAGACTCCTTGTCAAACAGATCCTGAACCAGTGGGGCAGCAAAGGGCGTCTTCCAGTCGAGCTGAAGCGGAGGTTTCTCTTGAGAAATCCGGTGGACGTTACTGCACATCAGAAAGACAGCAGAGAGACAGCCCTTCAAAGAGGACACAGGGCAAATCCTCTCCCACTCCTGGAGGTGCCAGTGAACTCCAGAAAAACAATATACATTTGGGAGAAAAACTGAACATTCTCTCAAAGCATACTGAGCAAAGATTCAATAGAAGGTCTGACCTTATCCACCATCAGAGAATCCACAGACGAGAAAAACGCTATAAGTGTCCTCTGTGTGGGAAAAGGTTAAACGGCAAATTAAACTTTTGTATACATCTGAGAGTCCACACAGGAAAGAAGCCTTATGAGTGTCGTGAGTGTGGGAAAACATTCAGTCAGAAGTCAAAGCTTATTAGACATCAGAGAAGCCACACAGGAGAGAAGCCCTATGAGTGTGCTGAGTGTGGGAAAACATTCAGTAGGAGTTCAACCCTTATTACACATCGGAGAAGCCACACAGGAGAGAAGCCCTATGAGTGTCCTGCGTGTGGGAAAACATTCAGTCAGACATCAAACCTTATCACACATCAGAAAATTCACACAGGAGAGAGGCCCTATGAATGTCCTGATTGTGGGAAAACATTCATTCAGAGGTCAAAGCTTATTAGGCATAGGAGAATCCACACAGGAGAGAAACCGTATGTGTGTCCTGAGTGTGGAAAAACATTCAGTCAGAGCTCAAATCTTATTAGACATCAGAGAAGCCACACAGGAGAGAAGCCTTATGAATGTGCTGAGTGTGGGAAGACATTCAATCAGAGGACACAGCTTAATAGCCATCAGAGAAACCACACAGGAAAGAAGCCCTATTCATCTACTGAAGGTGGGAAAAGACACAGCAGGAACACGCGTGCAAGTACGGCACCAGAGAGCCCATGTGGGCAAGACAAACTGAAGTAGGTTCAGAGGAGGGCGAAAAAGATGATAAAGAGTCTCAAAACCTAATCTTATACCCTGTTCCTGCAACCTTTGTGCATGTTTACCCTAGTAAAGAGAAGCCTGCGGGTTGACATGATACCAGGCTTTTAATATCTAAAGGGCTGCCACAAAGAAGACAGCAAGGAACTGTTCTGCATTGCTACATAGACAGGACTAAAAATACTGGGCTCCAGTTACAAGAGGGTTGGTTTTGGTTAAATATCAAGGCTGGAGAGAGTGAGAAGCAGTGGGGGTGGAGGTTGATGGATGAGTCTTTGGATTTACAGCAGGGTGTGTATTGGGGGCAGATGGGGAAGTTGCAGGTGGCTGGGTCAGTAGCTTGGAGCTAACAGCAATGTGGGGGCATGAGATGGGTGCTGGGACCTTGATGGTTTGGGGGTCATGGAGAGGGGTTTGTTTGGGGGGTGAGTGGGGTTGAGGGTGAACTTGCTGTCTGTAAATGTTTTGGTTTCTGATGCCATGGGGGACACGGGGCCAGAGAGGGTTCACTGACTTTAGTTAATTGCTCAAGATAAGAGGAAAGCTAAGACAGTTACAGAAGAGAGGCCCCAGGCCCGTTCACCCTCCTTGCAGCTGAGAGATTAGTAACAACTGCCTCCAGCCATGTCTAGCTAGCGTGCTCAAGGACTGCTGGTCGAGATTATAGCTATTGGTAAGAATTAACCTCTCTCAAGCAGGGAACTCGGATGCAACTGTGTAACCGCAGGCTGTCTCCCGTGCACCGTCCGTTACTGACCCCACTGCCCACTCTTTGTACAGGAGGCTGGATGCCACTTCAGACTTTCTTTCCTTGTGAGCTGTTTGAGTCTCCTAAGAGTCTTGCCAGACTGCAGCTGGTTTTGACTCTTGGCCAATAAACATTGATTTAGCAGCAAGCCTTGTGAAAGTTATGGTAAAAGCCGATAAAATTGTATGGGAAGTAATTCAAGATAACGGAGCCTTGGCCAGACCAAGCTATCTGTTGGAATATGCATTAAAGGCCGTACAGACCTACCTGCCTACGTGCTTCCTGGTGGGTAAGCAGGATTGCCCAATGCCCACGTCCACAGTGGAGATTTATCAGAGACAGAGACAAAGAGGGCTTGAATATTTAAAGGGTCATTCGGCATTCATCTTGGCGCTGGTGACAAACGTGAAGATCAGTGACCAACCTGACTGGCCAACATGGAAGAAAGGACTTTTACTCTGCAAAGTTGAACTAACAGAACATCATAAACTTTGGGAACTTATGATTTGGTAAGAGTTTAGCTCAGGTAAGTGGTAAGTCAAGTTAGCATCGCATATTATTTCTCATTAAATGATGCAGCTTTGGTATAAACTCGGATACTTCTTGACAATTGAAAACCTTTTAATAAACTTTCTGTGTATAACCTCATGTCGATGTGTTACTGGAACTGACCATTCAGTCATTATACTGAGATGGACCTAAAATGTATGATAAATTTGTGACCAAAGTCTCTCCAGGAGACAGTGAAGTTACAGGTGTAGACTGGCTCACTCTGGGATTGACCGAAACGATAGCCATTGCAATCTAACTCTGCCTAAACTGTCTCACAACTGGTCTAGACGTCACTGGATGAAGGCTTGGAGCCCGGGGTGAACTTGTTAGATCTGAAACTCTGCAGTGGGTGGAGGGTGCTGGAGATGGGGGGACAGGTAGTTTGGTGTCTGTCTGGAGACAGGTTGATGGTGCAGGATCCATGTCTGGGGTGAGGAGATGAACCCAGAGGGATGGTTTTCATGCCGTGGCAGAGGGGATGATGATGGTTGAGTGCCTGGGGGAGCACATTGGCTCGAGTTCTGGGGGTAGGTTGGTGTTGTCTGGGTTGTGGTGAAATAGCCCTCCCGTGATCATGGGTTTCATGGGTTTATCCTACTCCCCCAGGGCAGGCAGAGGCACCCAGGCGGCCTAGCTCACAGAACAGGGCCTCCCCCCACAACCTGCTTCCCCCGGAGATGATGCCTCTCTCTGACATACTTCAGACACGAGGAGGTTTCCAAGCTGGGTTGGGGATGGGCCCGTTATGAAGCTCAAAATGATCCGCACAGTTTAGCTGTAGGTTCCGATTCCCAAAGCTGAAACCCTGCCCCGCTCCCCTGTGCGCATGCTCAGTGGAGAGCAACACCTCCGACCCAGCGACCAGGTCAGGCTTTTGGCGTGTTCAATCTAAGATGTTTCGAGCTTCATCTGGGATTGGGTCTGCAAAATCCTCCATCAAAGGAGTGGCCCTGACTCAGGCCAGGGACTCTGTTGACTTTAATGGGATGACTGGGGACTCACTCCCCCCCCCCCCCAAAAGTTTTCAGGATCAGGCCCTGAATCTCTCCCCTGCCCCAGTGCATCTCATTACAGGGATAGTTCTAGAGGAAAAAGGCAGACTCTGCTTTTCAGGATTTTAAGGCTCCATCCTGAACCTACGGCTGCCAAGGTGGGGCAGGATTAGGCCCTGGAAGAGTCACTGTCATTAAAATGAAGAGATTCGTATCACATAGATTTCCTTCCTTGTGACACTAAGTGCCCCTGCTCGGTCAGTGAGACAGAGGTGATGGTACAAATCTCATTTCCTTGCCCCCTTTGTGCTGTTGGGTAGTTTCTGCACCTCGCTCAGCTGGAATGATGGAAATGGACGGGGGAGTTTCACTTTTGCCCTGGGTCTGCTTTCCTCTCAAGTTCTCTCCCGCCAGCGGCACACTGTAGGGTTTGATCTTCAGACCCTGCAAGGGAAGCCAGGCTCTGTAGGAATAAAAGGAATCTCTAAGACGCTGAAAAGGGGAAATTCCTGGCACCAAAGAACACAAGAGTTCAGTTTTCCCTGACAATTTCTTTTTATACGGGGAGAGCAGAATATTGGAATAAATTGGCCAAAGGAGCATGTTTCTCACTGCCCTCTGCTGGCTGACATCACAACTGCTCATCCCTAACGCCATATGTCCTATACTGTTAATGGAGACTCCTTTTCCCCCCTAGCAAGTGGGATCGGTCTGAGTCAACTGAAAACCTCTTGTGGTCCTACGGACTTCTGCTAGTGGAACTGCCTGAAGCGCTGGCGCCGCGTCTGCATTGATGTTGTACTTGTACTCTCCCTCAGATACCCACTCCTGCACAGGGCTGCTCTCCTGTCCCTCTCACCCCCAAACCCCAATACATAGCTGCACTTGGCAACATTAGTACAATAAAAACCAATAAAGCAACTTAAACTCCAGTTAAGATCAGTTTAAACCCATTGAAAAAGGAGACTGTAATGAGGGAGGGAAAAAACAAACATGAAGGGGAACCAACTGGATCGTAAAGACACGTGGAGAATGTAAAAGAAAAATAAAGTCACGTACATGCACTCTCCTGTAATAGACTCATTTACGCATGTGCTATCTCCTTCCCTCCACCCCCCCACATGTGCGTGTGTGTGAGAGAGAGCGCAGAGTGCATGTATGTGTGTGGCTGTGAGAGAGAAAGAAAGAGACAGGAGGGAGTGCATCTAGGTGGGGAGAGGATGGAATGTAAACAGGATGGAATATAAACATGTCACAGCTGGAAATGTATTTTCAAGTTAACGTCTTATGTCATCAGGACCCTTTATCCATTTTTTCTGCAAATTGGCAGGAGTGTTAAGCTTGTGGAGGGACAGAACATTGACAGACAGACAGATGTGGAATCAGCTATTATACTGGTCAGCAAAATTAATCCCTTCTGCTTTTTCCCAGATAGTTCTGGGTTCTAGTCTACGCTGTGTCAATTTAGTTTCTCTTTCCAGACACACACACACACACAAACACATGTGCACCTGCCCATCTAAGCTACTGCTGCCATCTCAATATTCTACAGAGCCCAGAGAATGATTACAGGGGCAGAGCCGAGCCTAGGACCATGAGCATTGCAGCCCAAAACCAAACCATTTAACCTAGGAGAAGGGCCTGTTTAGCAGCTCTAGCAAACAGCTATTTAATGAATGGCATGTGCTTCTCCCGTAGCCAAGCTAGTCGATAGCTGTCTGTGCTTCCGCAAGTTCTGCAGTCTCAGGCTAGCATTGTGGTGAAGGTGCTAGCCTTAGATTCAGAAATGCCAGGTTCAATTCCTGGCTTCCCCCATGAAGGCCGTTTGAGCCTTGAAATGGCTGCTTAGTGTGGCTCAACTATAAATGGGGGAAGTATGAACTTGTTTCTGAAAAGGTGACTCTAATGTTTGTTTGTAGCAAGAAGTCAGCTATTATATTTGACAGCAAATTTAGTGGCCTGAGCACACTGCCAAGGTTTCATCTGCACCAGCAAAGACTAGAACTCACAACCATCAGAATCCCAGGCCA
>QEPC01008654.1:315184-343484 GCA_003113815.1 Sphenodon punctatus | reverse complement strand
CGGCCCCTCCCACTTTCCCCGCCGGGATCCCCCCGGCACGTCTGTTGGGCCGTGCAGGGGTGACCCCGGCGGGGAACGAAGACGTTCGTTACGGTACGGGGCCAAAGGGCCCCGTAACGTCTGAAAATACCCATGGTTTCTTTTTTAATGCGTGGCTTTCCCCCCTCCATACCAAGTCTGACTAGCTCATCCACCTGTTTAAAAAAAGAATTGGGTAAATTTATTGGGAGTGCCATGAATTTGTAAATGAATTTTGGAAGGACTATCATTTTAAGCAGATCGATTCTTCCTGACCATGAACATTCTAGGTTTTTCCAGTTTTCAAAGTCCTTTTTTGCTTTTTCAATTAAGTATGGAAAATTGGTTTTGTATAGTTCTTTACAGCTTTGTTATTGTTACCCCTAGGTATTTGATTGCCTTTGTTTTTTTTGGGAATGGGCTAATCTTTTTGATTTCTTCTAGTTCCTTTTTGTTCTTTGCAAATACCAGCACTTGCGATTTATCCTTGTTTTGTATCCCGATAATTTTCCAAAATTTTCTACTGTCTGGATTAGTTCTGGTAATGTTTGTTGTGGTTATCTGAGAAATAAAATTAAATCATCAGCGAAGAGTGCCAATTTGTATTTTTCTCCTACCTTGATTCCTTTAATTTCTTTGTTTTGGCATACTGCCACTGCCAATCCCTCTATTGCCCTATTGAATAAGTGAGGATAGTGGGCATCCCTGTCGGGTCCCTCTCTGAGTTTCAAATGTGTCTGATAGCTCACCATTGATTTTTAGCTGTGATCAGGGCTGTGCATGTATTGGCTTGATCCATTTCAGAAAGTTGCCTCCTATTCCTGCCTTTTTTTAGTATTTCAAATAGATAATTAATTTCTAAGAAATCAAAGGCCTTTTCTGCATCTGCCACAATTATCATAGAATTTGCTAGTTGTGTATCCCCTTGTGCATGAATCAGGTTCACTACTTTTCTAACATTATCCACCCCTTGCCTTCTGGGGATGAAACCTGTTTGGTCCGGGTGAATGACTTCCCCTACGATTCCTGCTAACCTAGTTGCCAGTATCTTAGAAAAGATTTTTAAATCATTATTTAGCAGTGAGATCGGGCAGTAGCTTCCACACTGGTTTTGGGGCCTTCCTGACTTAAGTATTAGTGTAATTTGCGCCTCGTAAAATGTGGGCAGCATTTTCCCAGATTGTAGAATGTCATAGACTCTAGTCAGATGTGGCACTAGAATTTTGCTGTATGTTTGGTAGAACTCGGCAGGGAAGCCATCTGGCCCATTGGCCTTATTTCTTTTTAAATTTTTGATAATCTTTTTCACCTCTCCCACTGTTATTAGGGCACTTAGAAAATTGGATTGAGCTCTGTTGAATCTGGGTGTTTCTAATTTGTCCACATACTTTTTTATCTCCTCAGGGTTCGGATTTGTAGTGGCATATATTTTCCTATAGAATCTCACAAAGGTGTCCTGGATCTCTTCTGTACTCGATACTTTCACCTCCTCCTCCCTGGCGATGTTGACTACAGTGGCTTTCTGCTGTTGTATTTTAACTAACTGGGCTAAAGCCCTGCCTGCTTTATTACTGTTGTTATGATAAAATTTTATCCATTTTAATTGTTTCATGGTTTTTTCTAGTTCAAGAACATTTATTCTTATTTTCTGGAGTTTATTTGCTGCCAACTTTGAGGGGGTGCATATATTTTATCCCATTTTTAAGCTCTGCATATGTTTCAGTTCGTATTTCTTTTTTTCTTTTTTGTATTTGAGCTCTAAGCGCTATGGCTTTACCCCTAATTGTGGTTTTTGCTACTTCCCAAAAGGTAGATGCTAGCTCTACTGTTCCCTGGTTTATCTCTATGTATTACTTGATTTCTTCCTCTAATTTAGTTCTACTATCTTTATTTTTGAGAAGAGTCTAGCCTCCACTGTGTTTTGACATGTGGTTTCTTATCTTCTAGCTCTATATATTGATCCCCAACGCACTGTGATCCGTGAATACCAATGGTATAATAAATGTTTTTTTACATATCCTGGTCTCATTTTTGTGTACCATTATGTGGTCTATCGTGGAATATGAGTTGTGAACATTAGAGTAAAAGGTATTTTCCCTGCTCTGTTTGTTGAGGTGTCTCCACACACCAACCAAACCCTTGGCTTCAAATAAATCTTTTATGGTCTGCTGTCTTTTGTTTAGTGGTAATGTCTTTGAGGTATCCCACTTTGTTAAAGGAGTATTTAAGTCCCCCATGATCATTAGTGTTCATGTTTTGGAATATTATTGGGATGAATTTTTTATAGAATTTTACCAGGTCTATATTTGGTCCATACATATTAACTATCGTTACCTCTCTTTTGCAGCATCCCTGTGACTAATAAGAATCTTCCCTCTTCATCTTTTACTACTCATTTTGAAATCACACTTATTCTGTATAGCTAAAAGCACCCCTGCTTTTTTCCACTTGGCACATGACCCAACGACTTGCCCCATCCTTTTGTGCATAAATCTGTGCTCCTCCCCTTCCAGTAAGTGTGTCTCTTGTAAGCATAAAATATCTATCTTCCTTTGCCAGTTCTCTTACCCTTTTTCATTTTTGGGGTGAATTAAGCCCTCTCACATTGAGGGTTAACATTTTGATATCATCCATTTTCTTTGCTATTGCTCTCTTGGATTGTGACTTCTCTTCTCTGCCTGTTCCTTATTACCCCCTTGTGTTTTTTATCTTTCTTCTCCCTGCCCTTTCTTTTACTGTATTTTTGTGCCTCTTTCCGCCAACTCCAAGGCCTCTCTCCTCCTCCTCCCTAAGCCAACTTTCCCAAAACTCCCCCCCCCCACATGCCCTCTCCTTCTCCCCCCTCCTCACACATCAGCAGTCCTAACATATTCTTCTTGCTACTGAAACAAATAAGAAACAAACTTTCTCCCACAATACGCAAGACTTACCCCCCTCCAAGCTTCTTTCTATGTTAGTAGTCAATAACTGGGGGCCTGTAGTAAGCCCCCTTGACTCATATTTATATTTTGGCCCCAAACTTTAACTGGTAAAACTTATACTTTAACTGTGGATCTCAATTAATGTCTCTTGGTGATAAGTGAAGAAATGCTTCAAGCTCCTCTGTTGCCATGAAGGACTTGTGCTTCCCATTTATGTTCACTACCATCCTTGCTGGGAATTTTAATACTGGTTTCCATCCTTTCTCGTTCAGCACTGTGAAATACTTGGTCCACTTTCTCCTTCTATTCATGGTTTCCATTTCATAGTCTGGTAATACTTTTATGTTCTCATTCCTGAATTTCAGGTCTCTTTTCCTGCGAGCTTCTTTTAGGATCTCCTCCTTTACTGAGAAACTAGCAAACTTAACTATAATTGTCCTTGGCTTTGGGAAATTTTTGCTTGGCAATCTCCCCATTCTGTGGGCTCTGATTTCAGGGTTCTGCAGCTTCTGGGTCTCATGGAACTGGTCTCCCAAAGCAACTCTTTAACTTCACCCTTTTCGATCCCCTCAGGAAAGCCCACAAATCTCAAATTATCTCTTCTGGACCTATTTTCTAGGTCTTCTTTTTTTTGCGTGAGCATATGCACTTTTTCTTGGAGTGATACTACTTGCTCCTCATTACTGACCACTTGGTCTTCTAGGGATATTATCTCTTCAGCTGTATTCAGCCTCTGCACCAGCCCCTCCAGTTTTTTGTTCCCTGCCTCTACAGAGGCTCTGAGTTTCCCCATATCTTTTTTAAAGTCCTTCTTTAGTTCCAACAACAGCCTCATAATTGGGCCCCCTCTGGGTCCTCCTCTATTTCATTCTCCTCTGGGGAATCCTCCGCCTCCGCTGCTATTGCAGCCGCCATTTTGCTGCGTTCTGCAGCCCGGGTCTCAGCCCTGCTCTTTTCGGTGTGGCGCAGTTTCACGTACCGCTCCAGCGGTGTTTCTCTCACCCCTTTTTCTTCTTTTTTTTCCTCCCTGCCTTTTGGTGGCATTGTCACTACTCACTTTTTTTGTTTTGGGTGATTTGGAGTATTTTGGGGCCGATTTCTTTGCCGCTTAGAGGAGCGCTCACTTCTGGCTGCTGCCGCTATTCATGCATGCGCACTCTCCATAGAATTTTTTTTAAACAATTTTCTTTTATTTAAATAACTTTACATACATTGATACACATCAGTGTATGTACAAATATAAACTCATAACCATAAACTTTAACTGTATTAACTATTGGGTTCAGGTAAGTATTCTTATGCTGTATTTTTTGTTTTCTCCTATATAATCGAATAGACACGCTCGTCGGTCCTCTGGCAGATTGTCCTTTGTCATGACACACATGGAAACCATTTTGCTGCATATGCCTCTTTTTTGTCCAGTAGATTCACCGATATCTCTTCCATTGTAAGGTGGTACCATAGTCCATCCATTCTCCTTCAGTCAATTTCCCGGGATCTTTCCAGTGCAGCGCAATGACCTTCTTCGCAGCCTGGATGAAGACTGAGCAAGAGTTTCGGAGTTTCCGCAGGGCCTCTACAGCAGGAAGCAGAGCCACTTCTGGTCTATATGGCACGGTGAGTTTTGTCATAGCCTCCATTTTTTTCCATACTCTCCATAGAGGTGGTACTCGATTGCAGTCCCACCACCAATGTCTGTGTTCATTGTTCCCCACAGCCTCTTCAACATAGTCCTCTCCCCCCTCCCTCTGCATGTCTAAATTGCATTGGTGTCATATAAAATCTAGTTAGTTTAATGTGGCATTCTTTGATTTCTAATGAGGATGCATTGTTATGCATATAGTCAATCTCCACTTCCTCCTTCTCTATTTCAATATTTAATTCCTCCCTCCATTTTTGGATGTATGTGGGATTCTTGGGGTACCATGTCTTTTAATGTTCTATATAGTCTTGCTAATCTCCCTTTTATGTTTGTGTATTCAAATAGTACTTTCTCTATTGTGGTGGAGCCCCTTATGTAGTTTTCCTCTTTTTTTTGTTTTTGTTTTGTTGACTAGTGTGTGTTTGAGTTGTATATATTCATATGGGTTTATTCTTGCTTCAATTTTCTTCTCTACTATATAGTCCCTTGTCCTTTATTATGTGGCTGATTTTCACTAATCCTTTCTTTTTCAATTTTTTCCCTAGATATTGAGCCTGTTGATGCTTTTTCAGGCTTAGGAGATCAGTAGGTGAGTATGGGAATTGATTTGGGCTAACTCTAATCTTTCTGATTATACTTTGCCAAGCTGACCATGTGGCCCAAGCGAATGGGTGCTCCTGCCATACCCTTTTATTGGGAGTGCCTTCGTCTGCTATTATGTTCTTTAGATTATGTTGTGACAAGGCCTGCTGCTCCATTGCAGCCCATGTTGCTTCTTCTGGCTGGTAATACCAGCTATTTAAAGCTCCCAGTGTTGCTGCTTTATGATACAGGTGCATGTCCGGGAGGTTTATGCCCCCCTTTTCCTTTGTCCTCATTAGTGTGTGTTTGACTCTCGGCTTACTCCCTTTCCATATTTCTCTCATTAGCTTATCACATTCTTTGAAGAAATTTTCTGGGAGCTGGATGGGTAGCGCTAGCATTTTGTAGATAATCTTTGGGAGTAGTATCACTTTAAACTAGTTCACTCGTCCCAGCCATGAGCATGGTAGATCTTTCCACTCTATTGCCTCTCTACTTAGTTGTTGTGGGAGGGTTAGGAAATTTTCCTTATATATAGTTTATCTGTTTGGGTATCCTTACCCCAAGCTATTTTACTACCTTTTCCTCCTCCGGATACAGGAGTATTGCTTGAATATCTTGTCTTTGTTGTTCATTTTGCCCATAAATTAATGCATAGGACTTTGATTCATTTATTTTATACCCTGAGATGTCTACAAATTCTTTTATTAGTTTCAATAAAGGCAGAGTAGAAGTCATTGGGTCCCCTATAAATAGCACTGTATTGTCTGTGAACATTGCTAATTTATGTTCCCTAGCATTGATTTGTATCCCCTTTATTTCAGCCTCTTGCCTTATTGCTACTGCTAGGACTTCAAGAGTTAAGTCAAATAATAGAGGTGAGAGGGGGCATCCCTGTCTCGTTCCTCTAGTCCATTATTTACTACAGTTTTGATTTTGGTTCTTTATATATTGCCTTAACCCATTTAGTGAAGGTCCCTCTAAAACCCATACCATTCATTATTTGCTCTAAGCATTTAATTTCTGTCCTGTCAAAGGCCTTCTCCGCATCTAGCATGATAACCGCTGCTTGTTGTGTTTTACGAAGGCAATACATTATGTTGAGTACTCTACGGATATTGTCAGGTCCCTGCCTTGTGGGAATAAAACCCACTTGGTCTGGATGGATCTATTCTCTTATAATCGCTGCTAATCTGTTTGCCAGGGCCTTAGAAAATATTTTGAAGTCTACATTAAGGAGCGATATAGGTCTGTAATTTTCACATTTATCCCTGGGTCTATCTGGTTTTGGGATTAAGGTAATGTTTGCCTCGTAGAATGAACTAGGGAGCCTTCCTGTCTTTAGAATCTCATTATGTGTTTGTTAAATGTGGGCTCACTATTTTTACAGTTTTTTATAAAATTCTGCTGGCAGTCCATTGGGACCCGCTGCCTTATTCTCTAGATTTTTAATTATTCCTTCTATTTCCTTATTTTGTAGTGGATTATTTAGAAACTGAACTTGATCTGCCTTTAGTTTGGGCAGCTTATATCTATTCAAAAATTCTGTATCTTTTTAGGATCTGGATTAGAGGATGTATACAAAGATTGATAATACTTGAACTCCTGCTGGATTTCCTCATCCTTGACTGTTCTAGTCCCATCTGCCAACTGGAGGGAGATTATACGGGACTTTTTGTTTTGTTTTTTAACTAATTGTGCTAATGTCCTTCCTGTTTTATTGCTATATGTGAAATAAAATCCTCTAATACGTTTGAGCTGTGCTGTGTTTTTTTTCTATTTCTTTCTGATTTGTTCTTTAATTGCTGCAATTTTCCTTTTTGTTTCGACGGGTTGGTTTTATTCATTGCTTCCACTGCCTTTAGTTCCTGTATAACTCCTTTAAGTAGTCCCTATTCTGCTTGCATAGTTTGGCTTTTAACGCTATAATTTTCCCTCGCATCACTGCTTTTGCTGCCTCCCATACCATGGCCATTGAGTCAACACCACCGACATTAAGCTCAAAGTATTCCTTGAGATCCTCTTGGGTTTGCTCTAAAAAAACAACAGGTTCTTTAGCCAGCCCCTGGACAGCTGCCAGGTGCTGTTTCATTTCTCAGTAGGCCCATCTATCCATTTTATTTCTGTAATGACGGAGTCATAATCTGATATTATATTGGCCTTAATGTTGCATGTTCTGCATTTATGCAACTCTGACATGCACATGAAGGAATAATCTATTCTGGTATATGTGTTATGTACTGACGAGTAAAATGTGTAATCTCTGTTTGATGCGTATATCTCCACATATCTACTAGGTTGTAGGCTTTTAGCAGGCTCTCAAGGTTTAGTTGCCATTTCCTGGGGGGGTTATTTTTGGAGTGGTCTTTCTGCCCAGCTAGCATTAGTCTCCCTGTATATCACCTTAAGGGTAGTGTGTTCCTGACAAATTCATATGTGTTTTTATTAGGGGCATATATGTTAACTAGCATGGTAGTTTTTCCTTCTAGTTCTCCTACTATGATAAGCCATCTTCCCTTTTCATCCTTATAGATGTTCTCCAGTGTGAACGCCCTGTTTGCTTTTATTCCGATTAAAACCCCAGCTTTTTTTGCCTGCTGATCACATGCGGTATATATTTTACTGAAGTATTTATCTTTGAATCTTAGACTATCTTTTCCCCTAAAGTGAGTTTCTTGTAAGAAACACAGGTCTGCTCCTTCATCCCTGATCAGCTTTATAGTTCTTTTGTGTTTTATAGGTTTGTTTAGTCCCTTTACATTAAGGGTCATCACCCTAAGCACTTCTGCCATATCATTTTGATTTTTTTCAAGCATCTCCTTATTCTTTCCTGTTTACCCTTCTTGAAAACCTGACCCATTCTATCGACTAATAAACTACATACATAACTGTAATGAGTAATTCTCTCTGTTGGGGGAACGGAGTCTCTTTTGTATTTTACTTTAAGGCTTTTTAACTTGTATCACCCTCTCTGCTCTCCCCCGCTCTTGTTTATTTTTTACTTAAGGGTTTTAGCCCCTTCTTAAATTTCATATAAACCCATTTTATATTACTATTTAAATATTACTAAACACATTATCCAATTTCTTATCATTTAACCTGTTACTTATATCTATAAAATCACCTTGTTTCATGCTCATAATTTAAGCATATTTTGAAAATCTTGTCCACTTTTACTCTGAAATGTGAACTTTGTTTTTCAAGTAGCAGGTTCCTGTTCACATCCTTGCTTAGCTAGGAATCCCTCTAATTCACTTGGCTCCAGGAATATCTTTCTCTTGCCCTTCCAAAGAATAGTATCCTCGCTGGGAACCATAGCTGAGGTTTCAACTCCTTTTGATTTAATTCTATAAAATACTTTGCCCATTTTCTGCGTTTGTTCATTGTCTCTCCTGCATAGTCTGGGAGCAGCTTTATTTTGTGACCTTGATATTCCAAAGATTTATTGCCCCTGGCCAGTTTTAGGATTTTTTTCTTTTTGCTGGAATTCCAAACATTTTATAATTATGGCTCTGGGGGGTTCATTTTCTTTGGGCTTGGGTCTGCTGGCTCTATGCGCTCGTTCTATTTTTGGTTTGTGGATACTGGGCTCCCCCGGGAACAGGGTTTCTAACATTTTTCCAGATGTACTGTAGTGTCTTCCCCTTCTCCATTTTCAGGGATGCCCACCAACCTTAGATTAGATCTTCTCGCTCTGTTTTCCTGGTCTTCACATCTGGCTTCCAGCGTTTTTATCAAGTTCATCATTGTGGCTTGCTGGTCTTGCCCACTCAGGGTGCTGTCTTCCAGGGATGATATTCTATTTTCAGCAGCATTTATTTTTTTTGTTAAGACCTCTGCTTTCTTTTTATTTTGCTGGTCTGCCTCTTGTAGCTTGATTTCAGCCATCTGGCTTTCCCTTGCTACTTCTGCAGCAGCCATTCCAGCTTTTATTTCATTTACTATTAATATTTTGTCATCTGTCAATTTCGGTTCCCTCCTCTTCTATTCTGGGCTCCTCCTTGCTAGTGACTGTTGCGGATGCCATTTTGGCTCCGCTTTCTGCCTGTTGGGGGAGGGGGGCTGCCATTTTTGGCTGGAACACTTTTTCTACTATTAAGACCCCTATTTTGTTTTCCTGGGGCCCTTTTGACTTCCCCATGCTCCCTTACCTTCTTTTGAAGCTCTGATTTTTACTTTTGTTTATTGCCGGGTTTATTCGGCACGGGGAAAGGAGTGTCAGGAAGCGCGTCTGCTCCTATTCGCGCATGCGCAGTTCCTCCCCAACCCCCATAGATTTTATTGCTTCGTTCATTCATACATTGACATTGTTGTGAAATCATTTTTGGCCCAACAAAGATGCCAATTTCCTTGCTACCATGTAACCAAAGCAAAAGTGGTTCTTTTGACACAAATGTACCAGAACAGACATGGAATGTCCTTGTAACTCATTCTTTGTTGAAATGTAACCAAAAGAATAGTGTACACATCTGTAACTATTGAAAGGATGCTGTGAGTTTCCTATATGCTTTATTTGCTTGCTATATGCTTTATAGTAATTTTTAGCTTAGGAATTATTAAAAATGCATATAAGAAACAGTCTGGCAGGAGGAGAGAGAAATATGCTGACAGGGATACATTCTTGTCATCAACAAGAAGAAAGGCCCCAGTAAGAACTAGTAAAAACTGTCTGTTCTCAGAACAAGGTTGCAGATAAAAACCAAGCAATGCAATAAGGGAAAAATGGCTTGCTCAGACACCTCAGAGAAGGGGTGTGGGTGAACTATGGCCTAAGGTCATGTCTATCTTCCGGAAGGAGGACAGGCAGAACCTAATTTGGTCATGCCAAACCCCAAACAGGTGACTAACAGGGAAGGACCCCCAAACCTGAATAGCGAAGGGGAGGAACTTTCTTTATGTGTAACTGTTAGCCCCTTGTTCTGGATAACTCATAAGGGAAACAGCATAAAAGGCCAGTCCCTAGACAGAAGTTGCCTCTCACGGTACCTGATCGCTAACTCTTTGAGTGCCGACAGGATCGGTGGGAGGCCCACTTTGGAACTCCTCCATAGGGAGTTCTGCAACTTACTCCACAGCCAGGCTTTCTCTCTTTCGAGGTTCTGGGCCCCCACCCTGCCTCTCCTTCTGAAAGACCAGACCTGAGACCTCTGACACGTAAGAATACATGCTTTTATGTAGCTAGGGATAGGTGAAGGAGTACATGTTAGAGATGCAAATGCTTCAGTTATAATTGGTATGTTAAATTGTTACTCACTGAATAAAAGATCCATTTGAGTGAACAAAGTGTCATTATTAAAAATAGCAGAGGAGTAATTCCCCAAACCTCTCAAACCAGTAGTATTTTCACTTGGTCCCTATAGAATTTAGAAGGGAAATCTGCCTCACCAGGGTGCTGAAAAGCAGCTGAAGCCCTTTAGAAAAGGGACTGCTTCACCGGGGTGCAGAAAGGTAGAGAACCCCTTTTATTTTATTTTCAACATTGCCCCTTGGAGCTCTCTGCATTGTGCCCTTTCTGTAGTTGTGATGTGAATATTTATTTTACAGGACAAAAGCAGTGAGGACAGAGTGCTGAAAATGAACACTGTAGATGCATGCCTCAAAACCGCATTTTCAAGACTGGATATGGCTGATAAGTGTCATGTGAAGGAGCTGGGACCTGATCGTCCTGACCTACACATCGAGCAAGCTGAGCATGAAAAAGGCAAAGACTATACACGGAGGTTTAGCAGAGCATGGTATGAGCAAAAGGACTGGCTATGTGGCTGTGCTACCAGAAATGCATTGTTCTGCTTTCCCTGTCTGTTTGGGGGTGAAAAGCCATGGACACAGAAAGGAGTGACTGACATGAAGCATCTTGGTGAAAAGGCCAAGAAGCATGAAGACTGCAAAACTCACATTGAGAGCTGCCTAAAGTTGGCATTGTTGGGCACCACAAATATTGCAGAACAAATAGGTGAAGGCTACCGTCTGTCTATACGAAAGCATAATCACGAAGTTGAACACAACCGGTACATCCTTGGTAAAATAATTGATTGTATCAGGTTTTGTGGTGCTTTTGGGTTAGCACTTCGAGGGCACAATGAAACTGAGGGATCTTTGAATTCAGGGGTGTTTCGGGGCCTGGTCAACTTGGTCGCTACCATTGATTCTACGATGGAAAAGCACTTGCAGAGTGTGACGGTCTTCAGGGGCTTTTCAAAAACCATCCAGAATGAACTGCTTGACTGTAAGCTTTCAGTAGCTAGGGATTTCACTATTCAACAGTTAAAAAGCACTGAATTTGTGGCCATCCAGGCTGACACCACGGATGTCTACACACACCCAAAGTGTACTGATTTACCGGTACATTGATGGCGATGGCTCAACTGTTGAACGCTTCTTTGGATTCACACAGCTGCCAGACTCTCGTGCCGAAACAGTTGCTGCAGCTATACTTCAGCAACTAGATGCTGTTTTTACAGAGGATGTGGACAAGCAGAAACACGTAGCACAAAGTTATGATGGTGCAAGCATGATGCGTGGTCAGCATGAGGGAGTTCAAAAGAAGATCCAGGACAAATACCCAAATGCCCATTATGTTCATTGTTATGCCCATCAATTAAACTTGGTAATGCAGCAAACGGAGTCTCAAAGGCAGTAAAGGTATTTTTTGCAGATCTGTCTGGCTTCCCATCGTTATGTTCTCCAAAAAGGACTGAAGTTCTGGACGCAGTGGTAAAAAGGAGGCTCCCCAGAGCAGTTGCAACATGATGGAACTTCAACATCCGGACAGTGAATGTGGTCTTTGAACGTCGAGAAGCTCTCATCGAATGTTTCCAGGAAATTAGATCTTGGAATTATACCAGTGCTGTTCGTGAGGCCAGGGGATTTATTCAGATGTTGGAAGAAGATCAGGAGTTCCTGTATTTCTTGTTTCTTTTCCACAGAATAATGCCTCATGTGGCTATCCTCTTTAATGAAATTCAGCAAAGAGGCATTGACTCAGTAGCTATTCGGAGATCTACATCGGATTTTATTAGGAGCATCAATAGTCAGACTCCATTAAAGACCTACGCTCTGAGTTGCCAGAACTCTCGCGGCTCCACCAGAGGCAGAACCATACACCTTGGATCATGTTACAGTTGAAGTATGCAACATCATCATATCACATTCTAGAGAACAGCTTGCATTTACTAAACACCTGGTGATGCAACGTTATTACAGGGGACTCTGAAGCACATCAGCAGACCTTTCCTGAGCAAGCATTAACTGAGGCAGTGGAAGCCTACCCAATGCTTCAGACTGCGGACACAGCTTTCCATCTTGTACGAGAGGGAAGAATTCAGAAAAATGAAGGATGCTTCAACATTGCTGCACATTCTTCTGGACAAGAATCTGCAAATTTGCTTTGCAGAAACAGTGAAATTGCTTCGAATTGTTGTGACCACTCCAATGATGACAGAATCTGAGCGATCATTCTCCACTCTCCAGAGAATAAAAACGTTCCTCAAACACAATGTCGGAGGAAAGACTTAACGCATTAGCAATGCTGTCCATAGAGAAGCGGATGATTAAAGAAATCCCAGACTTTAATCATAGGACAATTGAACTATTTGCTGCACAAAAAGAGCGTAGGGCGCACTTCCATTATAAACATTAAACCTTTGGAAAAGCCCTTTGCCTTGAGTCTCATGGTCTGCTGGTTCAGGTTGTTAATATTATTGTTCCTGCCCTTTTAACTGTGTTTGGTTTAAAATTGATTGTTTGGTTTACTGCACTTTAGTTTCTCAGAAGGGTTCTGTGTCTTACTGGGAGTGAGTGAGTGGGGGACCTATATAAAGTTGTTGTTGTTCAGAGTGTAGTCTGTGCCTTTTGGGTTTATGCATTATTTTAAGGTTGTTGTTTGTTGTTCTTGTTGTTAATAATGCCAGCAGTGTACCTGGCACTTTACAAAGTAATAAAATAGACATGGTCCCTGCCCCTAGGGCTTACAATCTGAGACAGGAGCTAGGGAAGAGACATAGGAAGGGGAACAGAGTAAGAGACACCGTCGCCCTGGCTCTGCCCCTAGGCCCGCCAGCCTTACTGCCCCAGTGCCCCTCCAACATCCAAACCCACCAGCCACCACTGCCCTCAAGACAGGGCCCTGGTTGCCTCCTGTCAGCCCAAGCCTAAGAATACTGCTAGACTGACCCGATTTACGTCTCAGCCATACAAAATGGTCCAATGGTCAGACTTGGAGGAAGGAGAGTGGGAAGAGTGCAGTGGGGACTAAGAGGATGGTGCAAGCGAGAAGGCCCAAGCTCCTGCACATACACCTATTGTGCCTTCCTTGATGCCAATGAAGGAAAGGAATGCCCCCTTGCCAGCATTCATAGGTACAACTGTGCAGGGTGTGGGCATAAAAAGTAGAACATGTCCTTCTGTCCCCCCAATGTCCTATTCTCCTCCCCAGGAGCGGGTTGTGAAGAGCCAACTACTATCCCCTCCCCCTGCAGCCTCATCTGTGCAGAATGCAGTCCAGGGTGAGGCAGAGGGTCCTGCAGAGTTCAGGACAAACGCTGATATTAAGAGGCTAGAAGGAGAGTTACAGGTGACAGGGCAAGAGAACCTGAAGTTGAAGCGGGAGAACGATCTCCTTGAACAAGAAGCAGTACAGCTCATAGCTGAAATCACCAGGCTCCACTGTCTGTACAATGAAGAAAGATGCCTTCGGCAGGCTGCAGGAGAAGAATGCACCCAGATGCAAGCCGTTCTCCAGCAAAGAGAACGTGAAAACCAACAAGTTCACAGAAAAACTAGTCGTGCTAGCCACTTCCCTGCAGGACTTACAGGAAAAGATAAAGGAACAAGAAAATGGGCTACTATCCACTTCTAACCCTGTAACAGAAGCTCTGTTTCCTCTTATGACACTTACCTCACCAGGGACAAGTGCACAGGGACCAAGGCTGGCCCAGGAGCCGAATCTACCAGCCCCTTGTGAACAAACTGAGGCTACTGAGCAACTGGAACTTAAGGCCACTGCCAGGCTCTTGCCGGCAGTCTTCCAACCAGCTCCTGACGTGGCTGCCAGGCTGTTGCTAGCAGCCCCACAGTTGGAACTTAAAAGCGCAGCTAGGCTGGCACGGGATGAGCCCCAATCGGCACCTGAGCTTGTACTCGACCCACTGCTGGCAGCTCCACAGCACATGCCGAAAGCCCCTGTGCAACCGTTGGTGGGGGTTCTCCAGCAAGTACCTGAGTCTGCTGCTTGGCTGCCAGCACCAACTCCCCTGCCAAAACTTGAGGCTGTTACCAAGGCAGCCTTGGCAGGCCCTTGCCTGGAACCTGACACGGTGGTCAGGTCAGCATGGACAGACTTCCAACCTATGCCTATAGCAGTTACCCGGCCATCACCGCCAAACCCACAGCTGGAGCCTGGGATCATTAGGCAGCTGTTGCTGGAAGCTCTCCACCAGGCACCTACACTTGCTACCTGGCTGCCACCGGTAGCCCCTCCACCAGGATCAGTGACACCATTGCTAGCAGCTTCCTGTTTAGGACCCGTTGCTCGATGGCAACCCAAAACTCCCTGGTCAGAGTCAGAAGCTGCTGTCTAGCACAGGCTAGCCTCCCCACAGTCGGAGCATGAAGCCACCATCCAGCTATCAGCAACAGGTCACCTGGCAGCGATAAAGCCTGCTACCAACTTTCGACAGGCAACTAACTTGCACACTCTACCAGCATTTCCAGGTCCACTCGACACCTACCAACAGTCCTTCCACCTACGGTACCACAGCAGCTAACTGCTCCCCACGCAAACCACTCCTTCCGAAGGACAATGGCTGAGGGTACCGCCCAAGTGCCGCTTGGAGGGACTGAGAACTAGTAGTGGCAGAATGCCCTTGACTGTGTATGGGCTTCCATTGCAAGGTTGGTCCCATCCACTTGGCCAGCAACGTCCCTGCCCTTTTCCTTTTTCCCCACTCCTGCCCTAGAGAGATTGGTCCTGGGGTCCCACACTTCATGTCCATGGTACCTTCTGTTCCCTGCAATATGTTTAGCCCAGAGCACCTGGAATTGCATACAGGCTGTGTCCACCTTTCTTCACATCATTTTACACCCTCCCCAACCCGTCCCTCCGTTCTACTTCTAAATTAGGGTGTTTGTAAATCACTATTCCAAGCTGTTGTATGTGGGGAGGTTCCCCTTGTTCATTTTCCGGGGTCTGTCACTGTTATAGTTCCCAGGGTTACCACCCTAATATACAGTACCCCTTCCCATGTCTCAAATCCATGTCCCGTCCCATGTGGCCATAAATGTCCCCCCCTTCCCTGTGGGGGGGGGCCTGGACGGGGGGTACTGTCAGGGCTGGGTCTTGAACCCTTGGCATGCTGGATAGGCTCTCCAGTGCCCTGCGCCACCTGGTGGGCTTGTGAGGGTGTTGGGTTTTCCCCCTTCTGTCTCCCTTGTGTGCTTACTCTGTGTCACGCCCCCTCCCAGCTGTAGCCGCTTTAGCCCTGCCTCCCAGCTTCCTGATTGGCCACAGCAAGTATTTAAGCCTTGGTGTGGCCACAGGAAGCTGGTGGAGCAACGTCTCTTACCCCCTTCCCATTCTTGTTTGTTATACTTAAGGAGTACTTGTGCTGTATGGTGTGTGATATTCTTGTGTGTCCCCTCTGCATGTGGTAAGACTGTCTTGTTCCCCCTGTCTTGTGTGTGCCCCTTGCTTGCTTGTCCCCCTTGCTCCAAGTGAGCCTATGCTGGGTTTCCCCTGTGCTTCCAGGGTATTGGTTAACCCGCCAGCTTCCCTGTGGTGGGTTCCACCCTTGGCTCCGGACCCTGACCTCGATGATGAGTCGCGTACCTTCTTAGCCCAGCGTGCCTGGTAATGCTGCTGAGTACATAATCTCTCGGGTGCAAGAGAGCGACAGAGGTTTCAGAGGGTCGCCTTGGGGCCACCCTTTTCCCCCCTGGGCCTTGATTCCTCCTACCTTGTTTCCCCCTCCCCAGCTCCATCCCCTGGAGCCTGATAGTTCTGGCCTTCCTTCTCCCTCCTTGGTTTCCCCCACGGCTCCGTACCCCGGAGCCTGACAGCTGCATTTAGAAGAGTTTCCTCTGGGGGTACCAAAACTAATCTAGCCCAATCATTTATCGTCTGTCGTATTACAAGGACCTCCACAGGCTCTGAAGATGTCTCCAGGTGGGAAATCACCTGGGGGGAACTGCATGGAATGCCCAAACCAGAGGCCAGAATCCCATTCTGGATGGATTCCAATTTTGCTCAAATAGGCCAAACACCATACCGGGGCCGCATATAAAGCCTGGGCAAGCACCTTGGCCCTAAACAGGGAGAGCGCTGAGGAAACCAGTCGGCCACCCTGGCCGTAATAAAATTTCAAAATTGCTGCAGCAGTCTTCCTTTCCAAGAGGCAGGGGGTGAGATAATAAATTTCTCTCAGATATAATAGTCAAATAGGTGCACGCATTGATCCTCAGGTCATTTTTCTTTGTTCATTACGCATACACAGGGGAACCACTTTGCGGTAGATGCTTTTTTCCTATCCAATATATTTGCTGATATCTTTTCTATGGATAGATGATACCAGAATCTGTTCATCCATTCACCCTCAGACAGTGTCACTTTGTCCTTCCAGTGTAATGCAATGACTTTCTTTGCCGCTTGTATCAAAGCCAAGCAGGAATCCACCTGTCGCTGTAGCGCTTTCACCTCGGGAAAGAGTCCAAGAAGTGCAATCTCTGGTCTATACGGGATGGTGAGTTTGATCTCCTCCATCTTTGACCATACGCTCCTCCATAAGGGTTGCGCTCTAATACAGCACCAGCAGTGCACATAAGTCCCCTGCTTCCCACATTCCCTCCAGCACTCCCCTCTCTCCCTTCCAACTACACGTCTGAATTGCATTGGGGTCATATAAAATCTGCTTACCAACTTAATCTGGCCTTTTATTTCCACTGAGTATGCACTCATGTGCATATATTCTATAATCCTGGCTTCTTCCTGTTTTGTTTCTCTATTCAAATCCCTTTCCCATATTCTGCGGTCTTTGCTGTTACAGAAGAATCCCATTATGTCTGCTTGACCAAGCTTTTAGGCCAGAGCCTACTACTTTGCAAGGCAGGGACACATATAAAACCTTCATGAGTTAGTTAGCACCAATACTGCAGTTTCCTGTGTATGTGGGTTCTGTGGTGAGCTACATCTTCCGGACAAGTGTCTGCAGGCCATCTCCTCTCCCACAGTAGTTTGAAGGTAGAGCTGAATTGAAAAGGTCATAGCCAGTAAAAATCCCTCTACCCTTTGCCTGGCAACAGCTATATGGTAGTTCCGTGCTTGCGCAGTGCCAAAATAATTGTATAAGCTATTGGACTGTATCCATTTAAGGAAGCATTGTATGTGTACACTTGCAATTGGTCCATGCCCCTCTTGGCACTGATGAACTATGTATAAATTGACTTGCCTCACATCCACCCAAGGTCTATCAGCGTTGGACGCTAGGTAGCCCCGTAGCTGTGTACCTGACTAAAGCTGATGCACCTTTGGAACACCCATCTCGTTTGGCCTCTCATTCCTTCCAGGACAGGAAATTCCACCACACCGTACCATACCTCTTTTAAAACTCTAGATTTTTGCCAATCTGCCTTTAATTGCACTGTGCTCAAATAAAAGCTTTTCTATTGTTGTTGCTTCCCTTGAGTACGTCTCTCCCTTATCGTTATGGGTGATTGCGTGTTTAAGTTGTAGATACTCATAAGTGTTAATCCTATGTTCTAATTTAGTTTCCATCTCCTCTTTACTTAATATGTCCTTGCCTTTCATGATCTGTTTAATTTTCACTAACCTCCTTCTCTTTTATTTTCTTTCTTAGGTGTATTGCCTGTTGTAGCAGCGGAAGGATCAGGAGCTCCACTGGTGAGTAAGGGGAATACGATTTGTCTATTCTCAATCTCTTTATTATTCCTTGCCATTTGGACCAGGCTGTCCACGCAAATGGGTGAGCTTCCCATTGCTTCTTATTTGGGGTTCCTGCATCTGCTATTATATTTCTTAACTCTGTTGTAGATAGCATGCTTTGCTCTACTTCCGTCCATTTCACATTTTTAGGTTGGTGATACCAGTTGTTTAGGGGCCCTAGACATGCGGCACTGTAATAGAGGCGGATGTCAGGGAGATGAACACCCCCTTTATCTGTGGGTCTCTTTAACGTCGGCTTGTTCGTTCTCGGTTTATGGTCCTTCCATATTACCTTGGTCATCAATTTATCACAGGCTTTAAAAAATGTGACAGCCCTTTTTTAGGTAGTAGAATACTGCTCTCACGTCTTCCTTTAGTCTTATCTTCTCTAGGCTAAACACAGCCAGTTCTTTTAATCTTTCCTCCTCTTAACCATCTTTGCTGCCCTCCTCTGAACCTGTTCCAATTTGTCGATGGCTTTCTTAAAGTGCGTTGCCCAGAACTGGACACAGCACTCCAAATGAGCTCTGACTAGCATAAAATAGAGTTGAACTATTACTACTTGTGACTTGGAAACAATGCTTCTGTTAATGCAGCCTAAAACTGCATTAGCCTTTCTTGCAGCAGCCCTTTTAAAAAAAACTCTCAAGCCCCATGCACGTTTTGAATACTGGATTCATTCCCGCAGCCAAAATTTGCAAATCAGGTGCGAATGTGGTCTGAGTCAGATCAATGGTCCATCTTAGCCCAGTATTGTCACACTGACACGGCAGCAGGGTTTCAAATCTGCGTCGCTGGAAAGGCCTCGCTCCAGAGCTCCTGAATCAGGGATGCCTGGGTCCAGGGATTGAACTTGGGACCGTATGCGTGCAAAAGTTCCTACTCAGAGTGGTGCTGGTGGGTGTTGCTCAGCTCTTCCAAAGCATCCTTATGGGAACCGGGGTGGGGATGGTGTTTGGAGGCCACAGCCTGGCCATTAAGACTTACCAAGGGCTGGATTCCTGCCCAACTCCTAGCCAAGAGCCTGCTGTCTTAGATGCTGGGGGAATTTGGGACTGTCAGTCAAAGGGCTTTTTTATTTTGGCTTTTTAATGTGAAATTCAGGAGATTTCCCATTGAAGCTAATGGGAGCTTTTGCCCTTCTTCACCCCCTTGAGCTGGAGCTTCAATTTTGGGCCACTTCCTGGTAGGGTTCTGCATGGAACAGCCTGTCTGTGTGTGTCTGTCTGGTCTTTTTAAAGTCTGTGACCCTCCTGACTGGGCTGCATCAGCTGCCTAAGATTCCCAAAAGGCTTTGCGCTGGCTCTGGTTAATCCTTTGTGAGACACCGGCGCAAAGCCTGCTGGGGATTGTAGTTTCTCCATTGAGGCTCTGTGCCAGGTAGGGGAGTCCCATCTTGTCTCTGGGGTGTGTGTGTGTGGTTGAGCCCCCACTCAGCCCAGGTTGCAGTAGGGGGCGGGGAGGCAGAGGAAGGTCTCTTTGCAATTCCTCCCCCTGATGGAAGGATTAGGCCCTTACTGCATTAAGTGAAGCCCCTTCTAGCTGGATCAGGCAGGAGAGACACCAGGCGAGCGCATCCCACCTGGAGGGAATAAGGCTTCATTGCACTGAATTTCCTGGGAAGGGGGAGGGCTTTGAACTTGACAGGGAGAGAACCAGTTGCAGGGGGGCTGGGGCACTCTTGGGGGGAGGAGGGGGCACAGCAGCTCAAGTAGTAAGGGGGGGTATAGCATGACTGGTACCTGGGTAGGGGTATTTTGGTCCTACTGAGCATGCTCAGCTCATCTGAGCATACTCTGTAGATATTAGTGAAGGCCACTTCCTTATTGCTGCCCACAGTTGCTGTGAATCACTGGTCTGTCTGCTCCCTTCCCATGACAAGAAGTTGGGGGGTGCAGCTGTGCCAGCCCATAGCTCACACCCCTGCAGGGCTCTGGGTCATTGCTGATAGGGCGGGGGAGATATTACCAGGGATAGGAAGCTAGAGGCAGCCCTGCGTTCGTTGTCTTCCTCACAGACTGATCAGAGATTGTGAAATTCTGGCATTGTACCCCCTTGGAGGAGCCCTGTGCTGGGCCACATGCAGACCCTTCCTTCTGTCTGGGATACTGCTAGAGGGGTAAAGGAGTCTCCATTAACAGTATAGGACGTATGGGCGTTAGGGATGAGCAGTTCTGACGTCAGCCAGCAGAGGGCAGTGAGAAACATGCTCCTTTGGCCAATTGATTCCAATATTCTGCTGTCCCCGTATAAAGAGAAATTGTCAGGGAAAATAGAACTCTTGTGTTCTTTGGTGCCAGGAATTTCCCCTTTCAGCATCCACGACTTTTTTTATTCTGACTGGAGCCAGCTTCCCTTGCAGGGTCTGCAGCTCAAACCCTACAGTGTCCTGCTGGCGGGAGAGAACCCGAGAGGAAAGCAGACCCAGGGCAAAAGTGAAACTTCTCCATCCATTTCCCTCATTCCAGCTGAGCGAGGTGCAGAAACTACCCAACAGCACAGAGGGGGCAAGGAAATCCGATTCTTACCATCATTTCAGTGTCACTGACCAAGGGGGGGAGGGTGGCTAGTGTCACAAGGAAGGGAATCTGTGCGCTATGAATCTCATCATTTTAATGAGACAGTGGCTCTTTCAGGGCCTAATCCTGCCCCACTTTGGCAGCCGTAGGTTCAGGATGGAGCCTTAAAATCCTGAAAAGCAGAGTCTGCCCTTTTCTCCTAGAACTGGCTGACGTGAGCTGCCTGAGGTAGGCGGGAGTGGGGTATACATTTATAAAATAAATAATAAATAAACTATCCATGTAATGAGATGCACTGGAGCAGGGGATGAGATTCAGGGCCTGATCCTGCAAATGTTCTGTGAGGGAAGTCCCCAGCTATCCTGTTAAAGTCAACAGTCCCTGACCTGAGTCAGGACCTCAGTTTTGCAGGATCAGGCCCCTAATCTCAGCACAGAATTAATCCCAGATGAAGCTCGATACATCGCTGAGATTGAACACAGACTGACCTGGTGCCTGGGTCTGAGGTGTTGCTGTCTACTGAGATGGGGAGGGCTGTATAGATACCAGGAGGCACAAAACGGTCACATGTCACTTCTAATTTGCATAGGCTACGCACTGCCCCAGCGAGTGAAGTGTGCGCATGTCCAGACCCAAACACCCATTTGTAAGAGTGGACAGAGCCATCTTGAAGAACCTTGTTAAGAAGGAAACAACCTTCCCTTCTCTCTCCAGGCTCCTGCTGGGCAGGGGCAGAGCTGCCTTGGGGAGCTCCTACCGCAAGGGGAAGGGATGCAGAGGCTGAACCAGCCACAGACCCGGGAGAGACCCGAGCCCCGGAAACCAGGGGAGCAAAGCGAGTCGGGGAGGGTGCGGTCAGCCGTGTCAAAGGCAGCAGAGAGATCCAGCAGGACCAGAATGGAGTAGAGGTCTCTGGATTTAGCTAAGAGAAGGTCGTTGGTGATTTTGGGAAGAGCGATCCCGATTTCTGCCGGGACCTGGAGCTGGGATAGAGGTAGGTTGGGGCAGACAGGAGACCCTGCGAGGGGGGTGACTGGATCTCCCAGGGAAAGCAGCCTCCCACCCCCAAATACGGAACCTGGGCAGGCTGCTGTGCAAGGGATTCTGGGGGTTGTAGTTCTAGCTGCCTAGAAGGGGCTGAGCTGAGGGACGTGACGTGAAGAGAAACTCTGCCCATGTTGAGTGTGGATGTTGCAATGGCGTGTGTCCCGTCCCCCCCCCCCCCCAAAAAAAAAGGTAACAGAGGGAGACCAAATTGTTCCAATGATCTGTTGTTGGAGCACTTGTAGGTGATGGGGGTAAGCGAGCAATCTCTGGAAATGAATAATCTACAAGCAATGTCTGTAGGAATGGGGGGGGCATGTGCATTATCCCTCCCTTGGGATTCCTGTCCCCCCCTGCCCCCCTGGCTGGACAGCCTGGTGTGTTCAGCTCTGGAGGTTTCCAGTTCAGCCCCTGCTGCCACCGGGGGACAAGGTGACAGCCGTCCCCTCAGTGCTGGGTGGGGGTGGCTGGTTGATTTGCCTGAGGGGGCACCAGCTGGGAAATGCTCCTTTCCTCTGTGCTGATCGGCAGGGGGAATCGACCCCAGTGGAGGCAGAGAGGGGGTCGGGCTGCTCCTGTCAGTACAGTTCTCTCTCACGGCTCTTTGTCTCTTTTCCCTCAGGGAAAAGCTTCTTTGTCTACTCAGACGTCAAGACCCTGGCCCTTCTCCAACTTTGTCATTGCTGTCGCGAACTGTGGTAACAGCCCATTATCCTGACTTGACTAAAAGGGGAAGCCAATGGCTGGGCATTTTGTACCACTGAGAGACTGAGGTTAAAGCAGGGTCCAGGTAGGAAAAGACCATCCATCCCCTGACAAACAAAATGGCTGCAGAGCAGGGGGCAGCAGCAGTCGTTGGTCTCCCATTCCTGGCACCGCTAGAGCAGGGGGAGCAGCCAGGAGTAAAAATGGAGGAGCAGGAACCAGCAGTACCTGAACCAGGGGAGGGAGCAGGAAACCTCCCTTTTATAATCCAGGCTGGGACCATCGGGGAATTGCTGGGCTGGGCGGCACCACAAGAAGTTCAGCAGGAGCCAGAGGTGGGGCTGCCCCAGAGCTGGGAAACCCAATGGCAGAGGGTGCTGGAGGCAGTACAGGCCCCTCTGACCCCAGCCTGGCACAACCTGCAGCTGCCGGAGCTGACCCAGAGGGACGATATCGAGGCCTATCTGGCCACCTTTGAGCGAGTGGCTGACTCCTGCCAGTGGCCGAGAGGAGAGTGGGTGACCCGACTCGTACCGGCCCTCAGTGGAGAAGCCCAACAGGCCTATAGCAGCCTGGACGCCGGAGACAGGGGAGACTACGGGAAGGTGAAGGGGGCCATCCTGCGAGGGTACAACATCAGCGCAGAGACGCAGCGCCAGCGCTTCAGGCAGTTCCGCTACCAGGAGGCCAAGGGCCCCCGAGAGGCTTACAGGCGACTCGGGGAGCTTTGCTGTCACTGGCTGAAGCCGGAGAGCCGCACAAAGGAGCAGATCCTGGAGCTGCTGATCCTGGAGCAGTTCCTGACCTTCCTGCCCCAGGAAATGCAGAGCTGGGTCAGGGAACACGGCCCAGAGACCTGCACCCAGGCAGTGGCCCTGGCAGAGGATTTCCTAGTGAGGCAGCGAGAGGCTGAGAGACGGGAACAGCAGGTGAGTGGGGTTAATCCTGATAATCCCAAGGAGCCCAGAGTCAATGACAGAACATGGGGTGTGAGCTCTGCCCATCTCGTGTAGGAAAGTGGAACTGCAGTCCAACTGAGAATATACAAAATAAATAAATCATTTATATTTATTGGCACAAGCTTTCACCAAGGCCACCAAACAAAGTACACAGTGCAAAAATAAAACACACAACACCCAGATTATCATAAAATTTAAAAGAAATACATACAATAAAATCAATCCAAAACCCAAAATATTTAAAACCCATCAACCTCCCTCTTTCCATAAAATGTAGTATAATTGCAGCAGAGGCTATCTTCATGTTTGTTGCTCAGTCAGATTTCACCACTGGATTTTACCAGTGGAAACAGAATCCTTTTGAAGAAACAACCACATTAACTTTCCTTAAGATGCAACTCCTAAATCCATATAAAATGGGCATTCCGAAAAATAATGTATGATAGTCTCCGTGGCACCAGTCTCACAGGGGCAAAATCTCAGGCATCTCAGTATTTATCTTCTGCCTGCTGGTGTGGCTGTAGGCATTTGCTCAAAACAAAGCCTACAACAGGCTGCTGTTAGCTTCCCTTTACTATCCCTAGCTAAATATGGATTAATTAACTCTGTGGTGCGTGGGGGGATGGGTGGGCACTGGTCGGTGGGCATGGGCGGCTGTTACATGGACACCCACTCATCTCCACGCACAGAGACATCTCCATTTTGTCCAATGCATGGAGTGTGGAAGCATGCACAGACCCCCCACTGGTGGTAAAATGGACAACACCCCCCCACCCAGTTGCCCACATGGGCAAGGGGGGGCATCTCATGTGAAATGGCCCAATAAGACACATTTTTGGAAGTCTAGAAGACAGGACAGAAATTTTAAACCAATATCCTAGCAACCTCTCTCCAACAGTTAGGGTGGCATCCACTCCGCACTCCAAATTAAGAAAATGGGCAGGAGTAGGAGGAGGAAAACTAATGACATTGTGTAAAAATGTATTAAATGGAACGTCCATATCGGCATTAGATAAATAACTCCAGATTTTAGCCCCGTATAAAACCTGAGAAGAAACTTAAGAGCTAAAAGCATTTAACGCAGCAAGAATAGTGACCCTTTTTGCTTAAGTAATCTAAGTTGAGTGGTTCAAGATAATAGTCAGGACAAAGTTATCATTGAGAATATATAGGCTGGGCTATTCCCTGTTTCCCCGTGACAAAGGGGTGCGGGGAGGAAACCATCCCCAATTCCTGTCTCATTGATCACGCTGGGGCGGCTCCCAGAGTCAGGGGCTGCTCAGTGCAGTTGAGCGGGGCAGAATCAGACCCTTAACTTTAGCCTTTGCTCCCCCAGCCCCATTGCTCTGCCTTGAATGGACTTTTTGTTCCTGTTTCAGATGCCGGGCTCACTCGAGGAGGTGGCTGTGAATGTCCCCAAGGAAGAGCAGACTCCGTCAGACACCGGACAAAGGCAGCTCTGCAGGGAGGTTAAGCAGGAGGGTGACATTGATGTCGGCTCCCTGGGTAAGGATCCACCTGGCTTGAGTTACTGGATGCTCTGATGTTTCTGGGGCGGCCTCCATACAGGAACCTTCTCTCCCTGGGACCTGAGATTCAGGGGTTGCTCTGTGTGTGTGAGCCCCCACAGACCCTGGGAAGGAGACATTCTGGGGGATTGTAAGAGGAGTGTCTGGGGAGAAGGCATGAGAATTGGGCTCAGCTCTGGATTCTGCAGTTGCAGGGTCATTTTTCTCAAGACTTTGGCTCTGACACTAATTCTGTAGAAACTCCTGTAGCTACTTTTTTCCTGAGGTTCCTTTGTCCAGGAAATGATTTGTATCTGAATTCTCTTTTAATTCCAGCAATCAACGAAAATGCGGAGGAGACTCCTCGTCAGACAGATCCTGAACCAGTGGGGCAGCAAAGGGCGTCTTCCAGTCAAGCTGAAGGGGAAACTTCTCTGGCAAAATCCTGTGGATGTGACTGTGCAGCAGGAAGACAGCAGAGAGGGAGTTCTTCAAAGAAGAGACAGGGTGAATCCTCTCCCCCTCCTGGAGGTGCCAGTGAGCTCCAGCAGAACAGTATCCATTTGGGGGAGAAACTGAAGACCCACTCAGATAATTCATCCTGCATGAATACTCAGGAAACCCACGTAGGAGGAAAATGTCTTCAGTTCAGTGGAGGCGGGGAAAACTATAACAGTGGCAAGCACTTGGGTAGACATCAGAAAAATCAGACAACAGAGAGACGTTATCAGTGTTCTATATGTAAAAAGAGATTCCTACGGAAATCAATTTTTATCCAACATCAACAAACCCACACAGGAGAAAAAACCCACCAGTGTCTTGAATGCGGGGGAAAATTTAGATCCAACTCAAATCTTGTTGCACATCAGAAAATCCATTCAGGAGAGAAACCCTATGGTTGCCTTGAGTGTGAACAAAGGTTCAAAAGAAGTTCTGATCTAATCTGCCATCAGAGAATCCATAAGGCAGAAAAACCCTATCTGTTCCATAGGCGTGGGAAAAGATTCCATGACCATTTTTCTAGACATCAAAAAATCCACACAGGGAAGAAGTCCTATGTGTGTCCTGAATGTGGGAAAACATTCACTCAGATCTCAAATCTTGTTATACATCAGAGAATCCACAGAGGAGAAAAACCCTTTCAGTGCCCTGTTTGTGGGAAAAGATTCAATGACCAATCAAGCTTTCGCAGACATAAGAGAATCCACACAGGGGAGAAGCCCTATGAGTGCCCTGAGTGTGGGAAAACATTCAGTCAGAGTTCAAACCTTATTAAACATCAGAGAATCCACACAGGAGAGAAGCCCTATGAGTGTCCTCAGTGTGGGAAAACATTCAATCAGAGCTCACATGTTGTTAAACATCAGAAAATCCACAGAGAAGAAAAACCCTATCACTGTGCTCAAGACGGGAAAAGATACAGCAGGAACACGGATCTAGTGCAGCACCAGAGTGTCCATGTGGACAAGACAAATGTCCATGTGGGCACTGACACCCTATGCAGCCCTGCACCATGCATAAGAGATGTTAAAGTGGTGTTAAAGCGGTGTTAGAGCAAGAGTTAAGGTGCACATCTGTTTTCACCCAGAGATGATAGTCTGGAAAGTTAGTTTTATGAGGAAAGGTTGAAAGAACTGGGTATGTTTACCCTAATAAAAAGAAGACTAAGGGGAAACATGATCACAGTCTTCCAGTAGCTGAAGAGTTGCCACAAAGATGACAGCAAGCAACTGTTCTGCTAGTGGACAGGACAACAAACAATGGGCTCAAGTTACAGGATGGTTGATTTTGGTTAAATATCAGGAAAAACTTCCTATCGGTAAGAGCTGTGCGGCAATGGAACATGCTGCCTGGGGTCGTTGCAGTCTCTGCATCGCTGGAGGTTTTCAGAAAGAGGCCGGGCAGCCATCTCTCAGGGATGTTGTAGCCGCATCCTGCATCCAAGCAGGGGGTTGGACTAGATGACGCTCAACGTCCCTTTCAACTTTTAAGCTTCTTTTTTAAGAAACCAGGGGGGTCCCCTCCCCCCAACTCTGAGAAGCAGAGCCCTCACTGAATCTCTTAAACTGCTGAGTGTCACGTGGGGTTGGGAGTACGACGTCAGGATGGAGGATTTGGGTCAGCGCGAATGAAATCAGGGATATAAGTTCCATGTTGAGGGTGGGTTATTAAGAGAGTCTGGACCCTGCTCAGCTTGGGAGATGGGAAGCAGAAGCAAATGGTGTTCATTTGGGGGCCTTGGAGCGAGTGAGAAGCAGTGGGGGGAGGTTGATGTCTGCTGGCTGGGTCTGGATTTACAGCAGGGTGCTTTACGGGAGCAGATTATTATGATATTATTATTTATTATTATTATTTAACTTTATTCATTTGTATCTTGCTACCATCCTGCCTCTGGCAGCTCGAGGCAGCTAACAATCAGATACAAAAACAATTAAAATAAAACCAAAGTAAAACATATATGAAAGCAGCAGCCTGAAATCACAGATGGGGAGGTTGCAGGTGGCTGGGCCAGTAGCTTGGAGCTAACAGCAATGTGGAGGGAATGAGATGTGAAGGTGTTAGATGGGTGATGGGCCCCTGATTGTTTGGGGGTCAGAGCTGTCAGGGGAGAAGGACAGGAGAGGGGTTTGTTTGGGGTGTGCGTGGGACTGGGTGTCTGCATGTTTTTAGTTTCTGATGCCACAGGGGACACAAGGCCAGAGAAGGTTCATCTCTGAGTGAAAATAATCCACATCACCAAACGCAGCCTCTTTCTTCCAGCTTTGTAAGGGGATCTGGTGTGTCCCTTGCTTTGCTTTTGAGGATCTTGCTGCCGTTGCATTTCAGTCTGTGTTTCTCCTCTTCACCTCTCAAATGGCTTGGGGAATCTACAGCTGCAGAGGGTTATTGCCAAGGGTGTGAGATCCCCAAGTGCTCATGAGGCAACTCCCAGAGTAGATCCTGTGGCACCTCCAGACGGTATCAGCCCATTCCCATTTCCCTGGCAGCGTCTCCCGTACTTGGTTCTTCTCTAGTGGATCCAATTTAGTTTATAATTTCAGGGGGGAAATTCTTAGCTTGGTATGTAACATTCCTCAGTCTGTACAACCAAGTCTTAGCATTTCCTATCATTCTGGCCAGACTCTCCCCTAGAATTCTCTTTCCATCAGATGCACAGACCCTTCTTGGAAAAATCCCCTCTTACACCCAGAATTATTTTTTATTGCTGCAGTAATGAATTATTTTCATGTTAAAAGCCCATGCGCTCTCTTTTGTGCTCTACTAATATTTTGAATGCACAAGTTTGTAGGGATGTGTGAACACGGTTCGGAAGTTCAGAGTTTGGCCCAAACGCAGGGTGTTCAAATCGTTCACAAACACCCCGAATCTGAACCGGTTTGGGTGGGAGGAAGGGAGGAACCCGGTTTTCCCTCCCCCCTCCAGGCTGCATGGGTGGAAGGGGCACTGGGGAGCACTCCCCCCCCCCCC
>QEPC01008654.1:293805-307561 GCA_003113815.1 Sphenodon punctatus | reverse complement strand
CCCTGTCTGGAGGCACATGGCTTAACAGTAACTCTGGCCTTGCCAGAAGAAGAACTTGGACCCCATAGGAAAACCATCACCTATGGAGAACTGATAAGAACCAGTGAGTACTTGCTAGCTACAGTTTATAGGAAGACGCTTTCTAAAATGGGCTACCATGTCCACAGATACTGATTCTGATTGCTCAAAGGGTTATCACCCCTAGTTCTATGCTTTTATTCCTTTTTGTCTTATGTACCAGTAAAGACTAAGCTTTCTTTTTACCCTACCGGGTGTGTGTGTGTGGTGTTGGCTGCGCAATAAACGCCTCCTTTGGGCCGGGTGGCCAAGCCTCGCTACTAAGGCTTATAAGGGGAAAATCTACCTATTTGGCTAGGGGCCAACAGCTTTGGGAATTAAGGGAAGCCTCCTGTGGGTAACTCTGGGGATCTGCCTCCAACACAAGGGAGGAAATCCCAGGAACAGAGTGCCAGGAAAGGGGAGTGCTTTTGGGAAGCTGTGAGGCTTATGCCTTTTGGGGTTCACATATCTTGAGGGGTGTGAACATCCTCTGAATTACACTCAAGTGGTGGCAGTGGAACAAAAGGGTTTTGGGGGGTTTGCCAGCTGTGGGAACCCCAGGACAGAGATCAGGAGAAACACTGAGGTGGGTGTCTCAGCTGTATAGCACCCCCTACTGGCGTTTTGCCACACGTGGTGGTGGCGGTGGGATGAGCCAAGCAGTCAGATAAGCACACACAGGTGGGATAGGATCCACCAACAGTTTTCTTTTTGAATTGGAGTTTTTGAAAAGCACCCACAGAACAAAGGGGGGGCTTTGGAAATAAACCTTGAGCAATCGAGTCCTTGAATTTGGCTTTGGGTCAACTGGATAGGGCTTAGATAAGCAGTGCAAGAACAAAGAATTGTATGAGGTCTAGAACACAGGGAAGTACCCTGCTTGGATTGCCCAAGGGGCTCAACAGACTCACTAAAGCTGACCTCGTAAGAGAGGCCCAGAAGAGGAATCTCCCAGCAGAAGGGCTGACCAACGAGTGTCTAAGGCAGCATATAAAGGACTTTGAAATGTCTGAGGTGGATCAGCACGTGGATCCCGAGACCGGAGCTGAAGCAACCCTTCTCTCCAAGGCTCCTGGAGCGACCCCAGAACAGCTGGCCCTGCTCCGGGCGCAGATCTGCCTGAGAGAGAAGGAGCTGGCAGCCCAGGAGAAGCTACTTGCCAACAGGGAGCGAGAGCGAGCAGAAAAGGCAGCTCAGCGCCAGCATGAAGAACGGATGCTGGAGGCCCAGGAGAAGTGTGAGAGGGAGCAGAGCCAGCACGAGACCGAGCAGCGAGAGGCCCAGGAGAAGGGGGAGAGGGAGCAGCACCAGCACGAGAAGGAACAGCAAGAAGCACAGGAGAAGCAGCAGCGAGAGCACAAGACCACGATGTACCAGCGAAAGTTGGACGCACCCCACAAGCTGACTCCAAAGGACTTCACCCCTTTCAAAGTGGGAGACGACCCCGAGGTGTTCCTGAGTGTTTTCGAGAAACAGGCTTGCAGATGGAACTTGAGGGTGGAGGACTACATGTGGCATGTAGCTGGGTTGGTTTCTGGGACTATGTCTGTGATCCTTGATAGCTTACCCAATGAGTCTGCCAACGATTATTCTGCTTTTTAAAGAGGCTGTGCTCAAGTGCTATCAGCTGGGCCCAGATCATTTCAGGAAGCGGTTTTGCACACTGCTTCCTCAGTCAGGGCAATCTATGACTGAGTTTGGGGGCCAGCTAGTGGAAGCACTGGGAAAGTGGGTGGCTGGAGCCAAAGCAGGGACCTGGGAGCTGGTGTTGGATCTTATGGGGCTGGATCAGTTTTATTTCTGCTGTCCCCAGGAGATCAAGCACTTAGTGAAAGATAGGAACCCCAAAACAGTCAGTGAAGCTGCTGAGGTTGCTGATCAGCTGCTGCTGAACAGGGATGGGATAATGAAAGATCATACCCGCTTTGGGAAGGATCAGAAAGAGATCCAAAAAGGTGGGAGGGGGGAAATGACCCCCAAACGGGAGCCTGGGACACTGCCAACTGAACGTAAGGCATCCCCTAATTCGGCAAAGTCCCTTAAATTGGAGAGGAGGGGCTGCTACAGCTGTGGGGATCTGGGCCACATTAAGGTTGAATGCCCAAAGTGGCAGAGCTTTCAGAAGCCTGTACACAGTGCTGCAGCTGTAGGAACAGGGGAGGAAATCCAAAGCATTCTAGTGTATCACCTCAATGGGATTATGAGCACGGAGGTGGCAGATTACCTCAAGGAGGAAGTAACTGTAAGGGGGAGGACTATTGTTGGGGAACTAGACAATGGGGCCAGGGTATCTTTGATCTGCACCAGCCTGGTTTCCCCTTCAGATATAGTCCCAGGGAAAACCTACCACATCAAACCAGTGGGGTACCCACCATTTGAGGTGCCTGCCCATAAAATGGAGGGGATGGGGAACGTGCCTGGACATTGGGGTGTGGGAGAATGCCCCTGTCCTTATACTAGTGGAAAGAGATATCATAGGGCCCTGTTGGGTGTCAGTAGGAACCCGCAGGCAGAGCTGGGGGAGCCAGCTCGTTCTGGAGATAGAAGGTGGGGAAGAGGGGAGTTGCCCGGGGCCAGAAGGTGGGCCCAGGGGAGAGGTCTCCCCTAGCCATCAGAGCCAGCTGCAGAGTGGGGCTGAGCTCAGGAATAATTCTCCAAAGGAGCACCACCACCAGCTAGAGGAGGAGGCTGGGGATGCAGAAAGAGTAGAAACCTTAGGGGTGAGCCTAGTGGGCAGCCCTGGAAGGGAAAAGGTAGACCCCAAAGAGGGTGAGGCAGGGGAAACAGTAATTCTAGGGGCGGGCCTGGAGGGTAGCCCCAGAACAATCTCTAGAGCCCAGAGGGGTCAACAAAGGAAGCATTAGTCCTGGGGGTGGGCCTGGAGGGCAGCCCTAGAATGGACAGTGTAGAGCCCAAGGGGGGGAACAGATGAAGGGACCCCAGAAAGGGATGGTGTACCCCTGGGTGGAATGGAGAAAGGTAAGCTGGAGGTTTTTGTGTACTCCAGTTTAATAAGCTCAGAGGAGCTTGAGCCAGAGGTTCTAGAAGACACCTGCTTGTAGTGGCTCCAGGAGTCAGCTCAGGAACAGGAGGGGGAATTCACTCCTGGAGGGGGGGGAGGGAGACAAGTAATCTGGGAGGAGGACCAAGCAACTCTGCAGCCGCTCCCAGTCATAGGATCGCCTTGTGAGAGGGTGGGTACAGATACAGGGGGATCCCTGAAGCAGAAGACAAGGGGGAAGCGCCCCATTCTGATCCTAGCAGATGCAGCAACCAGACACCCTGAGGCCACTGCCCTAGCTTCTGCAGAAGCCACTGTGGTTGCAGATGGCCTGATAAAGAGGCTTTCTCCTCTGGGTTCTCCATCAGAGAGATGGAAGGACAGTGGAGGAAAGATCCTAGCAGAGGCAGTAGAATGCCAGGGGAAGGACAAGGGTGGAAGTTCTCTACTAGAATTACAGGAATGGCTTGGGAATTACACAGAAGGAAGTTCTCTAGCAGAATTACAGGAATGCCTAATTCGGTCTGGGAGGAACCCCAAGGTAGTTCTATAAGCCGGTTCAAACCACACTGGGACAGGGATGGACTGGTATTCAAGTTCTCCCCTGTTGACAGCTTGGAAGGGGAGGATGGGAAAACTGACTCCTTTGGGCTTGGGGATCTCTCTCCACCTGAGGAGATTTGGCCCCAAGACAAGGAGAAACTGAAAAGAACTTTGGAAGATTTGGGAGCAGTGCTCTCCCAAACTGTGGCAAAGGCCCTGGGCCTTAAGAAACTCATTGGGGACTAAGACCAACTATTGTATAACTCTTCTTGCTGTCTTCCTTTCAGAAGCAGGGACTGTAATGAATGTATTCGCTGAGAGCGTCGTGATGTACAGGACTGCACCTCTGACAGTAGAGGGAATACATTTTGGTAAATGGATTAGTTGTATATTAACCCCTTTTACGTTTTCTGTGACGGGACACTATTATCTGTGGCTTTGTATTTGTGTACTATCTGTCACTCTTCGGTTTTCAATAAGGGTTCCTACCCCCCAGGGGAGCACGCTGGTACCCTGTTTTGTGGAAAACAGCGTGTCCCGGCTTGAAAATGGGGAGGGGGAGGTGTGGCAAAATGCCCTTGCCCTGACAAAAAAAAACCTCTGACCCCTCTTAGCTGAAACTGCCATCCTGGCTCAGCCAACGCCCAGGCCTCAACAAGCACATGTTAAGGACTTCCTCATTCCTGGAATTCCTAAGGCGGGGAACTCTACACCTGAGACAGGTGATGTGGGAGGAGCGAATAATAGAAGGAGAGGGGCTTCTGGGTTAAAGCCAGCTGACCCTCCTGGACAAATGAGAATTAAGGTCAAGGATGCCTTAAAAGGACCAGCACAGGCATTTTGGCTGGCTCTCTCTCTGGACTCACTGAACTGCTGCTAGGCTGGTGACCTCCCTGTCTGGAGGCACATGGCTTAACAGTAACTCTGGCCTTGCCAGAAGAACTTGGACCCCATAGGAAAACCATCACCTATGGAGAACTGATAAGAACCAGTGAGTACTTGCTAGCTACAGTTTATAGGAAGACGCTTTCTAAAACGGGCTACCATGTCCACAGATACTGATTCTGATTGCTCAAAGGGTTATCACCCCTAGTTCTATGCTTTTATTCCTTTTTGTCTTATGTACCAGTAAAGACTAAGCTTTCTTTTTACCCTACCGGGGGTGTGTGGTGTTGGCTGTGCAATAAACGCCTCCTTTGGGCCGGGTGGCCAAGCCTCGCTACTAAGGCTTATAAGGGGAAAATCTACCTATTTGGCTAGGGGCCAACAGCTTTGGGAACCAAGGGAAGCCTCCTGTGGGTAGCTCTGGGGATCTGCCTCCAACACAGTGGAGGAAATCCCAGGAACAGAGTGCCAGGAAAGGAGAGTGCTTTTGGGAAGCTGTGAGGCTTATGCCTTTTTGGGGTTCACAAATCTTGAGGGATGTGAACACCCTCTGAATTACACTCAAGTGGTGGCAGCAGAACAAAAGGGTTTTTGGGGGTTTGCCAGCTGTGGGAACCCCAGGACAGAGATCAGGAGAAACACAGTGAGGTGAGTGTCTCAGCTGTATAGCACCCCCTACTGGAGTTTTGCCACAGGGCCTATCCTAGATAATCTCTGGGCTGATGTATGAGATTGGATCTTTTGTTCTCCACCAGCCTGGAAAGAGGGTCTGATTATTGGGGGGGTCATTACAACACTGTTTTGGTTGGATCATAACCTTCTGGAAGGCCCAGATCCCTGCCCTCCTCTGCCCCAGTTAGGATGGTCTGTCCCAGAGACTAATGGATCCACTAGGATTCCAGAACTCTCTGTGGGGTTGACCTTGGTGACCTCTCTGTCAATGCTTTGGTTGATTTATGGTATGTTGATGCAGGCTATTGACCCAGTGGCACCCAGGCATTTGCTTTCTGTGGGGCAGCAGTGCAGGTCCTCCTGGTATACAGAGGAATTGAGGCTACTAAAGCGTGAGGGTAGGCAGAGTGCAAGTGGGTGGTGCTCAACTCATGCCAAAGTCAACTGACTGCAGCACAGACTGGTTTTGAAGGACTAGGCTATGGCAGGGGAGAATAAAGCTTTCTTCGCTACCATCATGGTGTTTTCAAAATGCCGTCCGGCGGAGTTTTTCCAGGTGGTGAATGTGGGCGGTGCATCGCCTGGGACACCGGGTCTGACATTTATATGCCATGCTATTCTATTAACACACATCTACATAAGTTTACTACAAATATGTCAATGTATGTCACACATAGGTCCTATTGGGAACACGGAATAGCTGGTTGTCACACAATGCCTAACATAGTGCACATGTTCCTATTATACTGATACGCTATATAAGGATGAATATGCATTAGCAGAAAGGAAGAGTATATAGTTAGAGGTCAAGGGTGAGGCTTAGTTACAAGTCAGCGTGAATGGACTAGCAGCAACAGCTTGAAGTTCTCAACAAGATGACAGGCTAAAAGCCTCAGGCTTTGATCAAGCAAGAAATTAACCACAGTTTTGCATTTACGTTGACTTGGCAATGCAAAGTGGGAATCAAGCAGTACCAGGGTGGAGACTATTTGGATTGCCTTACAGTGGTAGCTGTAAGGAAGTTTAAAGACACAACCGCTCTCCACTATAAACAGGGGACTGCTGAAGCCCTGATATTGAGGAAACCACTTGAACTACACTTCTGAAAATGTACCCCTGGCTTATATTTGTGGAGACCATCATACTTGCAAAATCTGAAGAAGATCCAGCAAAAAATCAAAAGTTAGCACTGTTTAAAAGTTAATTGCTTGTGGTCAAAATGCACAGCCTCCCAGCAATTTTGAACCATGAATATCTCCTTACCCCTGATGAGCTGAGCCTCCAGACTTCACAGTCTTGTAGTCTGAGATTGACATCAAGTGCTGCTGGAGTCTGAGAGCATTTAATGCAGTGAAAACCCAGATATTAAAGATTTAAAAATCCATTCTGCTGGCTCATTCATGTGCAGTGCCCATGATTCTGGGTGCAGGGGAAGCCCAGCAATGAGTTTCAGCAGCATTTGTGAATGAGATGGGGGGGGGGGGACATGCCCCCACCTCCCTCCCACTCCTTTGCTGCTGTTCTGCAAGCTCTGCTGACACCCCATGGTGCCACCACTAGCCTTCATGAGGGCTCCTGAGAACCAGCCATCCCCCCTCCCTGCTGCTGAAGTTGTGGCAGCACCACCTCATCCCAGTCTCTGCTGCAGCCTCTGCTGCAAGCACTGCTATACCACCCAAGCCCCCGGTCCACTTCCTGCCCCCCAAACTGTCCCCCCAACCCCTAGTCTGCTTCCCAGCCCCCAAACTCCTTGCAACACACACACCCCGCCACAACTTCCCAACTTTCTGTTGTGCAACAAGGACACGCACACCACAACGTCCTTCCCATATAGAAGTGATATAGTTTATATAATGAAATGTACACAATGTGAGTGTAGACAACTTAATACAATCGGTTGTATACAAAGCAATTCTGTGCAAAAGGACAGTTAAGGCACTTTGAAAACATTTTCGTAGGTGACTTTTATGATAATAAATAAATGTCCTGTAAAGAAATAATGTGATAGTTTAGCTAGTGGTAAATAAATAGCAAGAAAAGTAAGTAGGTACCATTGGTAATAAATTAGGTATCTTCCCTGAATGTTGATGGTAAATTGAAAATCTGGAAATTTCTATCCTTTTTGGCATTTAATTTTTGTTGTAATGTATATTGGTAAATGTTTTTTTAATTGAAACTTTAATTAATTTTCATGCTTTTTTTAGTTTAACTTACGAAAAAAATTATTTTGTGAAATGGTTTTGAAAAGGAAAGTTTTTTGTGTTGGAAACAGTTGTGCCTTTAATGTTTTATTAAAACCTTTCAAGTTTTTTGTTTTAGATCATTAATCCATTTGAGATAAAGTGCATTCCTATGAGGGATGTAATTGTGAAAAAAGGTATATAATTTGTGTATGCGGACTGCCTCTCTGCTACTAGTCAACATTCAAAGATATTGGGTGTAGCTAGTGCCCATCAGATGGAGGTAAATAAAACTACATTGTTTACTTTGCAGTCTAGTCTCTGAGTAACTTCCCAGGGAATTCTCTGTACGATGCTGATATCTGGGGGCATCGTCCATCTGTATGTGAGTGTTACCTGCTGGGGGTGGGTTGGCTGTACGACTAGAATGTGGGGGAAGGAGGGCATGCCAGGTTCATAACTTAGTATGTCTGCTATCAGTGTTAGGGTGTGTGTGTGTGTGTGTGTGTCTGCTATCAGTGTGTGTGTGTGTGTGTGTGTGTGTGTACTTCACCTGTCCCTCTGCTAACTGGACCTGGTAGAAGGCTGGGACCGCCCCTTAATCATGGTGAGAGAGTTGCACAGTCTGGGATCTGGGGCTGGCGGCTGATGTATCGGACACCCTTTCCCCCCCCCCCCCCCCCCCAATCCTTTGTAGATGCAACTAACTGGATTTTTAGAGAAGGGGGCCCCTAGCAGTTTGTGATGGGTGTTTTGGATGATTGGGAAAAGGTGTGTTCCCACATGGTGAGATTTAAGGATGTAAAAGCGAAAAAGAAAGGAGTAATGGTGCAGTTGCTAAGTAAAGGGCTCTGCGTGTTAAGGACCGAGGTAGTGGAACTGAGGCAGATAGCTGAGGAAAAACAGGCAGCGATTCAGGATCTAGGCAGAGTAAATTAGAGAAAGGGTCTGTTTAAATTATAAAAGCAAGCAAGCCAAGAAACCGTCACAGCTTAAAAAACCTGTGTTTTTTCCTGGTTCTGTGCCAGAGTCCCCATTTGGCTACAGTGACCTGCAGGGATCCTCCCCAAACGTCTATTTTATAAATGCGCTTTCAGGCGGAGAGCTGTGCTCAGCCCTGGTCAAGTGCCACCGGGGAGTGTGTCTAAACGAGACGCTACTATGCACGGCCACCCATTAACCACCCACTTGTTTGAAGGTGCTGGGGGTGGCTACGCGCTCCCGTGAACCACACAGCAGCCACTCGTGGGGCACTGGAGAAAAATTTCAGAGTGCCCCACGGGGGGGAGAACAGTGACCAAAATAAAATATGTGGGGACCAGCGCCCATGCATTGGGTCATCACACCCCGTATGAACCGGGGCACCCACCCATGCCAGCAGACAGGTCTGCGGCCCCGCTGCCTCCCCGGTCCCATCCGCAGCCCAACCGGGAACTCTTAAAGGACACACACGCAAAATACACCGCCACCTTGGCTCAAAGCGCAGCAAACCCCCTCTTGAGACACACAAAAGAAAAACCAACGCCACGGAGGGCAGCAGCTCAGACAGCAGAATCCTGTGTGTCCTGCCCCAGGATGCACCGCTATTGTCAGCTGGGACATCCAGCGGCTGCGCCGGTTCCTGTGGTTTTCGGGGCTGCGTGTCGCAGCACAGGGTGGGCAGTTGGGCAGTAATTGGGGCGGGGTAGTGGGGGAGGGGAATGGCTGCCCATATGAGTGTTTGCAGAGCTGGACAGTGTAGGCTGCCTGCTGTGAGCTGCCCGTTAGAATTCCTCTGCACTCACTCCACGTGCGTGGCTGTTCCATGTCTGTGCCACTCAGTGGCCATGCATGTCTTGCTCGTTTAAAAACACCCTCTGGTGATGTCCTGGGTGTTTTCAGTTCATGAGAGTCTCTGCTGGAGCATCTCCTCCATCCATGTTGTCACTGGCTATCCCACTCCCTGCTGAGAGAGAATCCAGCAAGAACTCACTGCTGGTGTTGGAAGAAGGGGGACAGGAAACCTCACCAAATAATTGCAGGGAAACAAAGGGATCATTTTCATTCCTAGAGGGGCCTCCCTTCCCAAATGTTGTAGATACTGTCAGTTAAACTTGTGCAGTTGCTGCCCCAGTGCTACGAAACTCCCTTCCCCCGGAGGTTCACCTGAGCATCTTCTGAAGGTGAAGTAAGACTTTTTTCTTTTAAAAGGCGTTTGGTGGGTGGGGACATGGTGGTTTGGGGGCAGAGGTGGGGGGTTGAGAAGGGAATGGGGAGGTTGTATTGGATGGGGTTTTGAAGGGTAGAAGAGTTGGGGTTTAGTAACACTTTTGTCCCACCCTTCCCTCAAAAGGCTCAGGGCAGCTTACAAAAAATATATATATATAAACCTATATAAAAGATCAAATTAAAATAAAAGACAACTCCCCAAAGAGCCTCCCACAAACCCACCCAATACCATCTCCCCATTCCCCACATCCAACACCCCCCCACACTCCTACCCTAAACCCACCCACCAGCCCCCCATTCCCTATCCCCGCCTGCCAAATAGTTCCACAGCACTGAGGTAGCAACCGAGAACAGCCCCTTGTGAGCTCTTGTAGTAAGAACAAGGCTAAGAGCTGGTACCTACAGGGAGGTGCTCCCAGCCGATTGCAAGGACCACAGTGGGGCACAGAAGGACAGGCGGTCTTTCAGATACATGGGGCTCAACCATCACCTTGAAGTTTGCCTGGAAAGCTATAGGGAGCCAGTGCAGACTTTGCCGCATGCACCGGTGTAACGTGCTCCCAATGCCTCGCCCCCAAAAGGAGAGGAGCTGCTGCAATCTGCAGCTTCTGAACCATCACCAAGGGTAGCCTGGCCTAGAGCGCATTGCCGTAATCTAGCCACAAGGTGAGGCAAACGTGGATGACAGTGGCCAGATCCGAGTCAGAAAGAAAAGGTCACAATCTCCTCACCGGATGGAGTTGGTGAAAAGCACTCCTGGCCTCCATTGCAATCTGACAATCCAGGCGCAGCAGGGGCCACCCACAAGGTTGTGAACCTGACTGACCAGAGGGGGCTGGATTCCATCAATAACAGGAGTCTGAATCGCTGCTTCCCCAGGTCACAAGGCCAGCCAAGTATCCTCACCACAGTCTTGTCTGGATTCAGCTTCACTCGGCTCATCCTCATCCGGTCCCTGACAGCAGCCAGGCACTGGGTGGGCGCCGAGAATGAAAAAGAGAGCTAGAGCTGGGTGTCATCAGTGTACTGGTGGCGCTTGGCCCCAAATTGCCAAATCCTGTGGTCTATTATTTGACTAGGGTGATCATGCACGACCCAGTTGTGAGAATGTTAAGAACCTTCTTTACAAGGTAATAACCGTCTGATCTCTCACGTGGGGAGGAGTTGTTTGTTTACAAACAGCTTGGTCCCGCTGCTGTTGCTGCTGAAGCACTACTACGAGGCAGAGTCAGGTGAGGGATGGGGACTGGAGCCAGGGAGGGGAGGCAGAAGAACTTATTGGGAGAAATGCAAGTGTGGGGCCACAGCTGGCTGCGGGGCCATGTGCGGCCGCACATATGGCATATGCCTGGGGCCAGCCCTGAAATTATACCAAAGGAGGACAACGAAGGCTATCTTACATGCAGTGGAACCTCTCTTGAGAATCGGGTGAATGATGCCCATAAAGAGGGAAATATTTCAATAAAATTTCAAGATGACTTGCTAAAATGTAAAGAAAAAGAAACCGGCTCAGAATCTATGATCAGTGGGCAAAGTACACTTATAGAAGTAGAAAGCAAGAGCATAGATTCAGAGGGCATTGTGACCACAGCAACAGTACAGAAAATGCTACGTACAGCGCTTCTTTTGAACAAGGAAGGGAGATTTACTGCTACATGTCCATCAAGATTAAATATTACTTTGTGTAAGGATGAGTGGAATCAAATCTATCCATCAAAAGTACCGCTAAAGAGTTTGACAAATAGATGGTCATGCATTTTGGCCTGAAAAATAAAGGACTACAATCCGTTCTGCGTTTTCGTCTTTAAATATAACCGTGTTAAGGCGCACAAATCAAGAAAGAGGAATTCTCCTTTCTGGAATGGAAAAGCTAAATGCAAATTTGATGGGTGTATTTGGTTGTTTATGAAGATCGCAGACAGACCTGGAAAGCATGATACACATGTGAACATTTCAATTGAAGTGAAAGGAGAAATAGAACATGAAGTTGGTGAATTGCACAAGAGGCACACATGCCAAACTGAAAGAAAAGAATTAAGGGAAAAGTTGAAGGGTGACACACCAAGTCAGCTGAAACATAGATTACTATGTCAGTCTGATCCTTCCATACTAATGGCTGGTAACTTGAACAAAGTAAAAACGAGTAGTGTCTTGCAAAAAAAATAGCTAGTGAAGGTAATCTTGAGGGAAGAACGGACCCTAATATATACCTTGATTGCTTCAACATCCAGGGAAAACAAGATGACTCTGACAACATGATATATAAAACTGCTCATGCCCACTTGCAGTACATTGCTATGTCTCCTTTCACACTGCACATGTACATGGATGTGCAGTTGCACCTACTTTATGATCTGCAGAGAGCAAAGCTGTGTAACCTATACCTCGATGCCACCAGTTCTGTTAAGAGACCTCCATCATGTGCACAGCGAATCTTGTACTATGCATTATGTGTTAAGTGCCCATTCAATTCATCAAACCTCCTACCAGTAGCAGAGATGGTAACTTCTGACCAAAGTACTCCAACTATATCACACTGGCTAAGTTTACTTTCTCGAGAGAGTTTGAGAGTAACTGGTCATCGCCTTAGACCACAAAAAGTAGAATGTGATTTCAGCTGGGCTTTCATTCATCCAACTGTTCAGATTTTCAACCGTATGACTGTTGTACAGTATCTGAATAGCTGCTTTGAAGTATGCACTGGGAAAAGGAAACCTGATTTTACAATCTTGCACATATGTGCTGCCCATATGATTAAAATACTATGTGGACATGTATCCAAAGTTGCAGTTTCCAAAGATGTCAAAACTTTTTTTTATATGCTTTTGTCTTATTGCAAAATGCAGGAACAATGCAAGAATGTAATGAATTAACTGAAAAACTCAACATAATTTTCAGTGCATCACATCTTGACAATGTGCGGAAACAATCAAAGACGTAAGGCAATGTACATAAAAACAGCTGATCTTTGTCTCTCAAACCGTTCTGAACTTTGACCAGGAAACTGTGGCTGAACAGAAGCAAGAATCAAAGACTTAAGGCAATGTATACAAAAACAGCAGATCTCTCTCTCAAACCGTTCTAAACTTTGACCAGGAAATTGTGGCTGAACAGAAACAAGAATCAATCAGTAAAAATTCTCCTTTTGGTCAATTGATTCCATCAAACAGGCTTGCAAAGAATGATCATGAAAATAAGACTTGTCCTCAAAACAGCTATTTTTCTATTGAATTGCAAAAACTCATATTCAAGTATGTTCCATCATTACCTTTATAGAGTGGCATTATGCTAAAAGCAATAAAATGGCCCAAAACTAGGGATAGCAATGCAATTGTTGAGAACTGGTTCAGAATGGTAAAAAAACCAGGTCCTGAGATAAACTGCATCGTAGAGCTCCTGAGTTTGTTGAAGTTATGAAAGACACTGTTCAAGGTAGAATGTGTGCAGTTGCAATAGGCATTTTACCTGACAGAAGTCAAAAGGATGACACATGCAGGAAAGTACCTGGCAGTGTTGCTGATCAAAGTATCTCAGAGCCTCTTGCTCACTTTGAAACATGGAATAAACGTCCACACTCCACTCCAAAGAAGTGATCTAAGTATTCTCAGGCTCCTCCAGAACAGCCCCGAGAACACAAACAAGGTTTTCCTTGTCCCCCTTGGAGTGGTAGCTTCAGAATCAAGAAAAGAAAGGTGCTATTCACCAACACATGCACCATTGACAACCTTTTTTCCTTTGGTATGGGTGAAAAGTTACTCTGACTGTAAATATAGTAAGCTGTAATGCTAAATCAGGCTAAGGTGCAGCATGGTACAATTACAATAGAAACCATGGTGCCATCAACCATTGCTTGATGTACTGATCAGTTAAAGAGGCTCTTTTGCTTTATGGAAGAAATGTGATTCATAGTTTTTTCATATTCCCCTTGTGGTTTTCCAATGGTAAACAATAGGGGTGGGAAACCGGTAGAATCCGGTATCCGATAATGCCGGTATCGGGCGTACCGGCATTATCGGATTTGGCCCGGTAATCCGGACCCGGTACCGGATTCCGGGGTACTGGATTTTTTGCATTGCAGCCATTTTTAAATGGCTGCAATGTAAAAAAAATTAAAGCCCCAGCCAGTTTTTTAAAAGAAAAACCCTCCCCGAGTCCAGGCTGCGCGGGTGGAAGGGGGGACACCCCCCACCCACCCTGCCCAGCCTGG
>QEPC01008654.1:264534-293175 GCA_003113815.1 Sphenodon punctatus | reverse complement strand
GGGAGGGGGAGGGATATTTCATTGGTTTCAATGGGGACACAGCGCCCCATTGAAACCAATGAATTAAATCCGGTACCGGTATACCGGATTTAATCCGGGAATCCGGTTTTCCCAGAACCGGTAAATCCGGTAGCCGGTAATGGGCCCGGGGTCCCACCCCTAGTAAACAATGCTGTACCCATCTGTATGCAAAACCCTGCATTCATTTTTGGAAAGGGTACAAAATCATAAGAGACTGCAGAGAAGATGATACAATAATGCCTTCCAGTATCAACATCCTGTGGATGGGTCTGTCTCTCTGTTGTAGCAAATTAATTTATTAAAAAAACATTCCAGTGTCAAAGTGAGAAAATGTGGTCAACAGTGGGAACTGAGTACATGACAGTTTCATTAATGGAAAGCCATGCATTCTACTTATAACACTTGCCACGAGGACTGATCATAGAAGACGTGGAAAAACTGATTCCCATCTCTTTCCACCAGAGATTTACATAGATGACATTCAGTAAGTTGGTATTTACAAAGTTATGTTCTAGTCATTTATTTGAGATATCTCTACCCCGCTCTTCCTGCCACGGGCAGTCCAGCGTGGCAAACAACAGTAAATGGCTATGAGGCCATATAGAAAGTTGGGCAGGTCAGATGGCAACCAATTCAGTTTATCATCATCTTCCTTATAAATTTTTTTTCTTTAAAAAAAAAAAAAAAAAAGATGTGCAAAAACATTTGGTTTTCTCTTTTTTTCTTTTATTACATTATTTTTTTATAAAAGGAAAAGAAAATCACTTTGCATTTGGCAAAAGGCCACCAGGTCATTCTGCATTCTGCATATGTGTACCCTTTTGAAAAATAGTGGCAACACTGTTGCTGCCACCATTTTTAAAAAGGGCTCTGTGTGTGTGTATATTTACACACACTGATCTGAACTGTACACCCCTATTAGAAGGTTGCAATGACACTATAAGCATCTCTGTCTTTATCAGATGACCAAACCATGCTCTCCAATATTTGGCAATTGCTGGCTTTTCAGAGATGGTACATCAGTCCCTTCACCTGCCAAAGTCCTTTTCTCGTAACCTATATTTTGGTCATTTGTATGTAAGTAGATGGAATTTTGCTAGTTCACCAGTCCTGATTAATTAAATAGAACACACTTAACATATCTGCAAATTGTTAAGAGAATTCACTAAAACAAAGACTTTGTTATTACAGGTACAAAGTAGTCCGAACAACATACAATACTGGTCAACATTTTGTACGTTACCACAAACTGGGAGAGAGTGAAAGTTGGTGTTGTTATGATGGTCTTTTGGAAATGAAAAATATAGGATGTGGAGATAAGCCAGCAGCAGAAACAGAGTTTGCAAACACTAAAGATAGTGTTCCAAGCCACGTTGTCACAGTACAAATTTCATAGAAACTAAAACCATCACCAAAGACACGTACAGGTATATATACCAAAAATACCTATCGGGGGAAAACATCACACTTGTTCGAAGTACCCAAGTGTAAGACCTTTTCCTTTGGCCAGCCATCATGCACGCTTGGATAGAGTTGGGTGGTATTTGGTGAAGACAATGGGGAGAGGGTTGGTGGGTGGTCTTTTGGGGGAGTTTTGAAAGAGTTGTATATATGTTTATGTATGTTTCATGTTTTTTACATTCTTGTTAGCTGCGCTGAGCCTTCATGGGAAGGTCAGGTTCATTATTGACTGAACAAAAACAGAACAAACAAAAAACTAATAAATAATTTAAAAATACTTAAGTATTCATAATGAAGTTCAGGCCAGGTTGAACAGATGGAGGAACACAGACTAGGCAGCATTACCTACGACTGTTAGCTCCAGGTGCTGGATGGGTTATCCTTATTTTGGACTATCTAATCAGGACAGCGGGCAGGGCGGCTGTGAGATGCCAAGCTGGCAAGAAGAAACTGAGCTCTGGGTCGGGAAGGGGTGTGAACAGGATTATTGAGGTGACTCTTCCCAGGGAGGAAACATACAGGCTGCACTGACCCGAAAAGGATGTTCCCTGCTTACCCAAGCCTCAGCACTGCTGCTTATTCGGAGCGATGTATTTGGCACACACTAGCTCGGGGAGAATGCTAGGTGCCAGGCTGTCACACAGAAACATAGTTCAGGGTCGGGCAGGGGGTCTATCCAGCTTTCTTGGGGAGAGTCCCCCTCTGACAGGGAAGTATGTACTAGGGTGACCTAAAAAGAATTTTGCCCTGTAACCCAAGCACAAACCCAGCTCCTTATTCAGTGCGCATGCTGGGGTGCAGGGTGAAAGGTGTCGAACTAGCACACAAAACCCGAGGTTTGGGTCGAGAAGGAATCTGCCCACCCTTGTTGCTGAGAGACCACCCACTATAGAGATGTGTGGACTGGGGAGATCAGAAAAGGATTTTGCCTCAATCCCACCTCAAACGCAGCTCCTTATTCGGACCAGAGGGGATGTTAGCTGCCAGGCAGGCGTGTACAAACTAAACTCTGGATTGGACAAGGGTCTTTCCACACTGCTTGTGGAGATTCTAGCCCCCACCCTGGATAGTTGCATGTGTATTTCAGTGACTCAAAAAACCGATTCTGCCCTGTAATCCCACCTCAGACGTGGCTCTTTATTTGGGGCTGTGCGTTTAACAGGAGGCAGGAGAGGGGTGTAACGCCAGGCTCGCACACAGAAACCGTAGTCCAGGTCAGGGAGAGGGTTTCCGAGACTTCTTGGGGAGAGTCCCCCGGCCCGGAGACATGTGGTTCGGTGAGACCCTAAAGGGATTTTGTCTCATGGGCCCTTTTCTGCCAGACGCTCCAACACAGGTGCAATGGCTGTTGCATTTTTATACATGGTGCAGGGCTGCCTGACCCGGAGCTATGTTTCTGTGTGACAGCCTGACAGCTCCCAGGTGTGCTCTGTGGGTGCCCCACAACATGTATAAAAAATGCAACGCACATTGCATCTGAGTTGGAGCGTCTGTCTGAAAAGGGTAATAATAACTGCACCTCCAACACAGCTCCTTGTTGGGGGCTGTGTATTTACCACACACAGGCTGTGTTGTGTTATATACCCGGCTTGCATGCAGAAAACAAACTCTGGGTCAGGCACAAGACTTCTTGGGGAAAGCCCCCCCATGAAAGAATCATGTGTATTCGGTTTGTTCCAAAGGTTTTTTTCCCCTGTAATTGCACCTCAATCACAGCACCTTGTTGGGGGCTGGGTATACTATTTAGTGAATTCAGGCTAGAAAAGTTGTATGCCAGGCTGCCACACAGAAACCAAATTCTGGGGCGGGCAGGGGTCTTCCCAGACTTCTGGGAGAGAGTCCACCTATGACAGAGGCATGTGAACTGGGATTTTGTCCTGTAAACCCAGCACAAACCAAGCTCCTTATTCAAGTCTATATACTTACCAGACACAGGTAGAGCAGGGGGAAAGGGAAAGATACACAGAGACCCTGATCTGGGTAAGTAAGGGGTCTGCCCATGGTTTTACAAGAGAATTCCACCATTAAAAGGGAGACGTTGACCGAGGTTCCCCAAAACAGATTTTGCCCAGTAATCCCAGATCACAGCCAGCTCCTTCTTCAGGACCATGTATGCAGAGATGGTGCTGAGAAGCCACGCTGGCGCTCAGAAAGAGAGCTCCACAACAGCCAAAGGTAAACCCAGGCTTCTTGGGGAAGTTTCTCCCCATGACAGAGATGGGCGAAGTGGGAAAATGCCAGGAGGATTTTTGCCCCATACTTTTTGTGCCGTAATCCCAGCCTGGCCTAAATGGAGCTCCTTCTTCCAGGCAATGTACTTAGCAGAAAGATGGCTGGAGTGTATGGCAGGCTGGCACGCTGAAACTGCGGGGTGCAAGTCGGGCAGGGGTCTGGCCAGAGTTCTTGAGGAGAGTCCCGCCCCATGACGGGGAGGTGTGGGGTGACCCGAAAAGGTTTTTGCGCAGTAATCCCAGCCCAAATCCAGCTCCTTGTTCGAGACTCTGGGTGAAAACAGACATGATGCTAACCACCCTTGGTGGTCATTTATGCATGTTGCGGGGCTGTATTGGTGCCTTATGCAGCCCTGAAATATGTATAAATGACCACCAAGGGTGGTTAGTGTCATGTCTGTTTTCACCCTATGTATATAGCAGTTGAGGGGGGGGGTGTATGCCAGGCTGGCACCCTGAAACCACGGTCCAGGTCTGACACGGTTTTGTTGGGGTCGTTTCTACCTTTGGCAATTGGGATTAAGAAATGTAAATAAGAAGTTAATAAGGAACTGGGAATAGGGAACCAATTTCAGCCCCATCCCCGTGAAATCCAGTGCAATGAAGCCTTATTCCCCCCAGGTGGAATGTGCTCTCCTGGCGTCTCTCCTACAGAGCCTCAATGGAGCAACTGGACAACAATCCCCAGCAGGCTTTGCACTGGCACCTCACAAAGGATTAACCAGAGCCAGCGCAAAGGCTGCTGGGAATCGTAGGCAGCTGATGTAGCCCTGGCAGGGGACGGTAGGGAGTCTGGGCGACTTGAACATTTGAAACCAGAAGCTGCTCTGCCCCCACCCCTTGTGCGGGAAGGGGATCGCCCGGTCAGTTACACAGTCTCCTCATTGGGGTTGGGACTACAACTCCCATCAACCCCCACCTCCCCTTCCGCTTTCCTGTGACTCCTTCTGGGGGGCGGGCAGTTATTTCCACCTGGGGCTGGAGCCTGGAGAGAGGTAGGTCGGGGCATGGGGGCGACAGGAGATGGGGGGGATGGATGCCCAGGGAGTGCAGCGCACCCCCAAATTCTGTACCTGGCAGGGCTTCTGGGAGTTGTAGTCCTGGCCTGCTGGGGTGCAGGACTGAGCTGAGGGGCGTGAGGAGATTGTGCCCTTGCTGAGTGTTGATGCTGCAGTGGGGTCTGGTTCGCCGCCCCCCAACAGACAGACAAAATAGTTCCAATGCTCTCTTTTATCTGAGCTCTGGGAGGAGGGGAGGGGAAAACCAGTAATCTCTGACAATGGATAGTCTAGGTGCAGTGTCTGTGGGAGGGTGTGTCCCCCTGTCTTGGGATCCCTCTTACCCCTTGGCTGGGCAGCCTGGTGTGTTCAGCTCCGGAGGTTTCCAGACCAGCCGCTGCTGCCACCGGGGGACAAGGTGGCAGCCGTCCCCTCAGTGCTGGGTGGGGTTGGCTGGTTGATTTTCCGGAGGGGGCACCAGCTGGGAAATGCTCCTTTCCTCTGTGCTGCTCGGCAGGGGGAATTGGCCCAGTTAGGGTGGCCAGATATACAAATTTTAGAGGATGCTTATGAGAAATACAGGTTGCAGGGTTGCATTAGACCCAAACACAACCAGGGATGATGATAAAGCAAAACCCTTGCAGGGCCACTAGTAACCAAACACACACACGAACACTGGGGTATGCTTACAGAAATGAAGTCTCTTCCCAAAAAACCAAGAAATTGGAAGATGAAAAAAAACTTATATTAACACAAAAATGATTTCTGAACAAACAAACCAGTCTATTCCGATTACAACAACCAATATGGCAGCATAAATCATTAGAACATAGAGATCACAGCCCCCAAATAAGTACAAAGTCCCAACAATAATAGATGAGGCATCCAATTGCAATAACAAATATAGCAACAAACGAAACGAAATACAAAACACAATCCCAAAGTCTCAACAGCAGCAGAGCCAGGCCTTTAAATGTGGAAGGTGTTGCTATTGCAAGTTTACATGTGAGATCTATCCTTTTGAGGTTGATGGAAAGAAATATTGTTTGAGACCATTCAGTTGCTGGTTTTTTAAAAAAATGCGTTATCTATGATCTCCGATGTCTTTGTAATAAGGTGTACATTGGTCAAACTAGAAGGATGGTTTAAATCACGGATTGGTGAGCATTCGAGCTGCCTAAGGAGAAAGGGGTTAACAGCCCCTTGTAGAGCAAAGGTTGCTTGAAAGGGAATCTTTTTGGATTTTTGAATTGAATTCTGTTAAACCCTATGGGCTGAAACTTGAAATATTTTTGATAAGTTTTGCATTTTGATGTGGGCTCTTTTTACTTTAGTTTAATCCCCCCCTTTCCTCTCCTTCCCCCCCTTCCTTTTTTCCCATCTCCTTTTTCCTTCTCCTGTGTGTGTGGTTTTCTTTTTTCTTTTTTTATTTCATTGTAGGGTGTTTTTTTAAGAGGCTTTCCTTTGGGGTGTTGGGTTGTCTCAGCTCTGCTGTCTTTCAAGGAACAGGCAAGTAGAGTCAAGGTTTTATAGAGTAAAAGTTAGGTATCCGTGGAAATGGTGGTGTCTTAATGAAATGGTTTAGAATTGTTCAAGCGAGTTAATGGGTAGTTTTGATCTGTTTTATCGCCATGGTGTCTTTCCCAGCGGGTTTACCTGTGGGAATATGTGCCACTCCTGAGGGACTGAACTGGATTTTCCTTTGTAAGGGATAAGCAAGTAGGATATTTGACTAGTATGTTGTTCGAGTTGTAAGTATATATTTAATGTTTTTGTTTTGTTGTTGTCTGACTTTTAGGCATTGTTTAATGTATCTGAGTTATATTAAGGTCTCACTCCTGGTTGGTGCTGAGACGTTCATAGAGATAAAAAGTTGTTTTTGTGGGTGTGTTACTGCTTGCTGTTTTAATTTTGTTTTTTATTCCCCTCTCTCCTTTCTTTTCCTTTTTTCTATTTCCTGTTTTTCATGCTGTTTGTTACATGTGTATGACACATTGCTTGTTTGATTTTGGTAAAATGGGATTATAATTGAAGGTATTGGATGTTCTTTGATGTTTTTATTGAAGTTCCCATGGGCTCTATTACAGCGCTCAGACATGTATCGACTTATAGTCGTCTTCAGTGGATGTGGAGCATCGCAGAAGTACTTGATGTAAGATAATTCAGGATTAGGGTGCCAATTCAGGCTCTGCAACATGTATTTTTCATAAGTGGCCTGGAAAAATATACCTAAGGTGGCCGTCCTATTCAGGATCCTGGATCTTCTGCTGTTGGGATTTTGCATCCATTTGGGACTGCGATTTGTACTTAATTTATACGTTTGTTGCTATATTATTGCAATTGGATGTCTGATCTATTCTTGTTGGTACTTTGTACTTATTTGGGTGCTGTGATTTCTGTATTATAATTATGTATGCTGCCATATTTTTTGTTGTAACTTTACTACACTGATTTGTTCACTCAGAAATTGCTTTTGTGTTAATATGTTTTCTCACCTTCCAATTCCTTGTTGTTGTTTTTTTGGAAGAGACTTCATTTCTGTAAGCATATCCCCGTGTTTGTGTGTGTGTCGTTTACAGCTCTGCAACCCTGCAACCTGTATTAGTGTCTAGAATTTGCATATCCGGCCACCCTAGCCCCAGTGGGAGTTGTTCCGCAGTGCAGTTCTCTTTCTCACTATTTTGTTTGTGTCATTCCCTCAAAGGTTCCTCTCCATAGATGGGACCATCATCAGTACCAGCCGCTCTGTGTCTAGAGATGCTGAGCCCCTGACCGCTCTCCAGCCTGGTCACTGACAGTGGGAGCTGGGGGGACGGGCCCCTGTACTGACCGGACTGCAAGGTGAAGCCAGTGGCTGGACATTTCCTATTGGAGAGAGACTGTGGTTACAGAAGGGCCCAGGTAGGAAAAGACTGTCCATCCCCTGACAAACAAAATGGCTGCAGAGCAGGGGGCAGCGGCAGTCGTTGGTCTCCCATTCCTGGCACCGCTAGAGCAGGGGGAGCAGCCAGGAGTGAAAATGGAGGAGCAGGAACCAGCAGGCCCTGAACCAGGGGAGGGAGCAGGAAACCTCCCTCTTATAATCCAGGCCGGGACCATCGGGGAGTTACTGGGCTGGGCGGCACCACAGCAAGTTCAGCAGGAGCCAGAGGAGGGGCTGCCCCAGAGCTGGGAAGCCCAATGGCAGAGGGTGCTGGAGGCGGTACAGGCCCCTCTGACCCCAGCCTGGCACAACCTGCAGCTGCCTGAGCTGACCCAGAGGGACGATATCGAGGCCTATCTGGCCACCTTTGAGCGAGTGGCTGACGCCTGCCAGTGGCCGAGAGGAGAGTGGGTGACCCGACTCGTACCGGCCCTCAGTGGAGAAGCCCAACAGGCCTATAGCAGCCTGGACGCCGGAGACAGGGGAGACTACGGGAAGGTGAAGGGGGCCATCCTGCGAGGGTACAACATCAGCGCAGAGACGCAGCGCCAGCGCTTCAGGCAGTTCCGCTACCAGGAGGTTGAGGGGCCCCGAGAGGTTTGCAGGCGACTTGGGGAGCTTTGCTGTTGCTGGCTGAAGCCGGAGAGCCGCACGAAGGAGCAGATCCTGGAGCTGCTGATCCTGGAGCAGTTCCTGACCGTCCTGCCCCTGGAAATGCAGAGCTGGGTCAGGGAACATGGCCCAGAGACCTGCACCCAGGCAGTGGCCCTGGCAGAGGATTTCCTAGTGAGGCAGCGAGAGGCTGAGAGACGGGAGCAGCAGGTGAGAGGGGTTAATCCTGATAATCCCAAGGAGACCTGAGTCGATGACAGAGCACGGGGAGTGAGCTCTGCCCGTCTCAGTGTAGGCAAGTGAAACTGCAGTCTGACTGGGAATGTAAAAAAAATTAAAATTGTATTTTATTGACACAAGCTTTGCCAAGGTCATCATCAAACAAATACGGTAGATAGTACAACAACAAAAAAGGGGGGGTGGGCGGACATATTGGAAAATTTAAAACAAAAACATACAATAAAATCAGTCCAAAACCCTAAATAATTAAATCAAGCAACCTCCATCTTTGCATAAAACGTACTATAATTGCAACAGATGATATCTCCATGTTTGTTGCTCAGCCAGATATCGCCACTTTACCGACAGAAACAGAATCCTTTTGAGGAAACAACCAGATTAACTTTTCATGATTAGGAAAATAATTAACTATCCTTAAAAGAGGCAGTAGGTAAACATCTCTTAAATCCTTATAAACAAGGGCATTCCAAAACATAATGTATAAATACCCTCAATGGCTCCAACCTGGCAGGAACAAACTCTCAAATATCTCGGCATTTGACATCTTCTACCTGCCACGCTGGCTGTAGGCGTTTAAGCACATAAGAAATGCCAGACTGAGTCAGACCAATAGTCCACTGAGCTCAGCACCCATCTCCAACAGGGGCCAATCTTGGTGGCTTGGAAGAAGTACCCAACAGGTCACAAGGATGAGATCCATTTCTTGTTGCTCGCTCCCAGCTGCCAAAACATAAGACTTTACATTCCCCAAACCTACCAGGCTAATAGCTGCTAATGGACCGATCCTCCAGAAACGTGCCCAATCCTGTTTTAAACTCGGCTATACTACTGGTCTTGACCGCATCTTCCTGGCAACAAATTTCACAACTTAATTGTGCGTTGAGTGAAAAAATACTGTTTTAATTTGTTTTCAATCTGTTACGTGCTAGTTTCATGGAGTGTCCCCTAGTTCTAGAACTGTTTGAAAGGGTGAATAACCCTTCCCTGTTTACTTGTTCCAGAGCACTCATGATTTTATATACTTATATCCTATCCCTTCTCGGACGTCTCTTCTCCAGGCCGAAGAGCCCCAACCTACCCAGCCTCTGTTCATAGGGGAGCCGATCCACACACTTTATCATTTTTGTTGCCCTTTTCTGTACCTTTTCTATTTCAACTATATATTTTTTGAGGTGGGGTGACACAATATTTAAGGTGCAGTCATTCCATAGATGTATTTAATGGCATTATGATATTAGTTTTATTCTCCATCTCTTTATGAATAGTTCCTAACATCCTGTTTGCTTTATTGGCCGCTGCTGCACACGGAGTTGAGGATTTTGGTGTACTGTCCACAATGACGCCAAGATCCTTTTCCTGAGTAGTAACTCCTAATTTAGAACCCATCATTGTGTACATAAAGTTTGGATTGTTTTCCCCTACGTGTATCACTTTGCACTTGCCCACATTAAACTGCGTCTGCCGTTTTGTGACGGAGTACAATAAAGCTCATGAAATTTAAAAAAAAAATCATCCCCCATTTACATGCCCAGTCACCCAGACTCACAAGATCCTCCTGCAATTCCTCGCAGACAACTCATGTTTTAACTACCATGAATAAATTTGATCAATTCACACTCTATTAAATTTTCCAAATCATTAATGAATACATAAAACATCACCGGTCCCAGTACAGATCCCTGGGGCACTCCACTATTTACTTATTTATATTTATATTTATTTACTTCCCTCCATTGTGAAAACTGACCATTTAGTCCTACTCCGTTTCCTATCCTTTAACCAGTTAGCAATCCACACTAGGCCACCGCCTCCTATCCCACAACTTTTTAATTTCCTCAAGAGCCTCTCATGAGGGACCTTATCAAACGCTTTCTGAAAATCCAGATACACTATATCGACCAGCTCCCCTTTTCCACATGCTTATTTACACCCTCCAAAAATTCCAATAGATTAGTGAGGCATGACTTCCCTTTGCTAAATCCAAGTTGACTCTTCCCCATTAAGCCATGTTTATCAATATGCCCAGTAATTCTGTTCTTAATAATAGTTTCCACCATTTTACCCGGCACTGAGATCAGGCTCACTGGTCTGTATTTTCCAAGATCATCTCTGAAGCCCTTTTTAAATATTGGTTTAACGTTTATTACCCTTCATTCCTCAGGTACAGTGGCATCTTTTAGCGATAGATTACAAATTGTGCAATTTAATATTTGAGTTCCTTCAGAACTCTAGGGTCTATAAAATCTGGTCCCAGTGATTTGTTACTATGTAGTTTGTCAATTTGCTCTGAATCTCTTCTAGAATTGTGTTGATCTCCGACAGCTGCTCCGATTCATCACCTACAAAGAACAGTTCTGGGATGTGTATCTCCCCAGCACCCTCTGCTGTTAAGTCTGAAGCAAAAAATGCATTCATCCTGGCTGCAATGGCCTTATCCTCCCTGAGCTCCCTTTTTACCCCCTGGTCGTCTATCTTCCTGCTGTCTCTCTAGCAGGCTTTTTGTTTCTGATGTATTTGAAAAAGGTTTTATTATTAGTTTTGGCATCTTTAGCAAGTTGCTCCTCAAATTCCCTCTTGCCCTGCCTTATTAACTCTTTACATCTACTCTGGCAACACTTATGCTCTTCCCTTTTTTGTCTCGTTGGGATGAGCTTTCAATTTTTTTTAAGGTGCCTTTTTGGCCCTAATAGTCTCCTTCACCTCCCCATTTAGCTGTACAGGCAGACGCTTGGGCGTCTTGCTTCCATTTTTAATTTGTGGAATATATTTAATCTGGGCTTCTAAGAAGTTTTAAAATATCTCCATGCCTGTTGCAGACATTTAATCCTCACAACTGTTCCTTTTAATTTTCTTCTAACTAGTGTCTTCTTTTTAGCATAGTCTCCCTTTTTGAAGTTTAAATGTTACTGCGGTAGTTTTATTCACCATTCTCCCTACAGTAATTATCTGAGATTTAATTATATTGTGATCACTATTGCAAAGCAGTTTCACCACTGTTACCCCTTTCACCAGGCCCTGCACTCCACTTAGATTCAAGGTAGCTCCTCCTCCTCGCTGGTTCCAGAACCAGCTGCTCCAAGAAGCTGTCATTTATGGCATCTAGAAACTTCACCTCCATATTGTGCCCAGAGGAAATATTCACCCAGTCAATATTAGGGTAATTGAAATCACCCAATTTGCTCAAAACAAAAGCCTACAACAGGCTGCTGTAGCTTCCCTTTAAGATCTACAGCTAAATATTGCTCCATGTTTCCATCTGACTTCCGAAACATATACAAAGGAGCAATACACCTAGCACAAATAGCAACAAAATAATCTTGACAGAAAATCTCCCTTAATCTCCAAGATAATAAACTCTAATCACGGGCTGAAAACAACTGAGTATAACCCATTAGGAAATATCCCAACCCCCAAAGAAAGAGGGTTTTCATAACCAATTTCAACCTAGGAGATGGCTGAGATTGGCTCCCCTCATAATCCTCAATAAGACATGTTTTTGGACGTATACAAGGAGACAGGGTAGAAATTCTAAACCAACAATCTAACAATGTCTTCCTAACAACAGTCAGGGTGGCTGCCACTCCAACTTCCAAAAGAAGAAAAGGGGCAGGGATAGAAGTAGGAAGACCAAGGTAATTCTGCAAAACATATTAACAGGAAGATCAATATTGAAGTAATCGAAGATGAGTGGTCCAAGATAATGATGAGGACAAAGTCATCACTGGGAATATAAGTGCAGGGCTATTCCCTGCTTCCCTTAGGCCCATCCCCAGTTCCTGCCCCATTGATCACTTTAGGGCTGCTCCCAGAGTCAGGGACTGCACAGTGCGGTTGAGGGGGTCAGAATCTGACCCTTAATTTTAACATTCACTCCCCTAGCCCTGTTGTTCTGCCTTGAATGAACTTTTTGCTGCTGTTTCAGATGCTGTTGGGCACATTCGAGGAGGTGGCTGTGAATTTCCCCAAGGCAGAGCAGGCTCCATCAGACACCGGGCAGAGGCAGCTCTGCAGGGAGGTTAAGCAGGAGGGTGACAGTGATGCCGGCTCCCTGGGTAAGGATCCACCTGGCTTGAGTTATTAGATGCTCTGATGTTCCTGGGGTGGCTTCAACGCAGGAACCTTCTCTCCCTGGGACCTGAGATTCAGGGGTTGCTCTGTGTGTGCGAGCCTCGCAGACCATGGGAAGGAGACATTCAGGAGGATTGTAAGAGGAGTGTCTGGGGAGAAGGCATCAGAATTGGGCCCAGCTCTAGATTTTGCAGTTGCAGGGTTAGTTTTTCAAGGCTTTGGCTCTGTGACTAATTCTATGGAATCTCCTGCAGTGATTTCCCCCCCACACACTGAGGTTTCCTTTTTTCAAAATCCAGAAAATGAATCTGGATTCTCTTTTCATTCCAGCAAACTATGAAAATGCAGAGGAGACTCCTTGTCAGACAGATCCTGAGTCAGTTGGACAGCAAAAGGCGTCTTCCAGTCGAGCTGAAGGGGAAGCTTCTCTGGCAAAATCCAGTGGACATTTCTGCACAGCAGAAAGACAGCAGAGAGTCAGCCCTTCAAAGATGACATGGGGCAAATCATCTCCCCTTCCTGGAGGCGCCAGTGAACTCCAGCCAAGCAGTATCCATTTGGGAGAAAAACTGAACATGCATTCAGAGAATTCATCCTGTATGAATACTCAGGAAACCCACATAAGAGGAAAATTTCCTCAGTTCAACCAACATGGGGAAAACTGTAACAGTGGAAAGCACTTTGGTAGACGTCAGAAAAAACACACAATAGAGAGACGTTATCAGTGTTCTGTATGCAAAAAGAGATTCACACCAAGGTCAGTTTTTATCCAACATCAACAAACCCATGCAAGAGAAAAACCCCATCAGTGTCTTGAATGTGGAGAAAAATTTTGTTTTAAAAGAAATCTTGTTGCACATCAGAAAATCCACTTGGGAGAGAAACCGTATGGGTGCCTTGAGTGTGAGCAAAAATTCATCAGAATTTCAGACCTTATCCACCATCAGAGAATCCACAGAGGAGAAAAACACTATCAGTGCCCTCTGTGTGGGAGAAGATTCAATGACAAATCAAACTTTCACACACATCAGAGAATCCACACAGGAGAGAAGCCCTATGAGTGTCCTGCGTGTGGGAAAACTTTCAGTCAGAGCTCACACTTTATTAGACATCAGCTAATCCACACAGGAGAGAAACCCTATGAGTGTTCTGAATGTGGAAAAACATTCAATCAGAGCACAAACCTTATTGCACATCAGAGAATCCACACAGGAGAGAAGCCCTATGAGTGTCCTGACTGTGGGAAAACTTTCAATAAAAGCGCAAACCTTAGTAGACATCAGAGAATCCACACAGGAGAGAAGCCCTATGAGTGTCCTGAGTGTGGGAAAACATTTAGTCAGAGATCAAACCTTATTACGCATCAGAGAAGCCACACAAGAGAAAAGCCCTCTTGGTGTGCTGAAGGCAGGAAAAGATACAGTAAGGACACATCTAGTGCTGCACCAGAGAGTTCATATGGGGAAGACAAATTGAACCAGGTTTAGAGGAGAGCGGCACACCTGATAGTCTGGAAAGCTAGTCTTGTGAGGAAAGGTTAAAGAAACTGAGTATTTTTAGCCTAGTAAAGGATAGGCTAAGGGGAGACATAATAGCAGTCTTCAAATAGCTAAAGGGCTGCCACAAAGAAGAGAGCAAGGAACTGTTCTGCTACAGCGGACAGAACTAGAAATAATGGGCTCAAGTTACAGAAAAGTAGAGTTTGGTTAAATATCAGGAAACACTTCTGAACGGTAAGAGCTGTGCAGCAATGGAACACGCTGCCTGGGGAAGTTGTAGGCTCTTCATCGCTGGAGGTTTTCAGAAAGAGGCGGGGCAGTCGTCTCTCAGGGATGTTGTAGCTGCATCCTGCATCCAAGCAGGGGCTTGGACTAGATGATGCTCAGAGTTTCCTAAGACTGTATACTTTTAAGAAACCAAAGTGGTCCCCTCCACCCACCCACCCCAACTCTGAGAAGCAGAGCCCTGCCCCAATCTCTTGAAAACGGCTGAGTGTCACGTGGGTCGGAGTACGATGTCCGGAAGGGTCAGGATGGAGGATTTGGGTCGGGACTAATGAAATCGGGGATATAAGTTCTGTGTTGAGGGTGGGTTATTGGGGGAGTCTGGACTCTGCTCAGCTTGGGAGATGGGAAGTAGAAGCAAATGGGATTAATGGGCCACTGGTGAATTTATAATTTGGGGACCTTGGAGAGAGTGGGAAGCAGTGGGGGGGAGGTCAATGGCTACTGGATGGGTCTTTGGTTTTACAGCAGGGTGGGGACTAGGAGCAGATGGGGAGGCTGCAGGTGTCTGGGTCAGTAGCTTGGAGCTAGCAGCAATGGGGGGTTTTACACACACATTTCTCCTGCATGTTTGCCGTTACATCCTGAACTTTCTGTGTGTCTAAATCACTCAATCAGATCTTAAACAGTCGGATCTTTGAACTTCTGCATGAAACTTCTCCCAGACCTTTCGTGTGTAAAGGGTTCTCCTGGTAAACTGCTTTGACCAGACAGCTGTGGTCACTTGGTTTCCATGGCAGCCTGTCACGTTTACAGCTGCAGCTACGTTAGGCTGCCTCAGAGCAGTGTTTGTGTGAAGAATGTATCCAGGAACTGCCACAGGGCAGTGTGTGTGTGAAAAATTATTATTATTATAAGCATTTATATACCACCAGCGATGTACCTGGCGCTTTGCAAAGAATAAGATAGAAACGGTCCCTGCCAGAGAGCTTACAATCTAAAGACAGGGGGAAGGGAGACAGGGAGGGGGAACAGAGGGAGAGACAAGGGATGCAACATTCACGAGGATGCGAGAGCTCAGCTACCCGTTCTTGGCTTGGTGACAGTAAATAGGGAGTTTACGTTTGGGCTTGTAAACCCAGAAGATTGAAACATCTGGAACTTTTAACGTGAGTGTACAAATGCCCAATGTGGGGGGAATGAGATGGGGAGGTGTAAGATGGGTGCTGGGGCCTTGACCATTTGGGAGTGCAGGGCTGGCACAGGAGTAGGACAGGATTGGGGGTGAGTGGGGCTGGGTGGAAACTTTCTGTCTGCAAATGATTTGGTTTCTGAGACCATACGGGACACCGGGCCAGAGAGGGTTAATAATCTCATATTTGTCATGAAAGAGTGAAAATAATCTACCTCCCCAAATGCAGCCTCTTTTTATTCAGCTTTGAAGGGGGATCAGCTTGATGTGTCCTTTGCTTTGCTGTTAAGGATCTCGCTGCAGTTGGGTTTCTCCTCTTCACCTCTCAAATGGTTCAGGGAAGCTACAGCCGCAGAGGGTTGTTGCCAAGAGTGTGAGATCCCCAAGTGCTCATGAGGCAACTCCCGGAGACTAGATTCTGTGGCAGCTCCAGACGGTATCAGCCCATTCCCATTCCCCTGGCAGCGTCTCCCATACTTGGTTCTTCTCTGGGAATCCAATTTAGTTTATAATTTCAGGGGGGAAATTCTTAGACAGGTATGTAACATTCCCCAGTCTGTACAGCCCAATCTTAGCAGTTTCTGTCATTCTGGTCAAACTTTCCTCTTGAATTGTCTTACCATCAGATCCATAGACCCTTCTTGGAAAAGTCCTCTCTCTTTCTCCCAGAATTATTTTTTATTGCTGGGGTAACAAATTCTTTCCAGGTTAAAAGCCTTTCTTTCTCCTCCTCTGCGCGTTGCTAACCTCTTTAACACAGGTCTTTCTTGTTTTGCTAAGAATCTTTTTCAACATGTAATAAAATTTAAATTTTCTCTGATCTTGTGTTTTTCCTGGTTCTGTAATTGGAGTTCCCATGTGGCTGTAATGTTTTTTTTTTTTACCAAGCATGCAGATGTCCTCTCACTAGAGAAGAAACACAAAAGTCCTGTTGTAAGATGAGGAATTGTGCCAGTGTCTCCTGAAAAAACGGGAGGGCTGTTTCCTAGAGATGTCCTGCAGCATTCTGTCACAGGGACCTATGAGTTATGATATGGAATGAATGCCTTTAATCTCAGCACTGATGGGTTTCTGACATAGTGTTATGAAATGTAAGAATTTTTGGTGTCCATATGATCCGTGTAATGCAGGAGTGGCTGAAAGGTAGATTGCAGTCTACTGGTAGATCACAAGCTAGTCTCCAGTAGATCATGGTGTGGGGAGGGAGATTGTCTCTGGGGAGGAGAGCAAAACCGGTGCCCATGGAGCGTCACTGGGGAGGAGCTGGACTAGGAAAGCTCCTCCAGTGCAGCAGGGAAGGCTCTCTCTAAAGGGGAGCGCTCCTCTCCATTCCTGAGACCAGCCACTGAGGTGCCCAAGAGCTGGGAGACAGTGGGAGAGGTTAGTTAAAATTATTTTCCAAATGCATAATTTCAGTTTCAGTTAAGACATGAGTTTTCATATTGTGGTGGTAAATTAAGTTGGCTATTGGATGACTGGTGTGTTACTCTAGGGTTTGAATAGTGGTAGAATGAGGAAGCTGGTTAGTAATGTGGGTAAATGGATGTGGGTGTGTTGATATGTAGAGTAGGAAATGGAGGTTACTTACCAGTAACTCTGTTCTTTGAGAGCGCTCCGCGTATTCTCACTCTTGGGATTTACTTCCTGCTCCGCAGGTACCGGAAAACCTCTCGTCAGCAGTATCCAGGCAGATTACGCCTGGAAAAGACTAGAAAAGGTGAGGGCTCCGCCCCCTCACTCCCCCTCCCATCCCGAGAAAAGCGCGGGCCCGCATCACGAGGGATGGTAGAATAAATAGGGGGAGGAGCCCTCACCGCCTCAGTTCCTTCCAACCCGGTCCGGAAGATACAACAATATTCATCCGAGACTGAGGGGAAGGAGGGCGGGATGTGAGAATACGCGGAGCTCTCTCGAAGAACAGAGTTACTGGTAAGTAACCTCTATTTCTTCTTCGAGGATCTCCGCGATTCTCACTCTTGGGAGAGTGATAAGCAGTTTCAAACACCTACCTCAAGGAGGAGGGAATCGAGGATGATCATTGATGAATGAGTCTAGCACTGCCCTTCCCACCTGGGAATCTGTTCTGGCTGCAAGATCCAGAGAGTAGTGCTTCGTAAATGTATGGACGGAAGCCCATGTGGCAGCTTTACAGATGTCGGATATATTTATCCCTTGAAAATTTGCCAACGATGTGGCCGTAGCTCGAGTCGAGTGTGCTTTCAGTTCTGCAGGTGGGACCTTGCCCGCCAGTCCATAGCACTTTTGTATGCATAGCACAATCCACTTAGACATTCTCTGTGAAGAGATCTTGACTCCAATCTTTTGACCTCCATAGGAAATGAACAGAGAGTCACATGCTCTAACAGTTTTAGTTCTGTCAATGTAGAATGCTAGTGCTCTCTTGACATCTAGGGTGTGTAACGTTTGCTCCGCAACTGAAGCATGAGGTTTAGGGAAAAACACTGGTAGCGATATTGTTTGGTTCAGGTGAAAACTGGATGCTACCTTGGGAATAAAAGAGGGGTCCACCCTTAAGTCAACTTTGTCTCTATGGAACAACGTATAAGGAGGAGAAGCTCTAAGAGCTGTGAGTTCACTCACCCTCCTTGCTGAAGTAATAGCTACTAAAAATGCAGTTTTAATCGACAAGTCCTCCATGTTGCACGAAGCTAAAGGTTCAAAGGGAGGGCCCATCAATTTTGATAATACAAGGTTTAAATCCCACTGAGGGGCCAGGCGTGACCTCTGAGGAAAAGTGTTCATCAGGCCCTTCCAAAAAGACTTCATTAGGCCATGGGAAAATAACGTTTCATTACCCTCTGGTTGTAAACGTGATGATAAAGCCGCCAAGTGGACTTTTATGGATACTAGAGATAGATGTGACTTCTGTAGCTTCAGAAGATAAAGGAAAACATGGTTCATATTTAAAGCATGTAAAGAGATAAGTTGTCCTTCACACCACTTACAGAAACGTTTCCACTTTAACTCGTAACATTTGCGAGTCGAAGGTCTCCGAGAATTTAGTAATATTTCCGAAACCTCCGGGGGTGCGTTCCTCATTGGGGTAGGATCAACCAAGCGGAGAGGTGGAGCATCTGTAAATCGTGATGCAGTATTTTCCCTTGATCTCGAGAGAGGAGGTCGCATGTCACTGGAAGATTTCTGACTTGCGATGCCATTCCCTGTAAGGTTTGGAACCAGACTTGGCGGGGCCAGAAGGGAGCGATCACAATGATGTGAGCCCTGTCTGTCTTGATCTTGCACAGTACTCTGTGAATAAGGGGAAACGGTGGAAATGCATAGAGGAATGTCCCGTGCCAAGAGATGGCAAAGGCGTCCGATATCGATCCTGGTACTACTCCTGCTCGACTGCAGAATTCGGGAAGCTTGGCGTTCTCTTGTGAGGCAAACAGGTCTATCGTCGGAGTCCCCCACTCCTGAAAAATATTTGCCAAAACATCCTCCTTTAGAGACCATTCGTGCTGGTCCGTTGCCTTGCGACTGAGGCAGTCCGCTTCTGAGTTGTATTGGCCTGCCAAGTGAATGGCGTGTGCATGTATGCCGTGTTGTATGCACCAGTGCCAAATGGCCTCTGCTTCCTTGGAAAGACGAGTGGATCGCGCTCCTCCCTGTTTGTTTATATACCACATGGCTGTGGTATTGTCCGTCACGATCTGTATGTTCTTTCCCCTGATGTGGGGTAGTAGGGCTTTTAGAGCCCATCGTATGGCCCGCAATTCCAGCATGTTGATGTGTAGATATGTCTCCTCCTGAGACCAGAGCCCGTGAACTTGGGTATTCTCCATGTGTGCACCCCATCCTGTTAGGGATGCATCTGTTGTGATAGTTGTCTGAATGCTGGGGGGATCGAAAGGTACCCCTTTTAGAACCTGTTCTGCATTTGTCCACCATTGTAAATTTCTTAGAAGTCCCTTCGTTATGGACAGCTTCATGTTGAGGGGGTGGATGGTAGGGGTGTAATTGAGGGCGAGCCATTGTTGCAGTGGTCTCATGTGTAGGCGTGCATGTGGTGTTACCATTGTGGTAGACGCCATTAACCCCTGAAGGTGAAGAAAAAAATCGAACCGACTTGGTAGGATGGGTTCGCAGGGTGTTCAGTGCCTGCCGTATGGCGAGAAGTCTCTCTGTGGGGAGGTACGCTCTTGCCTGTCTGGTGTCCAGAATCGCCCCTATGAAGGGTAGGTATTGAGACGGTTGTAGATGTGACTTTGTCAGGTTGATGACAAAGCCTAGGTCCTTGAGTAGTGACATTGTCAACTCTAAATGTTGCAGGAGTTCTTGTTGCGATGCTGCTGCGATCAGCCAATCGTCTAGGTATGGAAAGATTCTGACCTTTTGTCGTCTGAGATATGCCGCTACCACCGCTACACATTTGGTGAAAACGCGCGGTGCCATGGAAAGTCCAAATGGAAGGACCCGGTACTGGAATAGAAGGTCTCCTGCAATGAATCGTAAGAATTTTCGGTGAGAAGGTCGTATCGAGATGTGGAAATAGGCATCCTTTAGATCAAGGGAGGCTAGCCAGTCGCCTTGTTGTAGTCCCATAAAAATGATGGGTAGGGAGGTCATACGAAACTTAAATTTTCTAACAAATTTATTGAGGTGTCTCAGGTCCAGAATAGGGCGAGAGCCTTTATCCTTCTTTGGGACTACAAAGAATCTAGAGTAGAACCCAATGTTAAATTCGTTTCTGGAGACCTGCTCAATAGCTCCCTTGTGTAGGAGTTTTTGAATTTCAACTAGTATTTGAGTGGAGGGGGGGGGGAGCCCCTGGGGGGGCAGGATGAGAGGGGAGGAGGGGTGTGGAATTGTATGGCATACCCCAGTTCTACTATCTCTCTGACCCAGCGATCAGTAGAGATGGTTTCCCATACAGGTAAGTAAGGCAACAGGCGGTCCTGGAATGAGGGGTCATCCTCGTGATCTCCCTTGATCCACGTTTTGTTAAAAACGAGATTTCGTCTGCTGTCCAGATGAAGAATTAGAGGATGGTTTGCCTCTGCCCCTTTGCCTGTTAAACGTTTTACGTTGTTGTGTGCCCTGTGTTTGGTGATATGGCAAGGGAGTCTGCTGCTGGAATCTCTTTCCAGCCTGGTAATTGTAGTGCTGGTATGGAGTCCTTCTAGAAGAAAAGGGATAGCCCTGTGTAGTGAAGGGCTTTTTTCGTATGGCCCTAATGACCCCCGTGGATCTTGCCGTTTGATTCATTTCTTTTATCTTTTTTAGGGTGTCGTCGGTAGTGGCAGAGAACAGACCCTCACAATCGAACGGCAGATCCTCTATTCTAGTTTTGTTTTCTTGGGTCAGAGCTGTGGATCGAAGCCAAGCATGTCTACGGAGGGCTATGGCAGATGCCATCCCTCTGGCGTTGGCATCCGCCACATGCATGTTAGCTGTTAATTGGAATTGGGCCATCTGCATGCCTTCCTTTTGCAATGCTGCCAACTGGTTAGGGTCCGATGTAGTGCCCACCTTAGACCATAGCCAATGCTGATAACCGCACATGGCTGATGCGTAGTTCGCAATTCTGAAGGACAAAGAGTCCGAGGAGAACACTTTTCTTCCAAGGACATCCAGCCTTCTTCCCTCCCTGTCTGCTGGGGATGTTTGTACTCCTCCTGCCCTTGATCTTACAGAGGCAGCAGCAATCACTAATGAGTTGGGAGGGGGGTGATTAAGGAATATTTGTGCCCCTTCCTTGGGTACCGCATATAGGGAATCTACCAACTTGTTAGTAGGAAACACCGAGGCCGGTTTTTCACATCAGGCAGTGGCTGGTTCCAGTAGTTGGTCTAACAGTGGTAGCGTTACATGCCCAGACTCCCCCGTCCCTAGAATACCAAATATGGGCCCTGTCTGAGATTTCCTAACGACCCTCGTGGGGAGTTTAGGGAGGGCAGATGCCATCCTCCTCAGCATCGCTTGAAAAGCCTTAGAGTCCTCTGTAGCTAATGAAATATTAGTGTCCGATATGGTGTCTGGGGGTGGTGGGGAGATGGTCTCGTCTTCTTCGAGGGATGGGGATGATGATGAAGACGACTGCGATGCTGATCTCCCTGGGGAAGCCGTTCCGACTGCAGCCGGTACCGACGGTACCGGTTCCTCTCTATGGGTCCCTAATAGAGAGGTCAAGAGCTGCGAAGCCCCCGATGGAGCTAACCTTTGTGTCTGGTGTGGCCATTACTTCAGATCCGGAACCGCGTGTCTCGGTGCTGAGGTCCAGGTGCGCATGCAACGAGCCCGTCTCCGACGGTGGGGTGTGTGAAACTGTTGCCATCGGTGCCGCCCTCGGCGGAGCCGGTGGAACATAGGTGTGCTCCCGTGTGGGTTGTATTGCATAATCGAATCCCTGTCTGTACGGAGATGGACTGTGTGATCGGTACCGATATTCGTGGCCGTAGCCACAGTCCCGGTGCCCTTCCCTTGGTGAGCAACATGAGCATGGTGAGCGAGATCTGTGCTCTAAATGGTACAGGAGAAGTGTATGTTCGTTCCGATACCTCGGTGATCGGGACCGTGAGTGGTAGTGGGGCAATCGAGAAGGGGACTCTCTCCACTCCACTGGTAAGGTGAACAGTAGGGGTGGTACCGACCGTGACAGTGGAGTCGGCGGTGCGGTCACCCTCGTCAGTTCCGACGCTGGTTGGAGCGCTTGCAGGGGTTGTGTAACAGCCGTTGGTCCCAACGGTGATCCCTGTCTCTGGAGGGTTGAACCCGTTCCGGGGCATTCCGTTGTCTCCCGTGAAGAGCTCTTCTTTTTCTTTTTCTCTCCACTCTTGGTCCCATGCTCCAATGAATGTGTGGATCCGTGTGTGTGGGGTGTGTTGGTACCGCTGTCCGCCGGGCGCCTAGGGCTGGGCGCGTGCGTAGCGGTGCTCCCTTCCGTGGAGTGGTTGGTACCGGTAGCCTGAATGCACGTGGAACTGTGCAAACCCTCGGTACCGAGTTCGACGGTGCGGATGGTACCGGTGGTGTGGGGACTAGTCCTCGGTTTAGGTGGTACCGCTGGAGCCGGAACCGTCGGAGCCGGAATTTCCATCGGCCTAGAGTGCCGGGCGGGGAGCCTCAGAGGCCCCTCTTCTCCGCCCTCTAATGCCCTTTTAGTAAGAATGTCTTGCAGCCGAAGCGCCCTGGCTCGTTTAGCTCTGTTTGAGAGTACTGAGCAGGCCCCGCAGGTCTGGGTATTGTGGCCCTCTCCCAAGCAGGCTAGACAACGGTCGTGCTGATCGCTCACTGAGAGGGTAGCCGGACAGGAGCTACACCATTTAAAACCCGGCTGCTTGGGCATTCCATTTGCCCTGAAGGGCGTAACGGCCCAGGGAACGTCCCCGTGGGCTAGGGCAGCACTCCTACTCACAAAGTCTTATCTTATTTTTTTTCTTTCTTTCTTGCTGACAAACGCTGAAAAGCGCTGAGAAGTCTTCCAATGTCACGCGGTTGGAAGGAACTGAGGCGGTGAGGGCTCCTCCCCCTATTTATCCTTCCATCCCTCGTGATGCGGGCCCGCGCTTTTCTCGGGATGGGAGGGGGGGTGGAGGGGGCGGAGCCCTCACCATGTTCTAGTCTTTTCCAGGTATAATCTGCCTGGATACTGCTGACGAGAGGTTTTCCGGTGCCTGCAGAGCAGGAAGCGAATCCCAAGAGTGAGAATCGCGGAGATCCTCGAAGAAGAAAGCGTGTTGCCTTAACATGTCATTTCCATGTTTATATGTGAGAAAAATGAACTTCCGCCTTTTGTTGTATATGGAATTTTTAAAAAACAAGCCACTAAGATACCATACAAACAAAACGCATAAGAACAAAACCTTATATCCCATTTATCTGGGAAGAAAAAATCTTATAAAAATACAGAGAAATTCAAATTGTCATTTAACCCATAGGATGCCTCAGTGGGTAGCTTAAAAATCCAAAAACATTCTCTTTGGAGTAGAAAGTTCACAAAGTCATTATTTTTATCAAGACATCATTCCAAGCCCAACAAACACAAAATCAATCGGTGAATGGCTAGCTTCTACAAACTGTTTTGCCAGTGAGGGGTGCTCGAATTCTTTTGTTCTTTATATTGCGTCTATAGGTGAAAACAGACAGGCGTGCTAACTCCACTTGAACACCGCTTTGCGCCACACGCTTTGGGGTGCCAATGCTGGCCCGCTGGTGTAGTCATTGCACCTGCCTCCTGCTGCACCTGCCCCCCTGGCATGCTCTCAACAAGCTGAAGCCATTAAAGGCTAGTTGGGGCAGCCGCTGATAGTTCAGTGCCTGGCACTGCCTGCCACTCTGCCTGCTCTGTCCTGTGCCCACCTGCTGCACGCCAAATCTCTCTCTGATCTTTCTGCCACGCTGGGGATGGGGGAAGTGTCAGAGAGGCAAAGTCCAGCCACACACAGTGCCTGTAGCTTCTGTGCCTGGTGGGTGCCTGCTGCCAGTGCCAGTGTCTGCCCTGTGCCAGCCTGCTGCGTGCCAATCTCTCTGGTCTTTCTGCCACTGTCAGAGAATAAAAGGAAAACCTCTATAAACGGAGGCACCTGCTGCAAGTGATTTAAAAGGCAAGTTGTGACTTTTGTTAAAATCATGACAATCTTATTCCTTATAAAAATCAGGACCCTTTATCCAATCTTTTGGAAATTTAAATTGGCAGGGATGATCCCTTCGTTGAGGGGCACAAGCTGCCCATATTTCATGCAAATTGGATAAAAAACAAAGACATTACAGCCAGAAATGCATTTTCCATTGAAATGAATGTGCAAAAATCAAAACAAAAGTTAACACAAAATCCAATCGGAATAATGAAAATAACTAAAATGAATGGGATTTTAAAAACTAAAATAAACTTTTTTCTGCACACCTCTAATAAGCATTCATCAGACCTAGCAGGTGGATATTATTATGAATTATTATTTATATAATACCAGCGATCAGCCCAGCACTGTACAGTTGTCATTAGAAACGGGTCTCTGCCCCCAAAGTGCTTACAATCTAGAATGGAGAAGGGAGAGTGGATCACAGGGAGTGACAGGAAGATGAGAAGTTGCAGGTGCCTGTGCTTACCTTAGCTGCAAGGGAGGAGTATAAAGAGCAGGGGAGCGGAGGAGAGGAGTCGCCGGGTAAACGTAGCAGCAAACGGAGGTTGAGACCTTCCCAAGGCTGCCTGGTAGCGTCCGTGGAAGAGGAAAAGACTGGACTCCAGGAGTTCCTGGCCCTTGAGTCTGGCCCATCAGGCTGACACGTGTCTGGAGATGATTTAAGTGTGTCTCTTGCCAAGTGTTGGAGAGAGCCCTAAGCTTAGTCCGGACAGCACTGTCCCAAGTGTCTGCTCCAGGGCAGGGGGAATACTCAGTCAGAGGGCTGAGTGAAAGTGCAACGTCTCTGTCAGGAGCAGGAGATGCTAGGTGCAGGGAAATGCACTAACAGGCAGGCCGGCGGCGGTGGCTGCTTGTGGCTTTGGTGTCCTCCCCATGGCTTTGCTTCCAGCCGGTGCCCCCCAGCTTGGACACAGCCCGATCTTCACTCTGGTAGGAGAACCAGCCACTGGGCGACTCTTGGTTACTGCTAGAGATGCTGACGGGGCAGGGCAGAAGGAGGCCAGATGCCAAGTGCAAAGCTATTTGGGTGCTGAGCCCTGTTGGGACACGGCCATTCTCAGGGAGCTGCTTTCATGCACCTGCCAGGTCCAGTATCCAAACCAGCTGCTTCCCTGCTGTTTGACACAGGCAGGCGCTCTCCAGCCCGGCCAGCCTTTCCGATGTGACCCTCAGTGAGCAGCCCCTCCACCTGCCCTGCCTGATCCCCCTGCTCACAGCAGCTGCATGAGGGCAACCCAGGAAGCCTCCCCACATCCATGGAGCCTGGCCTTCACCCCCACTTCTGGGAGCCCCTGCAGCAAGTACAGGGGTTAGTCAGCTCTCTCTGCTTAGCCAAAGAGTGGGTGTAAGGGGCAGGCTGGCCTTGGGGCGAAGGTGCTGCCCTGGGATTCAGAAGGTCCAAGTGGTTGCTCTTGCAACTTTTGTATGGCTGGCCTCCCAAAAACGGAAAGCAGCCATTGAACCATAAACGATCCACGATTCTCCCTAGTAAGCCTTTGGATGCAAACGGCAAGGAATTGGAGTTGTCCCAGTTCAGTTGCTGTATAGGCAAGTAAGACATGCCCTTATTTATTTGTTCCCATTGTAAGGGGATCTTACTAGATATTATGTTTGATTATACCAATGTAGGTTATTTTGCAACATAGTACTGTATGTGTTCTCACTATAAAGAGACTTGTATGTATGTGTCCTATTATACGGAGATCTTATTGGATATTATGGCTCACTAATGATGGCATTTTGTTATATAATATAGTATGTGTTAGGTTACCTTGGAGCCTTATTGAGATGCTGTGTGAGCAGGTGTGTGTCGGGGAGTCAGTCAGTCTCCCCTACACTCCTGTCACACACGAGAGGTTTCCAAGGACCAGGACTATGAATTAGCGTGAAATGTGTCCTCTCCCTCTAGCTAGTCCCAGTATTTCTCAGTCTCACGCAGGACAGAACTCAGTATACTTGGAAACAGGACAATTGTATTGAAGGGCCTAATCCTGTGACAGGGCGAGTGCCTCCCTTTCCCACAGCACTTGGGGCCCCTAAGGAACTCACAAGGAGTGCTGAGTGTCTGGTCTGGCAGGATCAATCCCAGACCTGCCACTTTTTTTTAGAAACTAAGTAAGTAATTTATGACAGGTCAGCTTTTGTCACAATTCAATAAAATCAACACAAACATTCAACACAATAAAACATCACACAACTGCCCAACAATGGGCTGGTAAAACATGCCATACAAAACCAGAAAATAAGATAATTGCAAATTGGATTACTGTCAGCAAGGCAACCTTTATCTCTAATTACAGAATATTGGGGCTCAGAAGCCAGGATTTCACAAGGTTTATTTATTTATTTATTATTAGCATTTATAGCACTGCCCCCCTCCTGCTATAAGCATCTCAGGGCGGCTAACATTTTAAAATACATAACTAAAATTCAATTAAAAGAACATCAAATCCCCAGATTAAATAACCCATACCCAAACCCTCCTTAATCCAACCCACCCACCCTATCTCCCTCGGTAAAGACCCAGTGGAACAGCCAGGTGTTACACTGTCTACAGAAAGAGAGACGGTGGGTGGTCAAGCGGATCTCCAATGGGAGGGAGTTCTACAGCCGCGATGCAGCTACAGAAAATGTCCTCCTCATGGTCGACACCCAGGAAATGGCTTGATGCCACTTTTATTTAAACCTGGCCAGAAAATGTTGGTGGAGCAGGAGAAACAGACGCAAAAGTGGGCTAAGAAAGAAACGGACGCAGCCTCCTCCCCAGATGGAGTTGGCAAAAGGCACTCCTGGCCCCTGCTGCAACCTGACAATCCAGGCGCAGCACGGGGGCGAGCAGCGTTCCAAGGCTGCGAACCTGAGTAACTAGAGGAGGCCAGACCCCCCTCAATGACAGGGGCCCCCAATTCCCTCCAAGTCACAGGGTCGGCCAACCGTCATCACTTCAGTCTTGTCTGGAGTCAGTTTCTATTGGCTCGCCCTCACCCAGACCCCAGCAGCAGCCGGGCATCGGGTTAGCAGCGAGACTGCAGGGCCTGGGTTGGAATTGGATGAAAAAGAGAGGCAGAGCTGGGTGTCGTCAGTATATTGGTGGCACTTCACTCCAAATCTCCGAACGATCAGTGGCCTCATATACACATTGAACTAGAGGGGAGACAGGATGGAGCCCTGTGAGACACCACGGGGGAGATTCCGAGGGGATGAGGAGCAATCTCCCATCACCACCCGCCGGGATCTCCCGCAAAAGAATGAACTGAGACAGCGCTGGAGAGAGCCGTGTTCAGTGGAGACTGTAAGTGGGGAAAACGAGTTATGGCCAGTCAGGAGCAGGGACAGCAGAAAGACACCACTCCCACCCCCCGCCCCATCACAGGGATCTCAATGGCAACACACACAGCTCCCAGTTAGGGAAGCGTGTCTCTGCCCAAGCACAGGGAGCCTTGCAGCGGGGGCAGAGGGGAATCCTGCAGGCCCAGGGGCTCTGTCTGGAAGGGGCATTTCCTAAGAAGATAGGGTATAAAGTTAAATGGGCAGAACTGGGAGCTTCCCCAACAGGCTCTAAAACTGCCAGGACCCCTGTGCCAGGGGAAGGGGAAGAGCCAAGAGTTCCTCCAGTTCCAGCCGAGGAGCAGGGAGCCTGGGCTCTGACTCTTCCCAGCTGCTGCTGCCACCGCTGACATCACCAACTCTGGAGGGAGCAGGAGCCCCCAAGGAAATGGGAGAAACAGCAGAGGAAGACAGAGAACGATGCAGGAAGAAATGCCTCCAAGATGCATCATGGCACAGACCCCCCCGCCGCAATCCAGTGCCACAGAGCCTCATGGGACAGACTCTCCGCCCCCCGCCCATTTGATTTGCAAACCCTGCCCCATTGGGGGGGAGGGGGGGAGCAGGACCCATCATTTCCGCCAGGTGTTTGGCGGTGGAGATGGGCAATGGGAGGGGGGAGGGTTGGGAATGGTGGGGTGGGATATTATTTTCTCTTCCTACTTTTAATGTGATTTTAAATTGATGTTTTTAGAATTTGTAAGCTGCCCCAAGCTGCCTATGGCAGGAGGGGTGGGGGTAGATTTAAAATAAATAAATAAATAAATAAATAAATTTCCCAGCCCCTCCAATGCAGTCCTGTACCATGTATTTTTCATAAGCCTTCTGAAATAAAGGGGAGGTATGGCAAGCCTAATTAGGCAAAGTGTATGTAGGGATTTGGGGGGCACATGCACCCAGATTTTCAAAAGCCCCAGAGAACCACTGCCCAGCCTCCACCATCATACTTGGCCTGCTCTACCCAACTAGGGTGGCCAGATATGCAAATTTTAAGAGGACACTTATGAGAAATACAGGTTGCAGGGCTGCATTGGAGCCTCCTCACCAGATATTCAAATTTTAGAGGATACTTATGAGAAGTGTCCTCTGAAATCTGCATATCTGGCCACCCCAGCCCCCACAGGTCTCTCTGGTCCCAGTCAATTTAACCCTTGAGTGCTTCCTCGCAGGGAAATTCAGTGCAATGAAGCCTGATTGTCCCAGACAGACCATGCTCTCCTAGTGCTGCACAATGTCCCCCC
>QEPC01008654.1:211227-248861 GCA_003113815.1 Sphenodon punctatus | reverse complement strand
GGAGGGAGAGGGGGGGGAGTAGTAGGGGGAGAGGACTTGGAGGCAATATCCAGGCAGATCTTGTCAATCTTAAAAGTGAAGAAGAGAGCAAGATCCTGAGCAGAGAGAGAAGAGGGAGGAGGAGGACTGGGGGGTTTGAGAAGGGAGTCAAAGGTGGAAAAGAGGCGTTGAGGGTCCCGGGAGCAGGAGTCAATGTGTGAGGCATAGTACTGCTGTGTAGCGAGGGAGATAGCAGAGTTGAGCAATGAGAGGCAGAATTTGAAGTGGAGGAAGTTGGCATGGCAGTGGGATTTACGCCAGAGGCGTTCAACAGCCCGGGTGCAGGAGTGGAAATGGCGAATGGTGGGGGTGAGCCAAGGGCGAGGGTTACGGGAGCGAGCCGGGCTGGAGGAGAGGGGGGCAAGGGAGTGCGGGGATGTCATCAGAGAGGAATAATTCTACTCTTTTTCTTAAATATATGTACAACATTGGCTATTCTCCTGGCTCTACGTGCCACCCTTAAGATAACAGATATATCAAAATCATTGCTAACAAAAATACAATTTTATATGCCAGCTCTTCCAATATTCTCAGACGGAAACTATCTGAGCCTTCTGATTTGGGCCCATTAAGTGCTTTGGTGAGATGATCGCCCTTAACGACCAGCCTGTTTTGTGGTGGGCAGTTTAAGTTTTGATGCCTGCTTCAATGTTTGGACACCTCTTCTAACCTTCCACCAGTTTAGCTGATTGTTGGTACTACAGCTGTATAACAGGACGAAGGGCAAACTGCTGTCCAGGAAAAGCAGGACACGGTTGTGTGATCCCCATTACTGCTGACACTTGGATCAGCCCCCATGCAATAGGTGATGTTCATTGCAGATTAATGCCATCAGTCTGAGGGATGGCGGTAGCGCCAGCAGTGGGCTCAGCGGTAGCGGTGTGACTGGGGAGCAGAACTGGGCACTGCTGTACGCTCAGGTACTAGACACGAGCCTTTTGTCTCGGAGCGTCCTGCAGAGTCTAAACCCCCTGCTGGAGAGAGCTGTCTCTATGAAGCCAATGCTCCCGTAATAGTGGGCTCTTTGTGGGAGATCGTGCTCAGAATACATTCATGGCTAGGAGAGATGGCAGCTTTAAGAGTATTCATTACTGGGCAGAAGTCCTTAATTTGGTGACTAAGAACACATGAATGACATGCAGCATGGGGCAATCTCTCTCTGTGTAGCAGAGTCACCGCGTGCCACTGTACGTCACTCAGGATCAGGGCCCAATACACAGAAAATGTCCTTTATTTACACAGTCTCCGCCAATAGTCTCTCTCTAGTCACAATGTCCCACCCTCTGTGACTTTCAGTCCCAACAACCCCCTTGAGCTTGGGATTTGCCCTCACCAGGCTCCCAGCCTTGGTCTTGTTCCCCAGCAATCTCTATCCAACCTCTCGTCCCTGGTTCCCGCCCCTTGGGCTTTCCACCTGTACTAGCTGTTCCCCGCAGCTCCCTCTGGGTCAGCCTCCTCCAGCTCTGACTCTTCCCCAAGACCTGGGTCAGGTTTCTCTTTGTAGGATACCTCTCTCAGAGGTTCTGCTTCCCAGAGGTCTCTAGGACAGAAGAAGCTCTACAAGAACACCCCAGAGAACTTATGGGAGCTCTCCCATAAACCTACCGCAGTTAGTTTGGGGACTTGCCCTGTCCTCTTTCTGAGATTCCCATTTCCCAGCATAGATATTGTCTCGATTCTCTCTCTGTCTCCACAGGGAGTAGGACAGTGAGTGAGAACATGGAGGAGTATCCCCAGCAAGGAGGCTCAGAGGAAATGGAACCAAACGGAATGTTGCCAATAAGAGTCCAATGGAACGTTCCTCCAATGACTGAAATCAGCGAGAGTGGGTATGAATCAGAGAGAGAGTGGGAGAAGCATTCAAGGTAGAGAGAAGAGAAGTCTGCTCAGTGCAAGGAAGATGCCCAGTACGTGCACACGAGGGCAGTGGTCCTGGGAGAGAGAAGGCACACGTGGCTCAAGTGTGGGGAAACCTGTCAAAAATCAGCCCTTGTGATACACCAAAGAATCGACACAGAAGAGAATGTGTATAAGTGCGTGGAGTGTCAGAAAAGCTTCTCTGAAAATTTAGCCCTTAAGAAACATCAGAAAATCCACATGGGAGAGAAGTCCTATAATTGCCTTGAGTGCAGAAAAAGCTTTGGGTGCAGGTCAACCCTTTATCGACATTGGATGGTGCACACAGGAGAGAAGCCGTATACATGCCCTGAGTGTGGGAAAAGCTTTAGTCGCCGCTCAACCCTTAATAGGCATCAAACAGTACACACAGGAGAGAAGCCCTATAAATGATTTGTCTGTGGGAAAAGGTTTACACAGAGGATACACCTTAGTAAGCATCAGAGAGTCCACACCAGACAGAAATCCTATCAATCCTTTGAGTGTGGGAATAGTGTCCCTAATAGCTCTTTGTTACATAATCCCTGAAGATTACACAGAAGAGAGGACCCCTATGGAGTCCCTGAACTTGGCAAATCCCTGAACATCCACTCATCCTTTAACACACCTTTCAGAGAGGTGGTGGGTAAAGAATCCACATAACTCTGCTGTCCAGAGGGAGAATGTGGGAACAATGGGAGTGATAGTGCTAAAGACCTGGTAAATGTCAGTGCAGTTCTGGTCCCCAGGATCCAGCCTTTCCTTTTCCGGGGGCAGGAAGCGGCCGCCTCCTCATTTGAGCAGCGAGCTCGGGCTGTGCAGTTCCCAGGCAGAGAAGAGAACTCCCCGATCACTTCTTTCACAGCTGAAGCCTTAGCTGTTCAGTTCCTCTGCCAGGCCGATGGAAGGAGAAATAAGAAACTCCTGGAGTCGCTGCCCGATTCCCTGTGTATGGATTCTGCCCTTGGAAGGTGTCAGCCCTGCTGTGAATTTCATTCCAGGAGAAAACACTCGCCTGTGGAGTTCAAGCGGACATTGAGTAACCTATTTTTAAAAAAATTGAAGTTGTAAATAATATCCTGATTCTTTCTCCGTAGTCTTAGGAAGACATGTTGCATCCAAGACACGCAAAGCGCTGCCTTAAGGATAAAACTGGCAGCCAGTGCAGCCTTTCTTAAATTTAACAGATCAAAAGGCAGGTACCAAGTCAAGTCAAGTATGAAACCAAGTTGGTAGCCAAGGTCTGTTATGGAGTGCAAATCTGGGGTCATAATCCACTTGCTGAAAAATATCTAGAATCACGGCAAAATAAGCTTATGAGGGAAGGTTTTGGGGGCCCCATGGGCTACTTGCCCTACGATGATGAGATTGGAAATGGGGCTGACATCAACATCACCCAGATTTGCAAGCCTTATGATTTGCTTTCTACTAAAATCATCCCTTTCCCCCGCTGGCTCCCGGGTAGCAAAATGTTTGGCAGAAAAAAATGAGCACAGCTGGGTCAGGAAAAGACAGGTGGTGGAAAGGGGTGAATCAAAAACTAAATCATTTGGGCTTTTCTTTCATGTTTTTGAGATCCTTCCCTCTTAAGGAATCTTGTAAAATAGTAAAACAAAAAATCAAAGACCCAGACAGCAAGACTCAAGAATGTAAGCTTCAACCTCTCGTATTTCGCTGAAGTACAAGTATTGGATCCCACGGTTAACCAGAGCTGGTTATTTGGGGGCACAAGAAAATCCCCTGCATAGGAAGGCTTTTACCTCCCTGAGACTTCAGACCATGTTTCCGGCAGTCCTAGAGGGGACATACAAAGGAAACCCTGTATCAGGAGAGAAAATGTATATGTGGGGGAGAGCGTGTGGAAACCTGAGCCACAATGGGCAACACTGCAGAAAATGATATACCTTCTGGGAGACAAAAGAGATGGTATTACTAACAAGTGGCTTTTTTTGCATTTAGGGCGGCTAGACTAAGGGCACGTGTGGTAACGGTTAACTCAGCATTTTGAAAGATCTATTACAAATTGATCCCAGAGGAAATGAGCATAAAAGTGCTTTATGGCAATGAATTGAAAACGAAATGTGATGATTATGTTGGGGGAGGGTGTTTCTGGTTCAGTTAAGTTGAAATTAAATTTGTATGACGTAGGTTGTAGATGGGTAAATTGTATATGATTGTTGTCTTGTTTTGTTTGTCATGGCTAAGGCCAGTACAATAAACTTATTAATGAGGAGGAGGATAAAACATTAGTCACACTTAAAGGTGTGTACAGCTAGAGTGTGTATCTTTTGCTTGCCTGTGCTGGTTGTGCCAGTTTGTCATTTAGAGCCTGAAGTTCTAGTCACGTCACGTAACTTGAGCTCGCTGCCAGAGAAGTGGAACCCTAGAGTAGCTCTAATACCAGGAGGAACCTGTAGAATTCATCTACCCCTTCCCCCAAGCGCAGAGGCAGGATTAAATAAACACACACTATTTCTGACAGATGTGTATCCATCCTGCTCCTAAAACCAGCCCATGACGGGGACTCCATGCCCTTGCTTGGGAGCGAGTCCTANGAAGGAGCAGATCCTGGAGCTGCTGATCCTGGAGCAGTTCCTGACCGTCCTGCCCCAGGAAATGCAGAGCTGGGTCAGGGAACACGACCCAGAGACCTGCACCCAGGCAGTGGCCCTGGCAGAGGATTTCTTAGTGAGGCAGCGAGAGGCCGAGAGACGGGAACAGCAGGTGAGAGGGGTTAATCCTGATAATCCCAAGGATCCCAGAGTTGATGACAGAACATGGGGTGTGAGCTCTGCCCGTCTCAGTGTAGGAAAGTGGAACTGCAGTCCGACTGGAAATGCCCTCAGTGGCTCCAACCTGGCAGGGACAAAATCTCCAATATCTCGGTATTTGATATACCTGCCAAGACAGCTGAAGGCATTTGCTCAAAACAAAGTCGACACTAGGCTGTTGTAATCGTCCCTTTAAGATCCATAGCTATGTATACAAAGGGGCAATACACCTAGCACAAATAGCAACAAAATCATCTGGGTGGAAGATCTCTCTTAGTCTCCAAGATAATAAGCTCTAATCACCGACTGAAAACAACTGAGTAGAATCCATTAGAAAATATCCCAACCCACAAAGACAGAGGGTCTTCACACCAAATTTCAACCAAGGAGATGGCTGAGATTGACTCCTCTCATAACCTTCAATGAGACACATTTTTGAAAGCCTAGCTAGAGACAAGGCAGAAATTTTAAACCAATAACCTAGCAGGTTCTTGTTAACAGTCAGGGTGGTCACCACTTCAACCTCCAGGTGAAGAGAAGGGGTAGAAGGAGGAAGACCAAGGAAATTGCACAAAAACGTAGTAACAGGAACATCAATATCAGCGTTAGCCGAATAACCCCAGATTTCAGCACCATATAAAATTTGAGAAGGAACTTTAGAACTAAAAGTTTTTAATGAAGCCGGAATAGAGCCCCCAGCAAACTTATCATAAAACCTCTGAATGGCCAAAGCTGATTGTGACACTTTTTTGCTTAAGTAATCTAAGATGAGTGATCCAAATAACAAAGTCATCACTGGGAGTATAAGTCGGGAAGTGTATTCCTTTCCTCCCTCCCCCACTACTTCTGCTTATACCAGTGACCGGCGGTGGGAGTAGCAAAGCATCCCCAATTCCTACCCCATTGATCACATTGGGGCTACCCCCAGAGTCAGGAGTTGCTCAGCATGGGTGAGGGGGATGGCTGAGGGGGACAGAAACTGAGCCTTAATTTTAGCATTCACTCCCCCAGATCTGTTCCCATGCCACCCCCTCTCCCACCCCCAGCCTCATCTTCTCACAGCTAAACATGCCCAGTGAAAATAAAGACCTTCTCCAGCCCTGTTGCTCTGCCTTGAATTGACTTTTTGCTGCTGTTTCAGATGCTGGGCACATTTGAGGAGGTGGCTGTGAATTTCCCCAAGGCAGAGCAGGCTCCGTCAGACACCGGGCAGAGGCAGCTCTGCAGGGAGGTTAAGCAGGAGGGTGACAGTGATGCCGGCTCTCTGGGTAAGGATTCACATGGCTTGAGATATTGGATGTTCTGATGTTCCTCTGGTGGCTTCAGTGCAGGAATCTTCTCTTCCTGGGACCTGTGATTCATCAGGGGTTTCTCTGCATGTGCGAGTCCCACAGACCATGGGAAGGAGACATTCAGGGGGATTGTAAGAGGAGTGTCTGGGGAGAAGGGATGAGAATTGGGCTCAGCTCTGGATTCTGCAACTGCAGAGCCAGTTTTCCCAAGAATTTGGCTGTGTGACTAATTCTGTGGGAACTCCTGCAGTGATTTTTTTCCCCCCATAGGTTTCTTTTAACAAAATCCAGGAAATTAGTTTTATCTGGGTTTTCTTTTCATTCCAGCAAACAATGAAAATGTGGAGGAGACTCCTTGTCAGACAGATCCTGAGCCAGTGGGAGAGCAAAGGGCGTCTTCCAGTCAAGCTGAAGGGGAAGCTTCTCTGGCCAAATCCGGTGGACGTTACTGCGCAGCAGAAAGACAGCAGAGAGGCAGCCCTTCAAAGAGGAGATGGGGCAAATCCTCTCCCCCTCCTGGAGGGGCCAGTGAACTCCAGCAAAACAATATCAACTTGGGAGAAAAGCTGAACATGCACTCGGAGAATTCATCCTGCATTAATACTCAGGAAACCCTCCTAGGAGGAAAATTCCCTCAGTTCCGTGGTCGTGGTGAAAATTGTAACAGTGGAAAGCAATTTGGCAGACGTCAGAAAGACCACACAATAGAGAGACGCTATCAGTGTTCTGTATGTAAAAAGAGATTCACATTAAGGTCGGTTTTTATCCAACATCAACAAACCCACACAGGAGAAAAACCCCATCAGTGTCTTGAATGTGGGAAAAAATTCAGTTCTAACTCAAATCTTGTTGCACATCAGCAAGTCCACTCGGGAGAGAAACCCTATCCATGTTCACTGTGTGGGAAAAGATTCAATAAAAAATCAACCTTTGATAGACATCAAAGAATCCACACAGGAGAAAAGCCCTATGAGTGTCCTGAGTGTGGGAAAAGATTCAACAGGAGGTCAAACCTTATTAATCATCAGAGAATCCACACAGGAGAAATACCCTATCAGTGCCCTGTGTGTGGGAAAAGATTCAAATTCCATTCAGCCTTTTGTAGTCATCGGAGTATCCACACAGGGGAAAAGCCCTATAAGTGTCCTGAGTGTGGGAAAACATTCAATCAGAGCTCAAGCCTTATTACACATCAGAGAATCCACACAGCAGAGAAGGCCGTGGCTTTGGCAGACGATTTTCTATCAAGGGAGCAAGAGGCTGAGAGGCGGGAACAACGGGTGAGAACATTAAATCCTGCTCTGAGGGTTTGCTATTTCCCTTGGTGGCAGTTCCTCAGTGCAGAACGTGAATCCTTTAGTTCTGCAGAGTCCCGTTTTGATTTCCCGTGTGTGTGTTTCCCTCAGAGAATAGCTGTTGTATGCAGGAGTCTGTGGCAAGGCACAGAGTGCAAATTCTGCCCATCTCAATGTGGGAAACTAGATAAATTTGTTGGCCTTTGGAAACCATTTTTTTGTTTTTGTTTCTTTTTTTCTCTTGGAGGAGGAGGAAGGTCTTTATTGTCACTGGGCATGTTTAGCCTTGAGAAGATGAGGCTGTGGTGGGAACCGATCTGCAATGCAGTATGTGAAAGGTTGCTATAGACAGGATGGAAACCTATTCTCCTTTTCAACTGAGGGCTGAAAAGGTGGGAATGGGCTGACATTGTCAGGGGGAAGGTTTAGTTAAATATTGAGTAGAATTTTCTTCCCACTTGGATAGTGATTCAGTAGAAAGAAAATTCCAGAGGGAGGGAGCAATGAGTCTCCATCATCAGGAGCTGTAAAAATCGGCTGGAGAAGCATCAATCAGGAATGATCTAGGTAGAACTGGCCCTGCTGATGCCCGGGGGGTGGATGAGGGATCCCAGGAAGGTTCCTGTAGCTCTAACTTTGGGAGAGACCCAACTGGTGATTGATTCAGTAATTACCAGTGGAGTCTCTGCGCTGCTCCTGCTGAATTGTTTTTGCAGAAGAGCTTGCTCTGTTGCCCAAGTATTCTTATTTTCTTGTCACCTTTACTGTGGTTTCAGGTGCTGGGGACGTTAATAGAAGAGACTGAGTGTCTCCCAGAGACAAAGCCAGCTGTATTTTACATCAGGCAGGAGGAGGCGGAGGAGAACGGGGATGCCGGTTTACTGGGTAAGGATCCATCTGTCCGGAGTTATTAGATGCTCTGAGGTTCCTCGGGCAGCATCGACTCAGGATTCCTCTTTCCTCCTCTGCCCGTATAATCCCCAGAGTCTGGGGGAGGGAGGCGCTTGCTCAGAATCATGGAACCATAAAGGACATCAAGGGTCATCTAATCCGGTCCCTTGTATTTAAATGGTTAAGAAGATGTCTACCAAACAACTTGGCCGATATATCGATAAGACTAATAGGCCTATATGAACTAGGCAAATCCTTCACTCCTCTTTTTTAAATTGGGACAGTAGTGTTCCTCTTCCATGAACTAGGGATCTGTAAAGTATAAATAATGCTATTAAACAATGCAGTCAGATTTGGTGTCCACCTGTCCATGTTCAGCTGAAAGACTTCGGCCGGAATGCCGTCAGGGCTGGGGGCCTTGATTTTTTTGAGCTGGGAAACTAAAAAAGCCACCTGCAAAAAAACAGAAATATAATATGAGGCCCTAGAAACAGCCTTGGCTGAATCAACAAAACAAGATGTACTAAAAAAAGTCATTACCACTAGCAAACTGATTGGAAAACTACTCGACCCAAACAGAGGGTGAAATATTGGCTTTGATGTTATGGGCAAAATTGCAAGTGGCTTTGGATACTAAAGTTCAAAACTTTTGCTATCCTTTTCTCTAATTGCGAAGTTGAGCTGCTCTCAGTCTCCTTTTCCCAGCCAAAAAAACCCACTTATCTCTCCTAAGGCATTGGAAGTCAGTAACAGACTCCAAATTAGAGCATTTCAGATCTACAGCTCTTTGATTAAGACTTCAGTCTTTTCTTGTGTATTGCTGAAAAGCTATCAGGAGGGGCTGAAGAAGAACAAGAATTCTTCCTAGTGGGAAGAGGGATCAGAAAGTTGCCAGTAAGACTAAAAATTAGTGTAAGAAGAAGGGGCATATGGTCACTTTCAGATCTACAGACACCTGCAAAATCCACAACCATGGGCCATGAATATGGATCAAGCAAAAAATAATCACTAGTACTAGAACCTGAAACAAACGTAACTGCCCCTGAAGTGTCACTAGGGAACGAGCCATTAACTGAACTGAGATTTGGCGTCGTCATCAAATGAAGGAGTGACTGACCAAATGTATTGAAACCAACATCATCGAATCTAGGTAGGGGAATCCATCATCACATATTTAATATTTCACCTTCCTCATTATCCCACTGCAAAGCACCACTTCTGGCATTAAAATCACCGGCAATAAGCAATCTGTCAAATGGGAAATCGCATTTCAGGCTTTCTTGGAAAGACTGAATGCACTCCCAAATATTGGGATTANCCTCCTCAGTGGATGGTATCAATTGAAACTGATCCAAACATATTGAACAAGGCTGACCTTCCATAACCTCAAACTCTGACTCTGAAGTTAAAATAGCAGCACCTAAGTCATGGTGAATACAAGTGATTTTGTCTGCAGACTAATTAATAAAAATATAACAGTGAGCAGTAGATGATTCTGATTCCTGATGGAGACAGACTGTAAGCAGCCCAGACGTTTTGGGATTCAGCTCATCCTCTTAAAGTCCTAGCAGAAGCTGTATTCCTGATGGGGGGGGGGGGTCTGTATTAACCAGACCCCTCTCCACTCAGAACAGCTCTGCCAGATGAGACTTTGCAGACGCTATGATAGTGGAGAAGAAAGCCTTCTTCACTGCCATCACAGTCACGGCATAGTCCTTCAAAAAGGATCTATGCTGCAATCGGTTGGCTTCAGTGTGAGTCGAGCACTACTTGCACTCTAACCACCCACCCTCCCACCTCAGGTCCTCCATATACGAAGGGGACCTGTGCTGTTGAGCGGATGTCTGGGTACAACCATGTTGACGGCCATGGTCAAGATGTCATTCCATAAAGTGACCAGGTCATCAACACAGTAGTCGTCTAAGTCAGTTGGTAAACCCCTCAGAGAGTTCTGGAAACTAGTTGGATCCATAAGTCCCTGAGGGCAGACCATCCTAATGGGTCCACGATGCCGACGAGGGCATAAAAGGGTGCGGATCTGCGCCTTCAGAAGGTAATGATCTGAAGCATCAAAGAATATGGAAATTGCAAGTTAAAGTTGCTGCCTTAACTCGCATGCTACGTAAGCAGTAAAGATGTGGTCATGACCTGCACCTGGAGATTGACAAGGGGATTTCAGCCCTATTGATCCTGTTAGATCTTTCGACAGCCTTTATTACCGTTGATCATTAGGTGTTGTTGAAACAACTGTGGGACCTGGTGGAGGTGTGCGGGACCACCACTGAGTCATTCCACCCTTTCCTGTAGGGGAGTTTCCAAAGAGTGGTGATGGGTGATTGTTTATCGTTCTCTCAGACCTCCCCTGTGGGGTCATGCAGGGTTCCATCCTGACTCCCCTCTTCTTCTTGTTGAACCAACAACATGAAATTTGGAGGCACCAAAATGGGGGACTGCAAGGAAATATAAATAATAATGGACTCCCTGCACTGGATACCAGAATTTGGTTACAGGCTTTGAGCTACTGGCTGTATCTTCATTTTGTAGTCGCTGCTCCTTTTTCTCAGCTCGTTTTGACAGACAAATATGCTAACCCTTCGGTGGCATTAGTTATTTCTAAAATTTACCAACTGGGTTTTTCTTCTGATTCGCTGACTACGTTGGGTTATAAGAGTGAAAAAAAACCAGGTACATCAGCGTCTACATGATATTGCGCGACAAGGGGACATAGCTGATATTAAAGTTATTAAATCCGTGGGCCGTTACCCAACTATTATGAATAGTACACTAACTGCCATGCCCTATTTAGGTTATGGCGTGTGTTTAAGGGGTTGAAGATTATTTGCAGTAGCAAGATTAAATGCATTCCCTTCAGCACTGCTGGAAGGCACTTCGCTCCTCCTCTGTCCCTTCTCTCACCCTTCCACGCCTTCCCTGCTCCCCTAAGTGCCTTCGTCCCTTCTCACTTGCTGCCCCCCATGCCTGGAACTCCCTCCCTGTCCACATCCGCCTTGCCCCCTCCCTTCATACCTTCAAATCTCTCCTTAAAACTCACCTCTTTCACTCTGCTCTGTCTGACTCTTTATCCTGCTGAGCCACTATTCCTATACCTACGATCGGTTTACCCTTATCCTTGCAACATGGACCTGCCTGCTGTCATTCTCATCGTAACCAAGCCAAGTACGTGCACTTGAGACCTCGCATCTTCATGAATGTTAGACCCCTTGTCTCTCCCTCTGTTCCCCTTCCTAAGTCTCTCCCCCAGCTCCTGTCTCTCAGATTGTAAGCCCTAGGGGCAGGGACCGTGTCTATTTTATTACTTTGTAAAGTGCCAGGTACACTGCTGGCGCTATATAAATGTTTGTTAATAATAATAATAAGGCCGTATTAAAGGAATTCCTTTTGCTGAACGTGTCTGCAAATGCTAGGGATGGGACGTATCAGTATCGGATGAATCCAATACCGCTATTGGATTAATATTGTATTAAAATTAGGCTTTGCCCTTTTCCCAGGCCGGGCAGGGGCTCGTGGAGGGCCGCAGGAGCCTCCAGGCTCACCCCCCTAGCCCAGAAGGCCTGGTGGCCCCAGAGCTGGATCGGGCCCATTCTGCAGAGGCTCGGGCCCCTCCCGGGGGATCTGGCTCCCTCCCCAGGCTGGGCAGGGGCTCCTGCTGAGCCGCAGGAGCCTCCAGGTTCACCCCCCTAGCCCAGGAGGCCTGCTGGCCCCAGGGCCAGATCGGGCCCATTCTGCGGAGGCTCGGGCCCTCTCTGGGGGATAAGGCAGTCACACCAGCCCAGATTGGGGCTCATGGAGGGCTGCAGGGGCGTCCAACTTCGCCCCCCTAGCCGAGGAGGCCAGGTCTACCCAGGGCCGAATCGGGCTCACCCTGCGGAGGCTCGGGCCCTCTCTGGGGGATGAGGCAGTCACGCCAGCCCGGGGCGGGGCTCGTGGATGGCTGCCAGGTTCACCCAGCTCTGGATCGGACCCGCCCCACAGAGGCTCGGGTCCTCTCTGGGGAGACGAGGCAGTCACTCCAGCCAGGGTCGCGGCTCGTAGAGGGCCGCAGGGGCCTCCGACTTTGCCCCCCTAGCCGGGGAGGCCAGGTCTACCCAGGGCTGGATCAGGCCCATCCGCGGAGGCTCGGGCCCTCTCTGGGGGCCGAGGCAGTCATGCCAGCCCAGGTCGGGGCTTGTGGAGGGCTGCAGGGGCCTCTGACTTTGCCCCCCTAGCCGGGAAGGCCAGGTCAACCCAGCTCTGGATTGGACCTGCCCTGTGGAGGCTCAGGCCCTCTCTAGAGGACGAGGCAGTCACTTCGGGTTGGGGCTCGTGGAGGGCCGCAGGGGCCTCCGACTTTGCCCTCCTAGCGGGGGAGGCCAGGTCTACTCAGGGCTGGATCAGGCCCACCCCGCTGAGGCTCGGGCCCTCTCTGGGAGACGAGGTAGTCATGCCAGTCCGGGTCGGGGCTCGTGGAGGGCCGCAGGGGCCTCCGACTTTGTCCCACTAGCCCGGGCGGCCAGGTCGACCCAGGACGAGGCAGCCTTCCCTGGCTGGGCAGGGACGGCAGGCCAATGTGTAGAGTTTCCTCGTCGGGTCGACCTGGCCTCCCAGAGCCCAGCCGGGGTGAGCCGACGCGCAGAGTCCCCCCGTCGGGTTGACCTGGCCTCCCGAAATCCTGCAATTACAGAGAAGTATGTGATAAATTAATCTCATCAATAACAGATCGATACCCTGGTAGATCTAGAGCATTCTATATTCATACTTTGTTAGCAGATACATTTCAATTGATCACAGAAAAGGTAATTAGATATTTAATCTTGATGGTAAACTGTAAGGAGGAAAATAATAAGGAAAATGAACCTATTAGTAGCTGATCCTTTCTCTCTAAGATGTGGTAGTATTTTTATTTTAATATGATTTTACTGATGGTTGTAATAATAACAGGTGACATATATATTCTCGATTACTGGAAACTTAAAATTTTCATGTATGACTACTGGAAATTGTCAAAGTTTTATGCAATAGCCATATAGCTGAGCAATAAAGGTAATTTGATTTAAATAATAATAATTAATAACATGTATATTAATAACAACACCTGTTTATTCATACTGCAAGGCTACAATTAGCCATGGGCAGGAAGAGCTTCATCCGTCAATTTCTGGCCTCCTGACCCATAGGAGATAAAGCAGAGGCAGTAGATCCAGGAGGGATGTTGATGGACCAGGGGCTGAAGTCGGATGTTGGCAAAGTGACAGTATACAAAATAATCAATCAATCATTCTTCATTAATACCACAAGGGGTAAAAACTGTTGAGAACAAATAGCAAATAAATAGCACGCATATCCATTCAAACACAAAGGCTAAATGCATTAAAAAAACCAAAAGATTGAGTCACTTTATACCACTGGCATCATGGAGCAGCCCAATCTTATCTTTTCTCTAATACGGGCTGCACCACAAGCACAAATAGCCACATTCTGAACATTTGCAGGATTATGATTTAATAAAATTCCAACTTTTGTGCCGTATTACAAAAAAATGTAAAGTGCAGTAGTGGCGTAATCCACTTTTCTCTCCATTCAGTATAGAGCTTACAGTCGCACAAATAATGGGGTAAATCCCTTACACGGGAATAAAAGACTTTCTTAAAACAATGTGCGTCAAGACTTTTAAATACTTTTCCATACCATATGATGTTTTCACAAAGGGATACCAGGGAGATATATTAAAGTCATAAAGAGCAGCTAAAACAGATTGTTTATTTGTGTCGTCTGTTCTAAGTAAAACCTCTGCCATATCTGTGCGGCAAAGTTTCATATTATAACGTAACCTAGTAAAACCCCATTTATTCAAAAGATGTCAAAGAGAGTCAAACCAATTCCCGCTCACGGTGCTTTCAAATTGCTCCTTAAGGCAGAGTCAGGGCAGTCGGACCGTATCCATCTTAGAGATCTTAAACCAAAAAGCCCNCTTAGACTGCCTAGAACCTGACGTGAGGATAGCTTTCCACCCTGTCAGTATACACCCCGAGGTCTGCGATTCCATACACGCTGTGGCATAATCCGGTTGACAAATTCTACCTCAAATCTCTCACAAGACGCCCAAGGAAGGATTTTTGCCATACAGCTTTAACGGCCCCATCAGGCCGGGCGAAACCTACCTTAAGAGATAAGAATTCCAACATATCCCTCTCCGAGATGGGATTAAGTAAACTTATTTATATTTATTTATATTAAAATTTACATGCCGCTCCCTCCTGCCTCGGCATCTCAGGGCGGCTCACAACATCTTAAAAACATTTCAAGGCATTAAAATAAACAATAATAATTGTAATTAAAACAATATAAAACCCCATCCCCCCCACCCCCACCCACCCATCCCATCTCCCTCGGGAAAGGCCTGGCAGAACAGCTCCACTTCTCCTTAGGGGAAGACTTAAGTTCAAAGCTGGGGCCCATTTATGTCTTGACGACTCTGACCAAACCCCATGGGACTTACTATAACCAAATAATCAAAGACTGCCAACTACTTCACATTGTGCCCCATAGTCAAGGAAGGGGATGTTTCAATAAGCCCACCCTCTTCCTTAAATGGAACTGGGGACGAGGCTAAATCATCCCCCAGAGACAGCTGCAACATCATCTTTCCTAGTTGGACCAGGCGACATAAGACTGTTGTTGTCAGCGTCTAAAACAGAAGGAATATCATCGTCAAGTGTTGCCCAAAAAACAGCTGACAGCATTAGGATCCAACTGTGGAAACATAATGACAACATCAGAGGTCAAAGGGATGGTCTGGGTACCAGTTTCCTTCGTAAGAACTCCACAGTTCTTGGTGGGTTGTAACTGTTGATCTCTGCTCCACTGATCAAACTCGCACAATTCTTTCCCCAGAAAGATTTTAAATTCCGTGAGGGATTTTTTTATACAAAAAAAGCTCACCCAATAAATGATTTGGTGGAAAAGAAGAACAGCACGCTGCCTCATTGCCACCAGATGATACACAATTAGATTTCCCCCTAGAATCAGATGAGAGTGAATCTCCCTGCCCCACTGGTATAATATTACAATTGCAGTGATCCTCCGGCATGGAAGGAGAGTAAGCGGAAACCCTGGTGACCCAAAGAAAACGGGATGGAGTTAACGGGGGAACTCTCCCTAGAGTTGAATTGTGGAGCAGGCAAATTATCCTGTAACTGGACACCAGAGAGAACGGGTATTAGAGAGAGACTTTTCTAGGACAGGCTCTGTGGGAGGAATGAGCCTTATCATCCTTGATCTTAAGGATATCGCGTATTTGAAGTTTTTCCCCAAGTAAAGTAAGATCTTATTTCTGAGAGAACCACCCTCAGCTGTATCTGGGTCAAAATCATGAAGAGTGATGTCTGCTCCCGTAGACGGATTCCTTATAGGTGCGGCCAGCCCAGTAGTAATATTGCATTCATCAATTGTTATCCAGTTAGTAACAGCAGTAACCTCCTCACCGGCATTGCCCAAATTTTGCCGGGGCATTTTCCTTCCCCTTCCTGTCTGCCCTAGGAAAACCGTCTGGTGGGAGGGCTTCCTTCCTAAATGTCCTGGCGGCCCTGGAATTCGGCCCCCCTAGAGCATCTGCACTATCGTCACCGCTGCCCGCCGGATTATAGCCAGCAAGTAGGTTCTTAAACGTGGCAAGTTCCCCTTTGAAGCCCCTCAATTTCCTGTAGAACTTTGTCCAATCTCCGCTGCAATATACCACTTAGTAATATATCGTATAGTCCCCCTTCAGGGGAATCATGCTTGCTTGGTAAAATAGGTTGATTTTCTGGGCAAGAAAGTGAATGAAAATCAAAGTTGTCCAGAAAAAAACAAAAACTATCAGCGACATTGGATTGGCACAAAGATAGGCTGTCGGTTTTAACCAAGTCGATCCCTTTTGTCAGGTGCTACCGGTGTTGAGGTTAAGCAGTCTATACCCCGGGGCATAATGGTTGTTGCCTCCCTGATATAATTCAGGCTGATTTGCTCAAAAATTCCAGCACCTGGGTGACCTTTCCTTACTATAAAGTTCGTTGTTTTAGTTTGTGTCATTAAACTTCTTGTGGCTGTCAGTGTGTGGGCTCCCCTCGACTCTCAGACCCCGAGGACTACCTAAGGGTCAATCCTAGTCAATTACACAGGCACAAGGAGTCTAAAGAATAAAAAAACCTCAGTGTGGACAACAACTGAAAACAGCTGACACTCCAAAATAATCCCCACCTGGGAGTTACCAACAGAGTTTTGGTGGAGCAGCCTGGTAAACCTCGCCACAAATCGAAGTAGACCCTGGTGGGGCGGGGGTTACAAAGTAAGCCCCAAGCTGTCACCACGTGAACGGCTTATCATATTGCTTCAGAATGAGCCCCCAGGGGACTATGCCACGCTGAAGCCAATCTTCAAGCAAGCCCCCTGGTAATTGCGTGGATGGCTATACCAAGTCCTCCCCCCACACTTCTCACTGCCGGGGTGTATCTTCTCGTTGTAAATATCGACACACGCCCCCGTTGGTATTGCAGCATAGTCCTCCGGTTATATTGGGGGCGGCCAGCAAGGTCCCAGCTGTCGCGGATTATTGCCACTGCCCGGATGAACGGCCAGCGCCCCCCGGGGCCAGCCCAGAGTGGTATACCCGAGGGAATGCAAGGAACCAGGTGTTACCACTAATGCTTCCTCTCCTCTAGCCACCCTCTGGTGCCCCCCAGTGCAGCACCTACAGCAAACACAGCTCTCCCAGGTCACCAAGGAGGATAGCCTAGTTAAATCGGTATAATTTACCAATGGGATACAATTGCAGGGCCCCAATCCCAGTCACTATAACCACAGCACCCAGACAGCAAAATAAAGGGAGAAACTGACTTCCGCCCTTAGTCACTGCTCTAGTTAAGCAAAAATGACTGGTCAATAAACTTTTCAGGTTCTTCACCAAAATACAGGTATTGGTCAAGTGTCAACAGGCTTCAAGGTGGCAACTAAAATTGCAAGTCTGTGGTTGATCACGCATGTCTCCAAGGCTGTTGCCCTCCAGAGCTATTAAATATAGATGGAAATGTCTCCTTCAGACAGTTTCTCACAGATGTCGGAATCACCTCCAAGTTATCAGGCATGAGGTCTGGCAACTACAGCCACTACCGCCCGCAAACGGCCCACCCTTGGACTACGCCCTTTGGCCTTCAGCCACCGCCCAAAGGTCGCCGCCTTAGTACTACCTGAAGAGAGGAGAACAGCCCCTCTCCCAGCCCCCCCACTGGACCTCCATCTACCCCCCCATGCCTCCTCCCCCCGCTCCCATGTGACCTCAGTCTACCCCCCCATGCCTCTGCTCCCACTCGACCTCAATCTTTACCCCCATACCTTCTTCCCATCCCGCACCCCCTGCACCTCCACCCACCCTCAATCTACACCCCCTGCCTCCTGTGCCTCCTCCCCTGACCACACCCAAACTCATGCCTCTTCTCCTGCGCAATGTCAAGAGCTCCTCCTCCAGCCACAGGTACAATAGAACATTTCCCTGATACCGCTTTCTGACCATAGGCTAAAATAGAGACTTAATAAAACCAACATTCATTTACATATTTTCAAATGGTAAACAAAAGTGGACCCCACAGTTGAATTTTCAAACACCTCTCCATACATAAGAAAAACCACAACCGCCCCCTCCCTGAAACAAAAGTTGCCAAGTGCAGAGAAAATCCCCTTTTGAACCAAAGTTCAGGTGCTTTCAACTTTCCTGTTTCCCAGCCAGTTTACCTCAAACTTGGGACAGATTCCACCCCTTACGCCAAGGGGACGCTCCAGGCCAAATTTCAAACTAATAGGAGTCCTCCTCTGAGGAGTTTGACATTTCCGTGCCATTTGCTCCACGCCTTAACCATACAGGCGCGCTCACACCTCTATAATATAGAGTCAAAGAATGAGATATATTCTAAGTTATAGTATATCTGGTTCTTTGTCCCTGCAATAATTAGAACCAGATATAAAATAGAATGCAAAATCTAATGCAAACATTATTTCAGTGTTTCAAAAGAAGAACTAGATATACAGTGTTTCACAATACAAGAACCAGATACAGCAAAAAAACACCCAACGAATGGAAACTCTCAACAAGGGGAAAGTGAAAGCACGACCCCTAACTTCTTCCATCTTGCTGAGGCTCCAGTTCTAACTCCAGCCCTGCCTGACAAAGGACCCTGGGAGGTCCGAACGCTTGCACAACCCCACCAGCTGGAGTCGGGTCAATAAAGTATACGGACGTCCGGCGTTGGCTCCATTGGCTCAATTAAATTTGGTGCCTTTCCAAAGTAGGCTTAAATTTGAGACCAGAAATATCATGGATTTGTGCCCTCGATCTGTCTTCTGTCTTTGTGTGCATGCCTTGTCTCTGCTTCCTTACCCTGAACTCACTCTCTCAGTGCTTGGGGGTGGGAATTGGATCCAGGGACCAAATCGAGGACCTGGAAAGGGGCCAAATACTTATTGGGCACTGTGTGTGTGTTTATATGTATGTGTCTGTCAACGTGTGTGTGTCTGTAGGGTTGGGTGTTTGTATGCGTGTCTGTGCGTGCGTGAGTATGTATGTCCGTAGGTTTGCGTCTGTAGATTTGTGTGTGTGTGTCTGTAGGTTTGTGTGTGTACGTGTGTGTGTCTCTGTATGTGTGTCCGTAGGTTTGTGTGTGTACGTGTGTCTCTGTATGTGTGTCCGTAGGTTTGCGTCTGTAGATTTGTGTGTGTGTGCGTGTCCATAGGTTTGTGTGTGTGTGTGTGTGTGCTTGTCTGTTCGTGCGTATGTGTGTCTGTAGGTTTGTGTCTGTAGATGGATGGGTGTGTGCGTGTGCGCGTCTGTAGGTTTGGGTGTGTGTGTGCGCGTGTGTATGCTCACCCGTTCACCTCCCCATCCTCTCCTCCTTTCTCCTGTTACCTGTTTGAATTTCCCACCCTCTCTTCCTTGCCCGTTTCTCTCTCTCTCACACACACACATATATCTTGGCTCCTTCCTTTCACCCAGAAGTGTAAACTTGAAAAGAAAATGGAGCAGGAGTCTAAGGTATTTCTCCAAGTAAAACTGCATTTTACAATCTTCATCTACCTCCTGTAGTGAGAGGAAGATGATAGTGTTGGGGGTGGGTGGGTGATTATTTGCACTTGTTTTGCACACAACTTTATTTCCCCAGTACACTCCCATCTCTCACACACGTTCTCTCCCTCCCCACACACACTCACCCTCTTCCTCGTATACACACTCATTCACTCCTCCCCTCCACCCGCTCACTCCTCCCTCTCCCCCCACATGCTCGCTCCCCCCTCCCCACTCATTCCCTGCCCCTTCCTCACGCGCACGCACACACACAGACACTCTTAGGATGTTGGGGAAGTACTCATGCCAGACCAAGTCTTTGTAGGTGAAGAACTGTCCCAAATAAGTGTGAATCTGGAGTTGGTTCTGGAGCAAATTTATTTATTTAAACTTTTATCCTGCCCTTCCCTAAGAAAGGCTCAAGACAGCTTACAAAATATAAATATATAAAACACACATAAAAGCATATTAAAATTGACAAACTAAATAGTAGCAAATCACCAGGACGAGATGGTATTCATCCTAGAGTTCTCAAGGAACTCAAATATGAAGATGCAGACCTAGCATTGGTAATTTTTAAACTTAGCGCTAAAATCTGCCAGTGTTCCAGAGGGGTGAAGGGTAGCTAATGTAACGCCAATATTTAAAAAGGACTCCAGAGGCGATCATGGAAAATACAGACCGGCGAGCCTGATGTCTGTGCCACGCAAAATGGTGGAAACAATTATTAAGAACAGAATTGCTGGTAATGTTGATAAACATGGCTTAATGGGGAAAAGTCAATATGGATTTAGCAAAGGAAAGTCATGCCTCACTAATCTATTGGATTTTTTCGAGAGTGAATAAGCATGTGGATAAGGGTGAGGCGGTTGATATAGTGTATCTGGATTTGCAGAAAGCTTTTGATAAAGTCCCTCCTGAAAGATTCTTGAGGAAATAAAACAGCCATGGGATAAGAGGCAGTGTTCTGTTGTGGATTGGTAACAGGTTAAAGGATAAAGGGCTAAAGGGTCAGTTTTCACTATCGAGGGAAGTAAGTAGTTCAGTGCCCCGGGGATCTGTACTGGGACCGGTGTTTAACGTATTCATTAATAATCTGGAAAGGGGATTAAGGAGTGAGGTGATCAGATTTGCAGATGACACCAAGGTATTCAACGTAGTTAAAACATGAGTGGACTGTGAGGAATTGCAGGGGGATCTTGTGAGACTGGGTGACGAGGCATCTAAATGGCAGATGAAATTTAATGTGGGCAAGTGATGCACGTAGGGAAAAACAATCCAAACTAATATGTACACAATGATTGGTTCAAAGTAAGGAGTTACCACTCAGGAAAAGGACCTTGGAGTCATTGTGGACAATACACTGAAATCCTCAGCTCAGTGTGCGACGGTGGTCAAAGAAGCAAACAGAATCTTAGGAATTATGCATCTGAGGATAGAAAATAAAACTGAGACTATCATGATGCCACTATCTAAATCTATGGTGCAAGCACACCTCGAGTATTGTGCCAATGCAGCCCTGCAACATGCATAAGAAATGTTCAAGTGGAGTTAGCGTTATGTCTGTTTTCACCCATAGTAGAAACAGAAAATTGAACAGAAAAAGGCAAAAACGATGAAGGGTGTGGAACGGCTTCCCTATGAGAGGCTGGATAGGTTGAGGCTCTTCAGCTTGGAGAAGAGATGACAGAGGGGATAGGATAGAAGTTTATAAAATCAGGAGCGGTGTGAAACACGTTAATAGGAAATGGTTGTTTACCCTCTCAAATAGGACTAGGGGACACTCCATGACACTAACAGGTAGTAGATTTAAAACAAATAAAATAAAGTATTTTTTCACTCAATGCACAATTAAGTTGTGGAATTTGTTGCCAGAAGACGCGGTCAAGGCCAGTCGTAGAACTGGGTTTAAGAAAGGGTTGGATGAGTTTCTGGAGAATAGGTCCATTGTCACCTATTAGCCAGATAGTTTGGGGGAACGTAACCTCTTACTGTCAGGAGTTGGGAGTGAACAAAAGGGGATCGCCCCATGGTGACCTGTGGGGCACTTCTCCAAGTGACTGAGATTGGCCACTTTCGGAGACAGGATGCTGGGCTCGATGGGCCATTGATCTGACCTAGTATGGCACTACTTACGTGCTTAACGCCTGGACTGGGCCTCTCCGTGCTCCCAGAGCTGTCTGCAGCAGCAGGGGTATCCCCGAGACTTGCACTGCCCCTTTCTCCTTCCCCATCTTCTCCACAGACTCTTGGGGATTGTGCCATGACCTGGAAGGGGGCAGCATTAGAGAAGTGAGGCCCCTCTAGGATAAGGGTGACTTGATTTCCCTGCAGTTATTTGGTGGCTTTCCCTGTCCCCTTCCTACAATACAAGCAGTGACTCCGGTCTGGATTCTCTCTCTCTCTCTCTCAGCAGGGAGTGGGAAGGAGAGTAAGAACATTGAGGAGAATCTCCAGCAAAGAGGCCCTGAGGAACTAGAACTGCACGCGATGTCGCCAGGAGGATCCAATATTCCTCCAACGACTGAAATCGATGAGAAGGTGCATGGCTCAGAGAGACAGCAGGGGAAGCCCCCAGGAAAGGGTGAGAAGGATTCCGCTCAGTGCAGGGAAAATGACCAAGACCTGAACAAAAGTGCAGTTGACTGCACTTTTAAACACCAGCAGATCCACACGGGGGAGAAACCCTTTGAGTGTTCTGACTGTGGGCAACATTTCAATCGAAGAGCAGCCCTGACTTCACATGTGAGAATCCATACTGGAGAAAAGCCTTCTAAACAGCTTCAGTGTGAGAAAAGGTTCTCTGACCAAAAGGGACTAGAGAGACATCAAACGATCCACAGGGAAGAGAAGCTCTATAAGTGTCCTGAGAGTGAAAAAAGCTTTTGCAACAATTCAGCTGTTGGAAGCCGTCAGAGAGTGCACACAGGAGAAAAGTCCTATCAATGCCCTGAGTGTGGGAAAAGCTTCTGTCAGAGTGCAGACCTTAATCAACATCAGAGAATCCACAAAGAGAAGCCCTATACATGTTTTCAGTGTGGGAAAAGTTGTCGCAGCCGTTCAGAACTTAATATCCATCAGAGATTCCACACAGGAGAAAAGCCCTATAAATGCCTTGACTGTGGGAAAAGCTTCAGTATCAGCTCAGCATTAATTAGACATCAGAGAGTGCACACAGGAGAGAAGCCCTATAAATGCCTTGAGTGTGGAAAAAGCTTTATTATGAACTCGGACCTTAAAAGCCATCAAAGAGTGCACACAGGAGAGAAGCCCTACAAATGCCCTACGTGTGCAAAAAAATTTAGACAACGCTCAGCCCTTAATACCCATCAGAGAGTGCACACAGGAGAGAAGCCCTATAAATGCCTTGACTGTGGAGAAAGCTTTAGGCAAGGCTCAGCCCTTAATTTCCATCAAAGACTGCACACAGGAGAGAAGCCCTACAAGTGCCCTGACTGGAAAAAGCTTTAGGCAGAGCTCAGACCTTAAATACCATCAAAGAGTGCACGCAGAAGAGAAGCCCTATAAATTACCTGAGTGTGAGAAAAGCTACCGGGACCAGTCAGACCTTAATAGAAATCAGAGAGTGCGCACAGGAGAGAAGCCCTAGAAATGTCATGAATGAGGGAAAAGCTTCAGCCATAGTGCAACCCTTAAAGGATATTGGAGAGTGCACACTTGGGAGTATTGTTATTAGGTAAGCATCAGAGAATAGACAGGGGCAGGGGTGGGGAACCTTTTCCCTTCTTGGGGCTACTTTTGAAAATTAGTACAAGTTCCAAGGGCCGCATGGAAGTTAGGGCTGGGGCCTGTCAGGCCTGCGCTCCAGGAAAAGGGGGGTCTCGATCATGCATCTGTCTCCTGTCCTTGTATGTATACCCTCCTCTCTGCTCACGTAACCTGAGCTTCTCTTTTTCACTGTTGGGGGGGTAGGAACTGGATCCAGGGGCCATATCCAAGAACTAGAAAGTGGCCACATAAAAATGTCCCAGGGACCACATTTGACCCCCAGGACTGAGGTTCCCCGCCCCTGCACAGAGGAGAGAAGCCATAGGAAAGTCCAGAATTTGGCAAATTTCCCCAGTGCATATTCATCCCTTAATGCTGAGCAGGTGGGTAAGGAGTCGCATAACTGCTGGGGGAGGGGGTATCATTTAGGGTGATTGTGCCAGAAAGCTGGTAAATGTATCCGTGAGGTTCAGGTCCTCAGGATCCAGCAGCCCTTCTCATGGCAGCAGGGAGCTCTGACTGTGCAGTTCCCAGACAGAGAACAGAAAACTGCGATCACTTATTTCACAGCTGTTGCTTTGACTGCCTAATTCCTCTGCCCCCTGCCAGGCTGACAGCCCCGGCGCCCCTGCTGATTCCCACCCTGTCCGTGCAGTCTGCTCTCGGAAGGCATCGCTCCTCTCTGGGAGAAAGCGCTGGTCTGCGGAGCTGAAGAACTGACTGAAATTCTCAATGTCACTCTCTGTGTTGGAAGGGGGGGTGTTCAGCTTGTGCTCTGAGTACCAGGAGGCAGAGGGGAGCTTTGAGCAGTCCCTCCTCCCCCTTCCCGGACTCCTGCCAATCACCTCGCTGCGGCCAGTGGAACACGGCAGAGCATGCTGTCGGGCCAATGAGGAGGCAGGTGTGAGACTGCCCAGCCTCCCCGTGGTGCAGGAGAGCGAGTGAGGAGAGACTGAGAGAAGGAGGGAGCCCAGCTTGGACCGTTTGTGTTGCCTTTGTGCCCGGCTCTCCCTCCATGTAGCAGGGGCCTGAGAAGAGACTCCAGGAAAGGGGAGGGAGGGCTCAGACCTTTTGCTCTGCTTTGCTGGATGCAGAACAAGGCCCGGGACGGACTCCAAGAAACGGCTTTTGGCTGCTCTGTCCTGGCAGCATTCAAGAAGGGCTAAAAGGGGCAGCGAGTAACCCCAGAGGGACTTGAACTTAGCGAGTTCAACTTACTGGGGATCCCCAACCTGCCTGCACTGAGCTACTAGCCCACACCGCCACCAGGGGGCACCCCTAGCCCACTGGAGATCTCTCAAGACTGATGCCCAGGGGGTGGAGGGGGGACACACTGTTACCAGGGTTATATGGGAGATAAGGAAGGTGTAAATTAATGGTCGTTATGATTTTTTCTCTTCACAAAGTTTTATTGCAGCAGTAAAATAAAGACAAAATGATGTGTGGGGTGTTTGTGTAAATCTTGACCCTTGTGAGTTTGTTGTAAGTTAGTGGAGGGGCGTGGCTGGGCTGACAAGGAGAAGGCCGTTGTGAGTGGCTGGGATGGAGCTAGGCTGGGCGGAATAACAGGGAGGAGGCCTCTGGGAGTGGGTGGAAGGTCAAAGAGGCCGCCCTCACACGCAGGGGGAATGACTGGGGACTGGACGGAATAGCGAGGAGGCTGCCGTGGCAGTTGGAACGATGAGGGACTGGGTAGAATTACAAAGACGAGGCCACAGGAGCAGCTAGGATGATGAGGGCCGGATGGAATGACTGGAAGGAAGTCACTGCGACTTAGTGGCTTGGGGAGGAATTTTGTGAGGTGTCAGGGAGGAGACTTTGAACTGGGTTTAATGACAAGTGTTTGAATGGAATGACGGGGAGGAGGCCACAAGTGATTTTCAGTATCATCTGTTTACTGATGACACTTAACTCTATCTTTCCAGCCCCTCTTTCCCTTCCTCTAGTTTCACTTAATTAACTCTCTCTCTGATCTCTCTGCCTGAATCTCTCACCGCCAACTCAAATTTAGTACGGCCAAGACTGAACTCCTCATCTTCCCCCCCCAAACCTTTCTCTCCTCCTCAGTTTCCATCAATGGGGTCATTATCCAGCCAGTCCCCGAGGCATGTAGCCTGGAGTTCATATTCGACTCCTCCCTCTCCTTTAAAGCTCCGATCCAACCTGTCAGCAAGTCCTGCCGTCTCTCACAACATAAGAGTGCGAAGATGTGGCCCTTCCTTACTGTCTCCGCTGCCAAAACTGTAGTCTATGCTCTAGTTATCTCTCCCTTTGACTACTGTAGCCTCCTCCTTGCTGGCCTTCCCCGCTCTCAGCTTGTCCCCCTCGCTTCAGTTCAGAACTCCACTGCCAAGGTCATCCACCTCGCCTGCCACTTTGATCATGTTCTACCCCTCCTCTCTTCTCTCCACTGGCTCCCTCTCCCTTCACACTCCTGCCCAGGAGCTCTGTTCCTCCTCTGCTATCGCACTCACCCGCTCACGACACCCTTGCTCCTCAAAACGTATCTGCCCCTTCTCCCTTGCTGCCCCCCATGCTGGAACTCTCTCCTTGAATACATTTGTTCTGCTCCCTCCCTCCCTCCCCAAAAACCTACCTCTTCTGTTAGACTATATCTAGCTCCTTATCCCCTTAGTCTCCACCCTGATTTTCTGAGCCTCTCCTCCTCCCCTGTAACTAAGCTAAGCACCTGCACCTGTGACTTCACAGCTTTTTGGATCTATTCCTCTCTCTCCCTCTATTCCCCTCCCCTTCATCCCATTCCCCTCTCTTGTCTCAGTTTGTAGGCCCACTGGGGCAGGGACCTGTCTACAACTGTTTATTGTAAAGCACCAGGTACGTTGCTGTTGCTATACAAATACCTTATTCATTATTAGGACATCTCCTATGAGCTTGGATAATCTACTGTCTCAGTGTGGTACAGTAGACGGGATGGACCCCTTCTCCCCTGTAACTAAGCCAAGCATGTGCCCCAGAGAGTTTCTCAATTATGTTGTCATATAGGAATTAGCTCTCTTTGGATTGGGGGACCCACACACCCTGGTTTGTGCATACAAGATAGATTCAAATAAATGGAATCTTAATAATAGTTTTAGATTGATTTAGTTGTTCACACACTTATAAACCCAGTCTGTACTGATCCAGCAGCAGTTACCTAGCTAGACAATATCCCACACCCAAAATCAGAGTCTTACATGTCTTGCAAGTTCAACCGGTGGATGTCGTCTGGCAGGAACAAGAGGTAGGTGGCGGCCTGGTCTGGTCAAGTTGTAGGACCCCCTATGGAGGAGTCCCGGAAAGGGTCACAACCCACGAGAACCAAAGTAGGTTTCAAGTGTTGTGACAAAGTTCTGGGATTTGGCTTAGTCTTTTTATAGTATCCTGGCTGATTTTTTTTGTACCCCCAATTCCTGGTGCTTGTTTTCCTGTTATCAATCACCTTCGTCAGGTGGGTGCCGAGGGGTGATGGTTGCTTGAATGGCTGCTGCTTATCAGTTGGCCTCTCCCTGGGCAGGAACGTCTCCTCCTTCCCCTCCGGGCATGGAACAGATATACCTGCTACCAAGAAGTCTCCTTTGTTGTTGCAGCTGGGCACTTTCTGTTGGGATTTTATTAGTGGTCAAAAAAAAAAAAAAAAAGCAGTTTGAATTCTTAGTAGCAACAGCTGAGTAGTAATCAACACCTTGGAGATTGTTTCTAGATTAAAATAATCTACTTTATTGAGAAGTACATTGTGATAGGAAAGGCCTATCCCTAAGCCTTACTAGCTAGCTGCCACCAGCATGGAGGCCGGTCATGTTGAAGGTCAGAGAGAGAAGAAGAAATGACAAAAGGTCAGGAAGAAGGAGGAAGTCCAGTGGAGCTTCCTGGGCACATCCCACCTGGGAGGGGGGCTTAGAAGCAGAGATCAGGAAAGGTTAAAGTGACACTCACACTAACTCACTATCTCTACTCCCAATGCCCCTAGTGGTCATTGGGGTTTGTTGGTGCAAAAGATCTTACCTCCCTGCAGTGCCTGGTGCTACCGTTTCTCTACAGCTGCCCGTCAGCATGTTAAATTCACCTGCCTGGTGAAATTAACAAGCTGGCAGCCAGTGGCGGAGGAGCAGAGGGTCTCCATAGGCTGACACTGGTTTTTCACATCATCATCACTTTAAAACTATTAACTGGATTTACAAAAAATAAACGAAAGGCACCCCCTGGAAGCCTCCTTGAATTTTATAAAAGACTTACACCTCCTCCTAAACACCACCAAACTGCTCTACCTTTCCCAAATCGAGATGGTCAGAGCGGGGGGGGGGGAATAGACTTCAAAGTGTCATTTTCTAACTGCGATATCTCATCTATTCACAAACTGATTTGCCTGAATTTTGGACAGCACGTAAATACGTGTTAACAGAATAGTGTGGCATATAAATGTCAGATACTGTATCCCAGGCAATGCGCCTCCAATATTCACCACCCAGAAAAACCGCCGGCCCACCGGCCCCTCCCCAGCCCTAGGCGGATGCTGCACCAAGTACCCAGTTTGCACCATCTGGGCCAACACAGGCCCAGAGGCCTCATCCAGGTGGGCCTTGGTAACTCATATGAGGTCAGCAGCTTCATCCTGAATTGGATCATGAATTATAGTTGTTTTATTCACCACTCACTGCACATTAAGCAGCACCAGTGACTGGTCAGATGCTCCACTGACCTCAACCCCAAAATATCCTGAGACGGGGGGAGAAGGGAACAGGGGAACAGACACCAAGCACTTACTCCTGTGTCCCTGGTGACATTTCCGTGCCCTCCCATCATACCTCCCCATGCCCAGCACGACCCAAATTGGTTCATCTGTTGCCCCAACTGCCTCCCCCTGCCTCAAGGAGATCCTCCTACCCCAGCTCTACAAGAAGCCAGAAGGCATCCCTCACCCCAGCCTGACAAACCTTGAAAGAGATTGGTCAGAGGCAGGACAGGAAGCTCAGCGGCCCAACACAAAGATGCTTGTCCCCCCACCCCCTCACCGGGTGTGTGTGTAACACACCTTCCTCAGGTCCCCTCCTATAATAAACCCCCTGCCTGTACCCCCCTCGGTCTTGAGGTCTGTGGCACCATCCCCCAAGCATAACCCCCCTGCCCTCTTTCACCAGGGGGGCCATGGCACAACCCATCTCCCCCCACTCCTACCCATACCCCTCTCACTGGGGGGCCGTGGCACCATTCCCACCCCATAATCCTACCCAAATCCTACATTTACAATAACCCCTCACCCCAAATTAAAATAAATCCCCCTCCTTGAGGGAAAAAACTAATTAAATACAATCAAACGCAAACAAACATAAAAGCCCCCATAACCCCTAGAGCCGCTTAAGAGCCACCCAATGGCAGGAGGCTTCTTTTATGGGAGCGAGGAGACAGCAGCGGCCAACATGAAAATGGTAAGAAATTATATAAAACGTTGAAAAAGATTATTAGCAAAACCAAATTTGTGCATTAAAAATATTAGCAGAGCGCAGAAGAGGAAAGAGCACAATGCGGTAACCTGGAAATAATTTGTTACCGCAGCAATAAACAATTCTGGGAGCAAGAGAGGGGACTTTTCCAAGAGGAATCTGTGCATCTGATGGAAAGAGAATTCTAGGGGAATTTGAGTCTGACCAGGTCAATAGAAGTTGCTAAGACTGGGTTGTACAGACTGGGGAATGTTACATACCGGGCTAAGAATTTCCCCCCTGAAATTATACACCAAACTGGACTCTCAGAGAAGAAACAAGTACGGGAGACGCTGCCAGGGAAACGGGAATGGGCTGATACCGTCTGGAGCTGCCACAGAATCTAGTCTCTGGGAGTTGCCTCACGAGCACTTGGGGATCTCACACCCTTGGCAATAACCCTCTGCGGCTGTAGATTCCCTGAACCATTGGAGAGGAGAAGAGGAGAAACACAGACTGAAACCCAACGGCAGTGAGATCCTTAACAGCAAAGCAAGGGACACACCAGATCCCCCTTCAAAAACTGGAGGAAAGAGGCTGCATTTGGGGAGGTGGATTATTTTCACTCAGAGATGAACCCTCTCTGGCCCCGTGTTCCCCATGGCATCAGAAACCAAAACGTTTGTAGACAGAACATTTGCCCCCAGCCCCACTCACACCCCAACCAAACCCCTCTCCTGTCCTTCTCCCAACAGCTCCAACCTCCAAATTGTTAGGAAATAAATGAGGTTTATTGTACCTCAGTTTACCCCAAACGGGATCGAAGGTTGCCAGTTAACAAGCCAAAGTTTGTGGGTACAACTCAGTTTTATTGGACAGACACTTAACATCTGGACATGGCAGTGTGCGTTACGTTACAAACCCCAGTAACTCAGGATATCTTACGTGTCAGAGGCCACGGTCCGAGACACAAGCTGGTTCAGAGGAGGGGGCCCAGCAGACAACTGGGCAGGAGTCTCTGGATCTCTGAGAGCGACGGTAAGGGTCAGAGGCCCACGCAGGCTCACTGCAACGCTAGTAGCCGCAAGCGCCAGTGAAAGGGCCCGGGCGTCTCTTTTTCTAGTTTTATTTATTATGAATACATGTTGCAGGGTCCCCTCTTTGATCATGCCAGGTGCAGAAATAAGCTGACTTCATCTCTCTATTACTTTTTTGGTTTTTTTAAAGTCTTTATTGTGTATAGATCTCAGTGAACAGTTCATTATACATGGATAAAACAAGAGCGCGGTACAAGCCAATAGGATTCTTGCCCAAGTCCTGGCATAGAGCTGGGCTCCAATCTCTCTTGACACTAGGCTGTTACAGATTTCTGACCATTTACAACTTCACTTCAACAATAAAGTTATTAATTTATCCACTACCCTTCCCTATTCCCACCCGATCCCACGCCGTATTAACCTTTGAAACATTTTGACAAACTACATCCTCAACAGAGTGAAACAAAAACAAAAAAAGGGAGGGGGGAAACCTCCTCGCACACAGGCCCTTTATGATCTAATTCAAACTAAATCGGTTGTAGCATAATTGGGGTTTTGTTCTTGGTTTTAACCACGTGGGGGGAATGAATCAGCCAACATGGCACCCAAACTGCATAGGTGGCTTCCAACGTGTTATTTAGATCAGCCGCAATCCTTTCCGTTGATATTAGGTACCATAAGCGGCTCAACAAGTCTTTTTTTGTAAGGACTCGCTTTGTCTTCCAGTGAGAGGCTATGACATGCAAGGCTGCACGGGTGATTTGACTGCATGCTTCTTTTTTGTTCTTATGAACCAAGCTACTAGGAAAGAGTCCGAGCAATGCTAGGGCTGGTCTGAAGGGAAAATAAAGATCAGCAACCTGATTAGTTTCCACACCGCCAGCCAGAGGTCTCACAAGTGCACTTGAAATGCATGGGGGATGAACGGGTGTCCACCCACTCTTAGTGATGGTATTTTATTACTTCCAAGTACATAAGGTTTAAAGCAGGGGATGCCACATGTATCTCACTCAATAGTAGTCTAACAAGGGTCTGCAACTCCCCCAAATCATTTCTTAACGGTGCTGATTGTTGCCGCGTAATAATATAATTTTACATTAGGAAAGTTCAGACCCCCCCATCACCTTGTCAGAATAAATAATCGACCTGCGTACTCTGGGTCTCTTACCCTTCCCATATGAAACAGGATAGTATTTTATTTTCTTAAAGTAGTCAACTGATATTTTTATTCGTAGGGCTGAAATTAAATATAATAATTTAGGAAAAACCATCATCTTTACTAAATTGACACGCCCTAGCCAAGAACATTGCAGTGCGTGCCAGCTTGTATTTCATTCTTTGTTTGGAGCTTTCACCAAGTGCAGCTACTTTCCACGCATGCCCCCTGGTGGTCGGCCTCTCTATTACTTAAAGCATAATCATTAAAACTACTTTTTGCTTTTGGGGAGTTTCCCGTCTCCACTGCTTAATTGCCAGTCTGTCTCGCTGAGGCTCCCTCCCCTTCTTTCAGGCCTACTTCGTTAGCGAGAGTGGCCGTCTGGTGCTGTATTGTGGCCTTGGAGATACATTCTTCCTGTTCGAGTGTGAGTTATTTTCAACTTCACCTTCTCATGGGCCTCCTTTGTCTGTGCCAGCCTGAGGCCTATGCTTCAAGTTAGCTGAACTGAATTAGTACAGGCCTCAGCCTTCTTGTGTCTCTGACCATGGCCAAGCTGCCTGATCAATTCATAATAAAATAAGCAAGGCCCCACCACCCATCTCACCCCTCCACATCTTATGCCCCCCACGTTGCTGTTAGCTACAAGCACCTGCAGCCTCCCCATCTGCAAATCCAAAGATCCATTCAGCAGCCATTGACCTCCCCCCACTGCTTCTCTCTCCCCCCAAGGCCCCCAAATGATCCAGTCACCAGTGGCTTATTAACACCATTTGCTGCTGCTTCCCACCTCCCAAGCTGAGCAGGGTCCAGATGCTGTCATCTTTGTAGCAGCCCTTTAAGATATCTGAAGACTGCTATCATGTCTCCCCTTGGTCTTTCATTTACAAGGCTAAATATATTCAGGGCTGAGAACCAAATGCGGGTCCGTGATTTGCTGATTTCCCATAGAATCCCCCCTCCCGCCACGGAATCTCCGGCCCCACTTCTCCCTGCGCAGAATTTCCAACCTGCACAGGGGAGACACAGGGCAGAAGATTCCACAGGGGGGAGGGGGATGACAAAAACCTTGAGGCTCCTCCCCGTAGGCCAGTCTGCCTTGGGTGGAGGCAAACCTCCCAGGGTTTGCCTCTCTCCAACATTTGCCAGGCTGGGGAGAGTGGGAGGGGAAGCAAGCCCTGGCAACCCCCCCACCCAACACAGCCTAGCCTACGGGGAGGAGCCCTTGCACAGATTTTGCCAGGCTGGGGGTGGGGGGAGATAAGCCCTGGCAGCCCCCCGCACTGAATGCAGCCTGGTCCAGAGCGGCGAGGTTGGGGTTGGAGGACAGAGACCTGTAAAATTGGGCCCTGAGCCTCCCAGACTCCTGTGGAATTTAAAAAAAATAAAAATCCATGCAGAATTGGGGTCCTGAACATACCCAGTTCCTTCGAGTTTTTCTCATAAGACTAGCTTTGCAGACTCTTCATCACCCTCCTCTGAACCTGCTTCAGTTTCTCTTCCCACATGGACTCTCTGGTGCCGCACTAGATACAAGTTACTGCTGTATCTTTTCCCACATTCAGCACACCAATAGGGCTTCTCTCCTGTGTGGATTCTCTGATGCGTAATAAGGCTTGACCTCTGATTGAATGTTTTCCCACATTCAGGACACTCATAGGGTTTCTCTCCTGTGTGAATTCTCCGATGTGTAATAAGGTTTGAGCTCAGACTGAATGTTTTCCCACATTCAGGACATTCATAGGGTTTCTCTCCTGTGTGGACTCTTCGATGTCTAATAAGCGGATACTTCTGACAGAATGCTTTCCCACACTCAGGACACACATAGGGTTTCTCTCCTGTGTGAATTCTCCGATGTGTAATAAGGTTTGAGATCCGACTGAATGTTTTCCCACATTCAGGACACTCATAGGGCTTCACTCCTGTGTGGATTTTCTGATGTGCAATAAGCGGAGCCTTCTGACTGAATGTTTTCCCACACTCAGGGCACTCATAGGGTTTCTCCCCTGTGTGGATTCTCTGATGTGTAATAAGGTTTGAGCTGTGATTGAATGTTTTCCCACATTCAGGACACTCATAGGGCTTCTCTCCTGTGTGGATTTTCTGATGTCTAATAAGCGTATGCTTGTGACTGAATGCTTTCCCACACTCAGGACACTCATAGGGTTTCTCTCCTGTGTGGATTCTCTGATGTGTGGTAAGGTTTGATCTCTGACTGAATGTTTTCCCACACTCAGGACACTCATAGGACTTCTTTCCTGTGTGGCTTCTCTGATGCACACGAAAGTTTGATTTGTCAGTGAATCTTTTCCCACACAGCGGGCACTGATAGTATTTTTCTCCTCTGTGGATTCTCTGATGGTAGATAAGGTCAGAACGTCTACTGAATCTTTGTTCACACACAAGGCACCCATAGGGTTTCTCTCCCAAGTGGATTTTCTGATGTGCAATAAGATTTCTTTTAAAACAAAATTTTTCCCCACATTCAAGACACTGATGGAGTTTTTCTCTTACATGAGTTTGTTCATGTTGGATAAAAACTGACCTTAATGTGAATCTCTTTTTACATACAGAACACTGATAATGTCTCCCTTTAGTATGGTTTTTCTTACTTCTACCAAAGTGCTTTCCACTGTTACAGTTTTCCCCACGTCCACTGAACTGAGAGAATTTTCCTCCCAGGTGGGTTTCCCGAGTATTCATGCAGGATGAATTCTCTGACAGTGAGCTCAGTTTTTCTCCCAACTGGATATTGTTTTGCTGGAGTTCACTGGCACCTCCATGAGGGGAAGAGGATTTGCCCCATCTCCTCTTTGAAGGGCTGCCTCTCTGCTGTCTTTCCACTGTGCAGTAATATCCACCAAATTTTGCAAGAGAAGCTTCCCCTTCAGTTCGACTGGAAAGCGCCCTTTGCTGTCCCACTGGTTCAGGATCTCTCTGAAGAGTCTCCTCTGCATTTTCATTGTTTGCTGGAATGAAAAGAAAATCCAGATACAACTAATTTCCTGTGCTTCAGAGAAAGGAAACCTCAAAAGGGGGAATCCCTACAGGAGTTTCCACAGAATTAGTCACAGAACCAAAGTCTTGAGAAAACTGGCCCTGCAACTGCAGAATCAGAGCTGAGCTCAATTCTCATGGCCTTTCCCCAAGACGTTCCTCTTACAATCTGCCTGAATGTCTCCTTCCCATGGTCTGTGGGGCTCACACACACAGAGCAACCCCTGAATCTCAGGTCCCAGGGAGAGAAGGATCCTGCATTGAAGCCGCCCCAGGAACATCAGAGCATCTAATAACTCAAGCCAGGTGGATCCTTACCCAGGGAGGCTGCATCACTGTCACCCTCCTGCTTAATCTCCCTGCTGAGCTGCCTCTGCCCGGTGTCTGACGGAGCTTGCTCTGCCTTGGGGAAATTCACAGCCACCTCCTCCAATGTGCCCAGCAGCATCTGAAACAGCATCAAAAAGTGCATTCAAGGCAGAACGGGGCTCGGGGAGCGAATGTTAAAATTAAGGGTGAGATTCTGTCCCCCTCTCCCATGCTGCGGAGCCCCTGACTCTGGGAGTAGACCCAACGTGATCAATGGGGAAGAAATTGGGGGTGGTTTCCTCCCCGCAACCCCTGGTCACGGGGAAGCAGGGAATAGCCCAGCACTTATATTCCCAGTAATGATTCTGTCCTCATCATTATCGTTGACCATTCATCTTAGATTACTTCAATACTGATCTTCCTTTTAATAAGTTTTTGCACAATTACCTTGGTCTTCCTACTTCTACCCCTGCACATTTACTTCTTTTGGAGGTTGGAGTAGCAGCCACCCTGACTGGTGTTGGAGAGAGGTTGCTAGGTTATTGGCTTAGAATTTCTATCCTTTCTCCTAGACTTCAAAAAATATCTCTTATTGAGGATTATGGCTGAGATTGGCCCCTCTCATAATCTTGGCTGACATTTGTTGTGCAGACCCTCTCTCTTTGTGGGTTGGGATATTTTCTAATGGATTGCACCCAATTTTTTTCAGCCTGTGATTAGCCCTCATCTTGGAGATTAAGGGAGATCTCCCGCCAAGATTATTTTGTTGCTATTTGTGCTAAGTGTATTGCCCCTTTGTATACGTTTTGGAAGTCAGATGGAAACATGGAAGAATATTTAGCTCCAGATCTTAAAGGGAAACTTACAGCAGCCTATTGTAGGCTTTCTTTGAGCAAACTGGGTGATTTTAATTACCCTAATATTGACTGGGTGAATATCTCCTCCAGGCATGATATGGAGGTAAAGTTCTTAGATGCCATAAATGACAGCTTCTTGGAGTAGCTGGTCCTGGAACCAACGAGGAGGAGGAACTACCTTGGATCTAGTCCTAAGTGGAGTGCAGAACCTGGTGCAAGGGGTAACAGTGGTGTATCCGCTTGGCAATAGTGATAAATCAAATCTGAGATAATTACTGGAGGGAGAATGGTGAATAAAACTACCACAGTAAGATATAACTTCAAAAAGGGAGACTATACTAAAATGACAAAACTAGTTAGAAGAAAATTAAAAGGAACAGTTGCAAGGATTAAATGTCTGCAAGAGGCATGGAGACTATTTAAAAACATCATCCTGAAAGCCCAGATTAAATGTATTCCACAAATTAAAAATGGAAGCAAGACGCCCAAGCGTCTGCCTATATGGATAAATGGGGAGGTGAAGGAGACTATTAGAGCCAAAAAGGCGCCTTTAAAAATGGAAAGCTCGTCCCAGCGATGTAAACAGGGAAGAGCATAAGCATTGCCAAAGTAGATGTAAAGAGTTAATAAGGCAGGTCAAGAGGGAATTTGAGGAACGAGTTGCTAAAGATGCCAAAACTACTAATACAAACTTTTTCAAGTACATCAGAAGCAAAAAGCCTGCTAGAGAGTCAGGTGGGCAGTTAGATGATCGGGAGTAAAAGGGGAGCTCAGGGAGGATAAGGCCATTGCAGACAAGCTGGATGAATTATTTGCTTCGGTTGTAACGGTAGAGGATGTTGGGGAGATACCCGCGCCAGAACTGTTTTTTGTAGATGATGAATCAGAAGAACAGTCGAAAACGAACGTGGCTCCAGAAGAGATTCAGAGCAAACTGACAAACTAAATAGACACGAATCACTGGGACCAGATGGTTTACACCCCATAATTCTGAAGGAACTCAAATATGAAATGGCGCAATTTGTAATCTATCACTAAAATCTGCCACTGTACCTGAGGAATGAAGGGTAGCGAATGGAACGCCAATATTTAAAAAGAGTTCCAGAGACAATCCTGGAAACTACAGACCGGTGAGTCTGATCTTGGTGCCGAGTAAAATGGTGGAAACGATTATTAAGAACAGAATTACTGGGCATATCGATAAACATGGCTTAGTGGAGAAGAGTCAACATGGATTTAGCAAAGGGACGTCGTGCCTCACTAATCTATTGGAATTTTCTGAGGATGTATTTATTTTATTTATTTATTTTAAAAAATTATACCCCACCCCTCTTGCCATAGGCAACTCGGGGTGGCTAACTATTAATTATTATTATTATTAGCAAACATTTATATAGCGCCAGCAATGTACCTGGCACTTTACAAAGTCATTGAATAGACACGGTCCCTGCCTAGGGCTTACAATCTGAGAGATGGGGGAGGGGGGAGAGACGAAGGAAAGAGAACAGAGGGAGACAAGGAGTGTAATATTCATGAGGATGCAAGGTCCCAGGCGCACGCGCTTGGTTTAGTTACATCGAGAATGATGGCTGGTTGGTCCATGTGGTGAGGATATGAGTACACAGACCTTAGGTAACAGATTGTACTGGATGGAGGGTATCAGCAGGAGTTAGGTGAGGGGAGCGAGGAGTCGGGGAGGGCAGAGCGGAAGAGGTGGGTCTTATGGAGGGATTTGAAGGTACGAAGGGAGGGGGTGAGGCGGATGTGGGCAGGGAGGGAGTTCCAGGCATGGGGGGCAGCTAGGGAGAAGGGAAGAAGGCAGCTAGGGGATTAGGAGAGGCGTGGAAGGGTGAGTGAGAGGACAGAGGAGTGGAGTTCACGGACTGGAGTACGGAGGGAAATTAGCGCAGAGAGGTAGAGGGGGAGCAAGGTTGTGAAGAGCTTTATAGGTGAAGACTAGGAGCTTGTGCAGGACTCATTCAGGAAGGGGGAGCCAGTGAAGGGAGGCAAGATGGGGCTGCACGTGGTTGAAGTGATGGGTGAGGTGGATGACCCTGGCAGCAGAGTTTTGGATGGAGATAAGGGGAGAAAGGGGAGAGCCATGGAGGCCAGCAAGAAGGAGGTTACAGTAATCGAGGCGAGAGATGACCAGGACATGAACAAGGATTTTGGCAGACGAGACAGAAAGAAAAGGGCGAATCTTAGCAATGTTATGGAGGAAGAAACAACAGGATTTGGCAAGAGTCGATGTAGGGTTTAAAAGAAAGGGGTGAGTCAAAGATGAAGCCTTAGCTACGGGCTTGGGGGACAGGAAGGATGGTGACCCCATCGATGAGGATCAACAGGGAAGAGGGAGAGGAAGGATGAGGGGGGAAGATAAGAAGTTCAGTTTTAGCCACGTTGAGTTTGAGTTGATGTTGAAACATCCAGGTAGAGATGTCAGAGACACAGCTGGTGAGGCGAGCTTGAATAGATGGAGAAAGAGAGGGAGTAGAGAGAGAGAGTTGAGTGTCATCAGCGTAGAGGTGATGTTGGAACCCATGGGAGACAATGAGTTTGCCTAGGGACAGGGTATAGATAGAGAAAAGGAGAGGGCCAAGGACAGAGCCTTGGAGAACACCAACCGAGGGCGGAAGGGAGGAGGAGGTAGAGTTGGCAAGAGACACACTGAAGGAGCAGTCAGAGAGGTAGGAGGAGAACCAGTCAAGGACAGAGCCACAGAAGCCAAGGGAGTGAAGTGAATCCAGCAAGAGTGAGTGGTCAACAGTATTGAAGGCAGCAGAGAGGTCAAGGAGGACAAGAATGGAATAGAGGCAATTAGATTTAGCCACAAGAAGATCGTTGGTGATCTTAGCGAGAGCAGTTTCAGTAGAGTGAAGGGGG